>JAMAKT010000022.1:0-474336 GCA_023628415.1 Hypoxylon sp. PDH2405
TGGGTGTTTTATATGGGACATTTTTTATTTTGCGGTCCCGCGAGGGGGGCTGTCTCGGGACCCACTCACTGATGGTAACCCGTCGCTCAGCCTCACCATCAAGAAGGTTATCCGTCATCCCTATCAACCTTGAATTCCCTTCTCTAGACCCCTCTCGAGTTTTCCGTCTCAAGAATTACATCGGCCTAGAATACCACGGTCCTTCCGTATATGTAGTAGGTGCTCTATGGCTCACTACACTCCTATCAGCGCACAAACCCAATTTCTCGATACTCTTACATACGCATCAGACTCCGTGTTAGATGGAGAGGCTCTGAGGCACTTGTCTCCACATGAACAGAGCTATGGTCGTGACCATGGCGCGAATCAACTGTACGAGGCTAGATATGAATACGGCGATGGACATGGACAACAGACTACTCCAGTATCGCATATAACCGAAACTACGACTATAAACACGGATATGGATTATACTCCTATTACATCGTTACAGAACACATCTATGTTCACACACCCCCAATACTCTCAAACAGAAAACTTAAACAACCCAGTGCCACAGTCGCAAAATCAAAATCATGCCGCAGTCGCAGGTTACCCAAATGATCAGGAGTATGTTGGACAGTTGTATCCAGCAGAACAGCAGTACGCTAGCAGTCAGGGATACTCATATGGACAAGAATATGATAATGGGAGAGCATACGGATATGATAAAAACGGCCATTACGTTTATCCTACCGCTGAAGTTGTCTCGCCTCCCGGCGTTTCCGACAAGCCCCGTCGGAGGCTCTCCTTTATCCATCGCCTGTGGATCTGGGAGATCATGGCTTCCTTATTCAGTCTTGCCTGTATTGGCGCCGTCATTGGTGTGCTGTTGTACGAACAAGGAAAGCCTTTGGATCAATGGCAGCGAGGCTGGGGTGAGCAAATCTCACCCACGGCCGTCGTGTCGTTTCTCGGTACCATGGGTAAATCCGCCTGCCTTCTCGCTCTTGCTGAGATCATTTCGCAACTGAAATGGATACATTTCAGTGGAGGCCCTCAGAGGTTAAATGACCTGCAGGTTTTCGACGATGCCAGTCGTGGTCCTCTGGGAGCTCTTCAGTTACTTGTCCTCAAGAACAAGAAGACGCTCTTGGCCATGTGTGCTTCAGCTCTTGTGCTGGCTGCATTACTTGTCGACCCCTTTTTACAATTGGTCTTCACGTTTCCCCAGCAATTGACGCCCGTGGGTGGCGCCTTTCCAACCATACGAACAAGCCAAGTGTACGATCCGTTTGCCCTTCCTTCGAGGTATTCGCAGTGCTATGGTGCTCCCCAAGTCGATTCTGTCATGCAAGCTGCCATTCTCTCACCCGTGTGGAATGCTACCCGCGCACCGTCTTTATCTTGCAACTTCGAGCGCTGTGAGTGGCCGGCAATAACGACTCTGGGCGTTTGTAGCAGCTGTGTCGATGTCACAGATCATGTTTCCCAGATTTGCAATATTACTGGGCAGAATAAGGATCAGATCCAATGCAATTACACTTTACCTAGTGCTGGCAATCTCTCTGCTGAATTTGCTGTCACAGGGGGAGCTGCTGAAAGAACCCCGTACCATACACTCTGGCACTCCTCTGCGGAACTTGCTAATCTAACTGAATCGGGAGACGCTCTAATCAGTCGCTTCTCTTTCATCAAACTTGCCGCGGATCTGGAATGGCAGAACCTCATTGTCCCTCCTTTACAATCACCACACCTATCCTCGGATCCACCGATACAGCAGGCTATGCAATGCTCATTCTCTTTCTGCGCCCGCACTTTTGACTCACCTTACTACGCGAACTTTAGCGCAGGTCCACTCATAGGGCCCCAGACGCCACTTCTCATAAAATCAGACCCCGACCCATTCACATCTGCCGTCGTGCTGCTCGACCTAGCGCCATCCTCAACTGAGCACCCACCTATGAACACCACTTTCGTCATCAACGAATGCGACTACAGGGACCTCTCAGAGTATCTAATGGACCTGTTCACCGTCGAGTACTGGAGCGCCGGCATGTCCGACGTCCCTACATCAAGCGGATACATCAACACCCAACCCCTAATCACGCCTAACATCGGGCTTGCGCTCAGCCAAGCCGGTGACGTACCCACACTGATGCAGGAAATCGCAGACAGCATGACAGAAGCCTTCCGAAACTCAGCCAACAGCACCAGCGTCAGCGGCGTTGGCAAGAACACGGTGACGTATATCGCGATCACATGGGCGTGGCTGTCACTTCCCATCGCGCTGGTAGTTCTAACGTTCGTCATGCTGCTGGTCGTCGTCGTGCGAAACCATGCGCGCGGCGTCGCTATATGGAAGAGCTCGAGCTTGGCGCTGCTGTTTCATAATCTGGAGGGCTGGGATGAGGCGGAGAGGGAGGCGAGGAATCCCCAGGATGTGAAGAAGCGCGCTGCTGAGATGACGGCGCGGGCGGTGAATGGTGGAGGTGCGCTGTTGTTTTCTAGGGCGTGAGGAATATGGGGTGAGCTTTTTATGAGAAAGGACGGGATGAAATGATATATATAGACAATTATTTATGGGAACTTATACCTTTATGCGAAGCTAATGTTTAAAATGTTCGCTTGATTGTCAGCGAGATAGGACCCAATAGCAACTTTGAACGAGACAACAACTCTTCTACCTCCCTGAACCCCCATTAATGGATGTCGATAGATCACTCTGGGATACCAGGGACTAACCATAGGGAGGAGAGTAACTACTGAGCTAGGTCTCTAAAGGGGGGGATCATCCGTTAGACTTAGAAGGGGTTATGCTGGGAGCATGGATATCAAAACAGTTGATTTACACGCATATATAAGACTATTCTACCCAACACGAGCTTCAGAGCAAACCCCTGGTCGCGGCATGATTGTTAGCAGCGCTGGTGTGATGTGGCTGGCTTCAACGCGACTAATTGAAGTATCTGAGGCGCTTCTCTCAGATATAGGCAAAAAGAGATAAGATGAAGTGGAAGAGATTCGGGCTTCTAGACTAGAGTAACTCCTCACAAGAGCATTCGTATCCGATACGGTTATATGGCTTTACGATCCCCACTGCAACTTAAAGAGTCCCCTGAGAACTGACGCGACCGCTCCCCGTTGTTTGAACAGCACTGTCATAAGCTTGCGATGGTTCACAGTGCTTTTGAACTTCCGTCAAGCGGGTTTGTCCATTAACGTCATCCAGCTTTATCACGATGCCCTTCGAGGCCGACTCCATCCCTTGCATTGTGTTCAACGTCGCTACCTGGTCCTGGCTATTCCACGGCTTACTCGTAGACAAAAGGCCCGGTCCGCCTGGCCCATGGAACACGAACGCCAGTGGATTTGACTTCCAAATTGGCAGTTGATACCTCTCAGTAGTGATGATTGTGAGAATGAAGAAGATGAGTGTCAAAGCTGCCAGGGCGGCAGGCATCGCTATCCAGCCCCATCGGACATTCAGGCATGTCTCGTAGTGTAGAACTTGGCCAGTGGCGACGTTGCTGCGGTTAGGATTCCCGTTCTCTCGAACGAATCTCGTTAGCGAGTCGGCGACGTCGCCAAACTTTCGGTCGACGTCCTTGAAGTCGACGTCGCTGAAATTAAAAAAAGATAGCAAAGCCTGGGGCCCGTCAAAACCGACACAGCAGCCACCTTCGGCCCACTGCCCGGTTATGGTGCCGGTGAAGAAGTCCACAAGATAATTCCTGAAAAGATCAGTGTTGGTGTGGTAGTCAAGGTTGTAGAGGCAGCTAGGGGCAGATAGCGATGCCGGGAAAGGGTCTTCTGCTGGCATTGTCAAGGTTACTTCGGTGGTTGTGTTGTAGCCCAGCCATCTAGTTGCTGGATCGATTCTGTAGCCTTCCCTAACTAAACCGTCCCTTTCTTGAGGCGTAATACAGTTTGTATCCACTAAGCCCATGACCGGCAGGTTGTTCACAGTACTGTTAGGTTGACCAGTACCCCACTGGACTCCCGCAGAATTCCCAAGAGCGGTTTCTGAAAGTACCCCAACATTGATCGAGCTCTGGTACACACGAACACAAGGCTCTAGGGTACAAGAGGCGGCTCCCCAACCTCTACAAGGCCACGTATTATTGAGCTCGGGATCATTGCAGCCTAGTTCCGTTTTGTTCTGGCCTCCAATCGTATACCCACTGTCTGAAAAGTCAGCCTTGTTGATTAGGAATTGAATTTCCCCTGAATCCGAAAATCCCATCGCAGCTACGGCAGGTGTACCGCCCATCCCTGTCGTGTTAACGGAGATACCCCCGGGGATTGACGCAGTTAAATTCTGGCCTTCACCCCCTTGTCCACTCGATGTACATGGCACGGGGGTTGACATGTTTTGGTATGACTGATAGCAATGTTGACTGAATTGGACAGTATCGGAAATATCTTGGCACTTGCTGCAGTATCCCACGGTAGCAAATGTCTCTGGGAATGTGCAGTTTCCGGTTGAGCAGCTGAAGCTGACTGGTTGCCCAGGCGAAAAGACTCCCGAGTTCACCGCAGCCTGAAGTTCTGGGGTGACTGAAGAATCTCCTGCGCCTATATGAACGCCCGTATTAGCGAAGTAATTAGTTCGAGGCAATGAAGCTAGCCCGCCATCTTGGGTGATGCTGCATCCATCGTATGAGATGAGCTGCTGAATGAAAGGGTCAATGGCGATGGCTACTATGGTGAGTATGGCTCCAAACGCTGTCAAAGGTTGTCTCAGATGATGTGTCCATAACCATTGAAGGGATCCTAGAGGTCCCCGTCCTGCGGAATCGTATCGGACGAGGTCAAACAGAGATCTTTCCCGAGCATACCACCTCCATTGCAGCTGACTAATGCCCGATCCGACGATGTACGCAAGAGCTGCTTTGAATACCGCACCATATACAGACAGCAGCGAGTTCACAGAAATGAGGTACGGCCAATTTGGTTGCGGCCTGCCTTCGTGCGGGTAGAGTGTAGCGAGAATAGCGGCGATAGCGATAAGAATTAATAAACAGGCACCAATCTCCCATTTCCAGTAGAGCAAACGATCAAAAAGCTTGCCCTCTTTTTGCCGTGGCAAGTCTTGATTCTCGTAAAGGCTGTCGACCGGTGTCTGGGACCGTATGGAAAGATCTCGTTGCTGCTCGTTTTGAGCTTGGCCTCTTGCCTCGTTTAGAGGGCTGTGTCGACTGTCAACTTCGGTCTCGGAAGAGAGGTAGTGTTCGTCCGGCTCACGACCACTATATTCGTAGGGACTCCGCATATGATTAGAATCGTCATCCCCAAAGGATGCAGCTACTGGCGCGTAGTTGACCATTGAGACAGATTCGATTTTTAACTCTCTTGAGCTTCATTGAAGGGGAAAGCCCAAATGCAGCTCACAAGGTATTTAAAACCCTAGCACTGAAGTGATAAAAGTAGAAGTACTGCGTGACACATATCTCACCAATTAATAAAGCACCGGGTGGTGAAATTATAGCCCCCCATTCATTTATGCGTTGACAATTCGCCCCAGGGCTTCTCCCATACGGAGGGTGCAGGCCTTTATAATTGAAGCCTAGGAATAGTGTAGTAGCAGGTAAGTATCTGGAACCTCTGTTTGAACCCGATATAAAGTCTTGAGACAAGTATATAAAACTTGATTTGTTGTATCACTTGGGGGCTGTTCGGTTGAACCCTGCTTCATAATAACGCCTCATACAATTTGCAAGGGGTCGAGTGACCGCAATTGGTTATGAGCTACAGCGAGCTGAACTTGTAGGACTTCACATTGCCCCCATCAGTATCAACCCACAGATGCCCAACCACCATTTACAAAGCATTTGATTGAAGTTTACTTGAGGCGGCTTTACGTTGTGGAACGACGACGACCTTCTAAAATCGGAAAATTACTATGAGAATGACACTTTAGACCGCCATCCTCCGCCATCTACCTCGGTCGACCATGTAGTGTGATTGGATCACATGGAAGTCTAAGCAGTAGCTTTTTACGCTTTATTTCGTTAATGCATGTCAGCCGCCTCTTTGCAGCTTGGAAAAGGGGCATATCGCAACAGCAGTAGAAAGACGGCGAGAAGGGTACATGTTGTTAGTACATATACATCTCGTTCCATGTTGTCTTCTTGCACTGTAGCAGGTAGTGGTGCAGCCAATCAAGATAAAGCCCGAACATTGAATTTAAGAAATTAGTGGAAGTTAAGGTTACACAGACCCCAACACGTATGGAAGTCGCGTAACACAGAGTCCACTCAAGGACGTTTGGGGCAAACCGATAAGGTTCAAGTTACTCATAACAATCACGCCTTCCTTCATTCAATCAACGGGTTCACTCTTAAATATTCCGCACATTTTAACAATCCATTTGTATTTCTGAAAAATAGCCTCTTCACCACTACCACCAAGGCAGACCCAACTTTTCTCTGGTTCAATTACTCGCGCTCAACGTCAATCAGAACCACCGATCAGGACATGCTACAAGATGGCCATCTCCAGCCATAGCGATCCAACAAATGCCCTGCCTCGATCTTTTGACTTGCCCGCTGAACTTCTGGGCGCCATATGCAACCATCTTTCCTATCAAGAAATCAAGAACTGGTCCTTTGCCTGCAGCCACTTCTACTTTAAGCTAGTCCCCGTACTTCACCACCGAGACTCAAAAGGACAGAAGCAACACAGAGCCGCTTCCTGGGCATGCCGATATGGTCAAGTTAACGTTCTCGCCCGGTCTCTGGATGCCGGCACTGACGTGAACCATAGATTCCCCCGGCTTCTCCGCGATGGCCACTCTGGAGAGATCTATATCACAGATGTTCTGCAACCTCCTCAATCTTTTCCGACTCTTTTGCATATTGCCACTTACTACGACCACATAGATGCCATCAAGCTTTTGATATCTCGTGGAGCAGATATGAAGACTGCGGCCTCGTGGTTCGAACCTAGCAGTTGTCCGAAATCTATCTTCTTCGCTCGGAGCCCTGAGGCTGTGAACTTGCTGATCCCGAGCATCAGCGACGAGAAGGATTTTACCCATATCATCTGTTCCATGATAATGGAATGGGCCTCTGCCTCTACTATAGAAACCGTATTGGCTTATATGCGCGATATTGATATCCAAGACGCACCGATCCTACTGGAAAAGGCTTGTCGATACCGTCGAATTGACGTATTCGACATACTGGTCCGATATTTACGCATCGGCCGCGATCCCAACCAAGAGTTGTATCCTCATTTCATGATCAATGCCGGTTTAATGCCTGCAGTTCTACCCATGAGCGAAAATATTAACGAGATGGTTGATCGTGTATCCTCGTTACCAATTAACGGGTCGTTATCGGTCTATATCGATCACCCAATGATCAACTTCAGAACCCTCAAGTCTAGTGCTTGGAATGACTTGACTTCGCTACTCTTGTTATCTATGGAGCCATGGGTTCCGGTCAGCGTAACTGAACGCTTACTGAAACTCGGCGCGGATCCTCATTTAAGGGGACGTTGGCCGTGCTCTGATCTATTTCTCGAACGATATGACTTGCACCATTGGCCTCCCCCGCTCTTAGGAACGAGGTGGCAAAAACCAGGCACGGCGCTTGGATACGCCCTCGCCTTAACGCTCATGAGCCATACATCAAACTACCAGGGAGATAATCGAGAGAAAGCCAGGCTGTTGCTTGAGCATGGTGCGGGCTTCGAAAAAACAGGATACCCGGTCTCATTCATGCTGACAACAGTAACGTGGCCTTATTCCGCCAACATGATAATGGACCGCATCCAATCGTTAGGTGGAGATTTTATCCTTCGCCAGAGGAACAAGTACGGCGAAACGCATCTCTCTAGTCTGCTAACGTGGTACTCGCATGGCCATAACGAAAAAGGAAAGGACGGGACGAAAATGCCGATGGACACATTGGCCTATGATATTGCTGGCCTAGTCTATATCTTACTGCAGACGGATCAGGCCGGGACTTATCTCACCACCGCAGCTACGGATGGTCCCAGCAAGGGACTCCTTCCTATTGAGATCATCTGTCGATGTCCAGTCGAGATAGATTTCTGGCAATGGGACTATCTCACAATCTTGGATGTTCTATTCCTGCACGGGTCATCCAGTAACACGAAGGATGCGGATGGGATGAGTCTTCTTCATTGGGCAGCAAAGCTCGGTGCTATTTATCGTGTTCAATTTCTTCTATCACGCGGTGCGAAGATTGATAATGTCGACAATCGTGGATTTACTGCACTTCACTTTGCGTGCCAAATGAACGTTGAGGACCCGGACCCGGACCAGGGCCGGCGGCGTGTCTACATTGTACGGCGTCTCGCGGAGTGGGGGGCTGATCTTAACGCGAAGACCAATGAGGGAATCACTCCCCTCTTTCTTGCATGTCAGACTTTAAGTGCTGACTTAGTTGCGGAGCTCCTGTCTCTCGGTGCTGTTATTCTAAGGGATAATCATGGCAGGAGTCCTCAAGATGCGACCAAACTCGCAGAACCGCAATACATCAACTACCACCTTGGAGAAATAGGCGCCATATCATCCATGCTTTTTGAACTTGGAGACACAGACTATATCTATGATCCTCGGGAACCGGTTCTTAGTATACTGAACGACCCTAGACCCTATCGACAACCTAGACCCGCGGGAGGCAGGGATAACATATACAGTCCGTATCGGGTATATTCTCCAACTTGGTGCGGAATTATGGAGATTCATGATGTTGTTCATCACTGTCGGCATGCAAAATATCAAAGTGAGTTTGAGGAATTAGTAGCGGAATAGGAATATGAGTTCTCTGCGAGGGCTTGAGATTGGGGCGAAGACGGTGATTCAAGAGAAATAGATGGTCTACGACGAGACACGGCATCCTCATATCGCTCTTATGGAGAAAGTGTTCCTACCACGGATAGTAACCGGATCATGAACTATCACAGAAGAATGAGGGCATTGACAGCAATCCGCTAGTACAAGAGGTCGTAAGGGTGCTTTAGATACTTACATAACCTAGATACTAAGAACAATACTTCTGATTCGAAGTCGGCCGTCACTAGCTACGACTGGCCCCAGGGTTGATAGTCGATGACGAGAAATAAATCCTATTATTCCGCATATACTAGGCCTTGTCAGGTGTCTTGCAACCACCAAAGTATCTTTCCTCGAGGTATATGATTGTAACATCCCTAGAAGGTTGGTGATCACACAAGAGTTAGACATTTATTATAAGCTCATCTTCTCTTCTCTTTAAGCCCCCGTGGATGTCAAGGATGAATTCAACATCTGATCTCTGACTCTCTCGAATCAACTGCCGTCTTCACCGTAAGATACCTATCTCGCGGTTAGATAGGTACCTAGGTATGTTTCTGTAAGATGAGAAAGTTAAAAAGGATCATGATCAGTGAAGACATGACTGAAAGGTAGGTACGAAGCCAAGATCCAGGGTTTTTTTTTGTACGGGTAAACAAACCCCTGATATCTTTACCTCTTCCACCATATTCTCGTTAGTTTGCTAGGCGCTACAGAATTGCCATGACACCTTTGAGGACATGACTACAATTCCCCTCTTATCAAAACCTCCGGCAACGCCTTTGCTTCTGACGGACTCGGTATCAGCTAGAAGTCTTTCGCTCAACACCAACAATGTCAACTACTACTTCTGCGACCATTCCAGGTTTCCTACGCACACATATACAGCAATCAACCACGTGGACCTAGTAGTGTAAGCAGCAAGTAATCTTCAATGTGAATCATCTCAATTCCATTCCACATCGCCGAGGGCAGAGTGGGGGGCCCCGGGCTCGCGGGTATTTCAATATATGCACAGAAGAAGTTAGAACCTATGTCACAAATGCCTCTGGTGGCCGATGCCGCTCGTATACCGCAACCACAAGACCAATGTACAAAGAAGAAACCGTCATATTCATTATTAATGCATCTTTTTTTTAGTGGTCGTAACCAGCCCCCCGTTGCCAAGGACTATGCACACTGTTAGTCATTATTCAGAGCAGTGGTTTAAGTGGGGCTTAATTGTCTTACCTCGGGCTAGGGGGTGGCTTGAAGCCGGCCGGACTGGCGTTGTGTTGTGACCGCCCAACTGAGGATACTGAGCCGTTATACGGACTAGCAGTTCTGTTGATCGGGTCGATAGGCGAGCGTGGTGCGTAGTGAGAGGGGGTGTGTGAATTGGCGGTGGTAGACGTGGATCCTCCCCTATACATGGAATCACGGTTGTGTGAGTCGTCATCGTCATCCAAGTCGAGGACGGATGCGTAGCCTGGCTTCTCGCCGCGAGCGGTCATCGCCAGGGCGTCGAGTTCGGTCGTGGTGGCAAGCTGACTCTGGGACTTCATGAAGGAAGTGCGGTCGTCGGCCATGAACTTGTAGCGGCCATCGGGATTGCCGTTGAAGATAACCAGGCCAGTAGTGATGATCAACATGAGCAGAAGCACTAATGTGCAAGCAGCGTTCATGATCCATAGCACAACACCCACAACACCTGTGACAAGCGGGGGCTGGTCAAAAACCTTGGTGAAGATGAGTAGGAAGATGGCATTGACGAAATTGACGGCGCAAATCGCGATATTGAAGGAATTCGTCTTCTTGTCCATCCATGGTCGCAGTACGGAGGCGGCGATAAGAGCTGTAGCCTCAATAAGGATAAAGCCAATAGCCTGGGCAATACCGGAGTTCTGGGCGAATGCAATGAAGAGAGATTTCACAATAGTGTAGCCAAGGACCGGGATGATGAAATAATAAGCCGAGGCACGGAATTGAATGTAAAGAAAGCCTGCAATACATAGCGTCAGCATTGATACAAAGGTGGCGCTTTATCGTGACGAGTCAAGCCGGGCTCAGAATCATAGAAATCCGCCAAATGTAGAATGACTTACCCCATTTGTTAAGGGTTTGAGGATCGGAAAATAAGATGTAAGCCGGGTTTCTGTGTAGGGCAACTGAGCGACGCGCAACGCGAACAACCTTCCAAGCTGCCCAGCCAAGAACAGCATTGAGGGCAAGGAGGAAGAATACGGCCAAGACCATCAGAGCAGGAGAGTCACTTTGAGTGAACTCCCAGAAGCAAAGAATGGTTATTGCAGGGTGTCCAATGAGAGCCATTCGGAAGAGAATGCCTTTGAGAATCGTCCCTGTAACACATAGAAGTCAGTACCGAATCACCATTCGGAAACATCTGAGAGGAAAAATCGACCCAGGGGCACTCACGCCAACCATTGCGGAACTCCAAGAAGGCATCACCCTTCATCCACTTCTGCTTTGCAGCCAATTCGCAAGCGCCCTTGAAAGCAATCACGAAAAGAGCGGTAAAGAACATGACAATGTAGAAGAAAACGAGTCCCGTTAAGAAGAGATTTGTGCTTTCAATCCCTGCTCGAAAGGCAACGCGCTGAATGCCGTAGACGATGTAGCTTCCGTATGATGTCTGGACGTTCCCTCTCTTCAGAAGCTTTGAGCCATGCTCTATGACGCTGCGAGGCAGCATTGCCACCCCACGTTTGAAGAGATCAATGGCACGCTTTTGGACCTCAACAGACACGGTGGCGAGTGAGTCCGCCTGCGTTATCAGTGTAGATGGTGTACCTCCTGTTGACCGTTGATACCAGGTGAATATGCGTTGCACTACAAGACTATGTTAGCAAATACTCGCGATAATATCAAAGCCACCATATGGTGGTAAAATCGCATTGGAGTAGAATAAGGGGGTACGGGTTGGCATACTCCAGTTAACATTAATAATACCCATACTCCATTGGAAGTCCTGGGTCCACGACTGCACAACGGGAGGCAGAGGGATTCCAACAAGGCCGACCATTGCCTGAGCTTGGAAGTAACTCATCAACGATAAGGCATTCGCGGCGACGTGCGAAGCGGCATTCGTGTGACCTAAACCAGAGAGGAACCCGGATGATGCAAGAGCCAACCCAGCTACTATAGCAGAAGCCCACTTAACACCGACCAAATCCACTGTCTGTCCATTTGAAATCTGGGCTTCGACACAAGCCAGACTTTGGCCTGCTCGGTCGCCGTCGGTGGCGTTGATGAAAACCCTGACCTTGGCATCGAGATCGGGAAAATCGTAGGCGATAGAAGGGATACCAGCCGTGGCCGCAGGGCTCACGTCAAGCACGAAAGGGTCTCCCAGTTTTCCAGACACCATAGGGCAGAACCCTGCCAGGTTGACTTGGCAGGGATCAATTGTCCTCTTAAGGAAAGAGTAGCCATATGCGCTAATGTCGATGTCGAAGATAATCTTGGCTTCAATGGTAGAAAGAGCCGAGATATTCACATGGGCGGTGCCTTGGCTCGGGTTGTAGACGACGTTAAATAAACTCGCGGTAAATCCCGAGTTTTCCTGGCAAATGTTGAGTGAAGTAGACTGGAGTATTCGCTCTGCCGTTGCGGCACATTCGAAAGAGACAGCCGCCAAGAGCGGCGCTCTTATTGAGAATTTCATGTTTTTTCTTAATGATCCTTCAATCCCGACCAACGCTCATTTGGTTTCCTATTCCCTAAACAAATTCTGCGATTAACCCCCGATTGATGCGAAACACAGACTGTTTGTGTTGGAGTGCCCCTCCGCGAGGCACAGCACGCGCACGATGCTAGTTGGTTTGTCGGACTAAGATGATTCGTCCAGATATTCGTCAAATGGCCAGGGTGTTCTAGTGCGGGTGTGTATGTCGCGATTAAGACTGTTGGTAAAGCGAGCGAAATGCACGACTAGAGAATCGGTATGTCGGGGGTAGACGTCAGAGAGTGAAAGAAACAACAAAAAACGAAAGAATAAACGAATGAACAGTGAAGAAAGTAAAGTGTGTTGGAAGAAGTGCTGGCAAAGTTGGCCAGGCCCGGGGTTTGTATGTGGCAGATGTGGTAATGCGTGTGATTTACATACGGCCTAGCCCGTAGATTACAGGCGAAGGATCCCTCTTTTTGTGCCTTGTGCCGCAATGTCACGTTCCCCAGTGCAGGTATTCTTTGTCGTTCCCGGGTGCGTCGACGGATCTTACACCCCTGGGGGCAGTGCAGGCGGTTCCAATGACATGGGTTGCACAGCCTCGGTGACTTGCTAGGTACGAGCAAACCTTGCCCACTGGAATACGAGAATTTCATTCATTAGCGATCAGTTGTGCTTTTTTAAAGGTGAATTTCACACGAGATGACAGTGAGAATATTTGTATACGCGTATACTTGGTGACATTTGAAGCTAATGAAAGTAGCTACGTTTGATTAATAACGTCATTGCCCATTATTCAGTCCGTTACCCGTCATTTGAAACTTTGTTAGCAAACATGAACTGACTTAAGCCACGCAGATTTCGCATGTACATGTAGAGCTGAAGTATCTTTAAGACCATCCGACTCCAATTTTGATGGTGGGGTAAAATACAAAATGCCCAAAGTAATTTCACTGGAAATCCTTCGGCCTTCCTATTCTGTCGCAAATTCAATTACCGTACCGTCATCCTCCAGACAGTTGCCTAAGATATCTAGGATGATGACTAAAATATCATGTGTGCCTAGAATTTCGCTTTATAAATGTGAAGATCTCGGTGGATAATAAGAACCAGTGGAGCGAACGGCGCAAATTTGGTTCCATTCTCGACGATGCAGGAACAAAAGTTTAAATTCAGGGATAATAGGAAGACCTGACATGCTAGCGCGGACTTGAACCCCGGGTTCCACTCAGCTTGACAATCGACAGAGTTGCAATTCTAGCCGGAGCTTGCCGATAGGGCGTTAGGGCGTTGGGGCAAAACGAGACCTTTGATACAGTAGTCTAAAAAGGTTATCTCAACCTCTATCACCAACCACACCGCCTTGCATCCAGTTATTATTGCTGGCCCTATCGCCCTTGCGTGTATAACCTCACCATCATTCTCCGTAGTAGCCGCGAATCTATTTATACCAACGAACTAAGACTTAAAAACAGCCACTCTTCTCCAGAATAGCGCCCTTCTTACGATCGGCATAGTGTTACGTCAGATCAAGTCAGATCTAGCCTATTGCTTAAGTCAAGGTACGGCTATCTCACAAAGGGTGATACGACGGGATCCTTCGAAACGGTCGTACATTGATTAGCCGCTGGTTTTACTTCTTCGTCGTTTTAACCGGTTCCTCGTGTTGCTGATCACCAGTTTCATATTGCTACTAGTCTTGTCCGTGAACCGACACGCTACATTGTTCATTTTCTGGGAAAGCGACTCCCACAATTCGAGTTATAATAATGCCTGGCCCCACGAGACTACAAGCCCTACCAGACTGAGATGTAAATGCAGGTGAATCGCACACCACCAGATCTGGTGAAATGAGTGGGGCACGTTAGTAACAAGAGTCAAGTAGCACAAACATCACCTTACCTCAATCTGATTACGTACACCGCACAATCGGCAAGTGTGACTGGTCTTTGGGCGCCGTTACGACATAATTCCCACCCCATCAACCCTTACATAATACCCTTTGATATTAGATGTTACTCAATCTTGAAGTCAGGGTAAGTTCTTCCCTGACTCCAGAACTCACTATTTCTCTTCCCTTCGCCTAATAGCGCACCCTCACGCCTTACAAAAAAGCGCCAGGACTTGGCGGCGGAGTATATCTCCTTAGAAAAAGAATGAAATGCCGTAACTACAAGTTCCTCTCTCTCGTCCCTCTTGTTGCTGCTTGAATATTTGACTTGCCACTTCGTAGGACAGGACCGGCACTTAAAGACGACGTCCTTGCCATTGTCAGCGGAAGCCATCTGCTTGCTCTCTAGCGAAGTCGGCGGCCTGAAAGCACTGGTCTTGGGGATACCTGTTCTCTTAGAGGTAGGAAAGGATGAGACAATGGAATGAGTGAAAAGAGGGCCGTTGGGCTTCGTGGTCTTTATATAGCGATTCTCAGGAGGTGGATCTCTCGACGTCGTCTGATGCGGACAGATCCTGAACGGAAGATCGAGAATATCGGTGGCTTTTAGCGATGTCTTGAATAAGAGAGGACTGAACTGATAATCGTGTCGGAGAATCAGATTGCCGTTGATGCGACGCGCAGAGGACGAAACAGTGTAGTTGAGATGAGGATGTGGGACCTTGAAGGAGCCGGAGAGGTAATCGATTGGTGTGTTCGAATCAGGGGGAGTAGAACCCATGGCCTCCTTTATATGGTCGAAGACAAGACTATATCCAAGTCCGTCTTCGCTGTGAGGTAAATAATCGACAATGGCAGCCTGGCCCCAGCAGTACTTCGTCAACTTGGTCTGGCGATGCTCCCTAGGCTTTTTCAACGGCGGATGCAGCGTGTTGCAAGCCTTGCAGAACTCCGAGCCCGCACCCTCGACATCACGATGCAAAAGTCCCAGAAATGACGTCCGTGGTACTAATGCAGTTATGGAGTCCCTAACCCAGCGTTTGCGAATCCTCTCATCTTCCCAACATGAAGTGCCCAGAATATGCAGGGCGAGTTTACAAGTTAGCGTGAGACAGATGGCGGATTCAATTAGGAGATAAGATGAGATTTCTTGTATGAGCTCGCGGGGCAATGCGAAGAGCCGCGTTTTCTGATTTGGGTCTGAAGACGCCTGATCTTCAGATCGCTGGAGATAAGAAGGTGAGGGTTTCTTTGGTTTCAGCTGTGGGGAATCCTGCTGCCCCTGATTCCCGACGGCAGCCTTTCTCAGGCGACGGCTGTTCGTCGCAGTACTCAGAGCTTTTGTCTTCTGAACTCGTGAATTAGTGATCGATCGGAGAGATCGCCTAGTTTCGCGTGGCGTTTCCTTGGCCTTCATTATGATTTGATATAATGTACCTACAGATAGAGGCATTAGAACTGGCGGATGAGGATATACTTATATGCCAGAATAGGTAATCACTAGTCCCTTTAGCTTATGCACTAATCTCATTCAGCCTTAGCGTCTTGCTGCTGCTTATTTTAGTAATTATGCGCTACACTCTAATAGGCACTTCGCATATTTTCAGTGATATTATGTCTAAGAACAGATGTATAACTAGGTATATGTTCGTCTACGAGGAGCTCGAGCTAATGAATGCCTCTTCCTAGTATGTCTCAATCAGATAATCCCGCATGTTTGTGCAGCAAATTCCGACCCACATATAACCCCTGAATACGTAAGTTATCTAGCACAACGCCATCTTCATCGGTTCCGCCGTCGCTCCCCCTCTCTCCGTTCTCTACGGCGGCGTCTGTCCGAATTCTCCACCACAGCCTCCCGGCTTGCGCGTTCCCGTTCCACACGTCTCTCCGGCGGGACGTACCCTGGTGGACGAACCACCACGGGGGCTTGCTGGCCGGTAGCTTGGCCGCCGGCAAATTGACTGGCCCAGCTTGGACGCTGTGGCGACGGCGATCGACTCGGATAACTAGGTCCGCTTAAGTGGCTTCCTACCACGCTTGGGGCCGTCGTATTCGGGTCTACGTATCTATATGTGCTAGGACTTGGGACGGCTGCTCCGGGGGTAGCACCGGCTTGTCCGGTATGAGCGGCCTGATCGTTGACACTGCGTTTCGTCAGTTTCATGCATAGGACCAGGCGTTTATTTAACGTACCTCAGTCTTTGCATCCATTGGTCTATACGGTCGTCTAAGTCGTGGCTCCGGACAGCTGGGCCAACTTGCAAATGTTGGCCTCGACCGGAGCGTCCACTGTTAGAACTGTCTTGCCAGTGGAAATTTGGCACACCTTGGCCGGGTTGGGACTGTTGTTCCCAGTTGGATTGCCCATTACTACCCTGCCAGTAGAGATTTGGGGCTTGATTTGACGGGCCTGCCATGCCCGACTCTCCCTCCCTCCCGTCTCGCACTCGCCTATAAACGTACACTGTTCTCTCCCTTCGCGGGCTTCGCTCCGTAGTTTGCCTTCTCCTGGACTCATGCCGTCGATGGCTGCCCTGGGAATGGCGGTCTCTGGATGAACGGTCGCCCATTATTATAGGAACTTCAGAGCTTGGTTGGCTATAGACTTAGACTTGATTATCGAGACTTAATGTTTAGGAGCCAGTACGTAAAGGTAAGCCGCGTGTAGGTAGAAAAGGAGAAGAAAGCTCGTAGACTTGGCTCTCTGTTAAATAATCAATTCCCATTGTAGTGACGGAGGAGGTTCTGTGAGTCCCGAGCTAAACAGTTGATAGAGTCGGTTTTCCACATCGTCACCCACGTGATATATTCATGAATTGTAAACTAGTAGCTTCGTTCCTTTGGTGCTTAATTGTTCTTAGTATGCCTTACGTCGATTAGGTCACGAAATTTCATGACGTGGCTTGGGCTAGGCGAAGAGTCGAGTAGGAGAGTTGACTCACCGTTTCACAGAATCCATGTAGCACAGGCGGACCGGCCGAGAGCTCGAGTCTTAACAAGCGCCAAGGGAGCACGAAGGAAAGTTATCTCGTAGGCAGCCAGTCTCAGGAGACACCAACATCACCGCCGCCAGGCACTGCATCGAACATCGTCCTACCCGTGGTGAATGATATCACAATAATACCTACAACTTATCCGCAAATTGCGCCCAGAATCGCCTTGTAAGCTCGAGCGTGAGCCTAGGTAGGTCTACCATAAGCTCCAGTGCTTCACTATAAGACTTGAGACACTGCTTTAGTCAATCCCAGTAGCGCAATGGGAACCGAGACGTCGTAATCTGCCCTCACCTCCCGCGCGTCAATGCCTATTTCCATGCCAGTTGTTATTAGTAATATACACCGTGCTGGATGATAGGTATATCGCAAGTTTCAACGGTCTAGCCTTATTCGAGCTTGTAGCTTGCAGCTCCTTCCGTATCTGAGGAAGCTACATCGGCAAACGAAGGTGGACAGGGAGGGTCTTGGGATGTCTGGATGAAACTGTTGGTTGACTTTTAGCACGGGAAGTATCTTATTTATCTCAAGGTTGAACATGAATGTGTATCAGCATGTCTTCTCAATCGCCAGCAGCTTAGTAGATTGTTTTTTCAAGTCACATCAACTCCTTTTATTAAAATCCCATTTATACGTGTCGATCCCAGAGTATGTGAATCCGTAGCCATCAGAGCAGCAAGTGGCGATCACTTGTCACAGACGTAACGTCTCCTATCAGCGTGACGCGTATCGAAAAGGGATCAGCAGTGGATGCCGTGACTAGATCATTACGGGGTATTTCGATGTGACACGAGAGTCGAATCGCAGTATTTCGTATAGTTTCGTAGCATACCTAGGCACGTAAACATTTACTCTCGAGAAGATAGTTTCGAATTTATATGACTAGGAAGAAGATGTCAGACCTAGATGGAGATGGCACCACACCTTCGCAGTCACCAATGGTTCGGTTTCGGGAAGTAGCTCGTACTCATTGCATCAATCGTCTAGAGCTACCATTGTCCAAGGAGATCTTCGCTTGGGGTATATCTAGGTATCTAAAGGAGTAAGGACGTTTTGGAATTGGGCTAAACGAGGATTAATGACTAATAAGTGGAATTTAGCGTCCGATACCCCCGTGCCGTTATCAGCATTTGATCGGGTATGGGGTATATGTCCGGTATATTAACTCCGAACCGACCCATTACAGCGCCTGTCCTTCATACCCCTTGCCGAGTTGGAGGTTGCGCTCCATATTATCCTGCTAGGCCCGGTAGTATATCAAATTCCATTTCTTAGTAACTTTGGAAATCTGTGTGCAGATGGATCGTGGTCTATACTGTATGAAATAACATCGGGTACGAAAATAAGGGCTGGGATTCGACGCCTCATTGCCACTTAGGCTTCAACCGGGCGTGGGGGTATTGTGCCAAAATCTGGCCTGAAGCAGCGGCTACATGGAGACCTAGATGCTCACTCTGGTTTTGGGCACCGCCTTGGAGCCGTTGACATTCGATCCATGCCATAGAGAGAGATAGTCTTGCTCAAGAAACTACACGTAGTATATCCCCAGCGAGATAAATAATAATTCAATGCTCCTTCCCAGCACCTTCGCGCAAGTGATAAGCTGGTAGCACCACTTGAGACATCGATGGAATAATAGGTACAAATATGACTGAATGTTGCCGAGAAGATATTCAATGATTGCGTTGGGTAGCCGATGTTTTAAGGGGACGATAGAAGGTTCGATAACCAGTATAGAGTCTCGTTGAATGTGAGAGATAGGTCTGCCAGATCAAGGATATTTTGGAATGCTATTTAGTACCCAAGCCGCCAAGTATCACAGTCCTGTTATCGGCGAAGCTGAGATGGTGCTAGCTCAGCGTGGCGCTACATGGCTTGCATGGCCCCCTTCCGCTTACATTTCCCGACAGGGCAGTTGAAAGGCCCCGCCGGTTAAGCTACATGCTGTTAAAGAATTGCAACCTACTCATTCCCGACAGACTTGGTTCTCTTTTCTCTCGGAGTGGAGAGATATTTGATTCATCTAAGCAATTGAAAAGGAGCCGTATGAGCTTAAGCCTTTTACACTTAACTCGAATTCGCTGTGTAGAGGCTTCGTATTAGGAACCGGAAAGGGACGTACTCGAACACCATCAAGAAATATCGAGTCTACCAAGTAATATGCTGCTCATCCATTCATATCTACCTCTTTCATATTTTACACCTGAGTTATGCTTACTAGAGGCTTCCAGCAATGAAACCAAAATGAAGAGACATACCGATTAAGTAACGGAATCTCGACGCCCAATTAAATAATGCGACCAACTAACTCGTGCTTGATTTCGTTATCCGTACCCACATATTCTCCTCGATGAACTGGCTGTAACTCAGAGAATCCCAGGGCTTCATCGGGTTGACGAGTTGGAAATCGAATTCCCGGAACAACTATAGAAGTTTCGTTAGCTCATGTCACCTTTATGAAATTTGTCTGTAGTAACTGACCTCAAAGAATATCTTATTAAGCTCCATGAAAGCCACTGGTTTCCCAGCACACATCCACCGACCATATCCAAAGACGAGCTCAGCGTTCCGCTCCATCTCGGCTCGGGTAGCCTCATCGGCTTCCATGAATCTCTCAGGGCGGAAGACGTCTGCGTCAGCGCCGAAGAGTTCCGTGGAACGCATGACCGCCGATGTGTTCATTCCAATGGCTGTACCCCCTGGTATGAATTTTCCGTGGATCACGTCACCCTCCGGAGGCACCCTCTTCGGATAGAGTCCGGGAGCTGGCGGGCGCATGCGGATACCTTCATATATCACAGCCTAGTACAGGACTTAGTCAGCACAATGCAAATATCCTGCGGTATACGCGTGACAAGACATTTGTTGGAAGCATGAGAACCCCTTCAAGCCGGTCAAGAAGTAAAACATACTTGTAAGTAGGGAATCTTCTTCGCTTCTTCATAAGTTATGGGACTCGATACTTTGCCGTCGCGAACACTTTGAAGGACGACATCCTTGAACTTGTGATATACCCGAGGACAGGCCATCAGGTATAGGAAGGCCGTGCGAATGACTGACGCCGTGTTCTCAAAACCGGCAATGATCATAAACAGAGCTTCAGTTTCGCATTCTTGCCGGTCGAGTCCGTGACTAATGAATGATCCCTATTTCAGGGGTATCGTGTTAGCACTCCTATATGCCTTCCCCTTCGATCACGGAGACTCACAAGCATGTCTTTCTTTTTCTCCGCATCATCGGCGAAACGTTTTGATACCACTTCTTTAGCTATCCTGTTTCAAGTTAACACAGTTCCTCAGTCTTGCCTTTGAGCTATCATCTGAGCTTACCCCATGAGTTTTCCCATCCCCGCTGTGTCTGTTGGTTTCGGGCCGAAGAACTTCAGAAATAATGGCGAGAATAGTATATTCCTGATATAAGGAACATCAAGAGCTATAGCTATACTAGCCCAACTCTCCTTCACCCCGGCAAGGAATCCGTGAACGTCGGAATCGGTTTTTAGGCATCCGAACTCCTCCCCAAAAGCGGAGCGTGTGATTACGTCTACGGTATAAAATGAGATGAGCTCCGCAAAATCTACCGGGTGGTATTCGCCAGAGTCATCGCTCGATATGTACTTGCGTCGAATGAGATCAAGAAGTGAGTTGATTTGGTCATTAATCCCTGGCTCCAGCGCAGGCGTCTCGCGACCACCATAGGCTCCCGCTATCTTGGCTTTGAACTTGTCATGAGGTCCGGCCTCGAGAATGGTGAAGACATTGTCGTGGTACGGATCGAATCGAGCAGCGACATACCACTTTCACTCTACACGTCAGCTATCGTTAAGTACATAAAGTGAGACATCATTTTCTAGTTGTCTCTATTATAATAGCGTCGTACGGTCAGACCTCAATAATATAATTACAGAAATGTACTTACAGGATCTCTTCCATACGCGCTCCTCGCGGAATTCATCTTCCTAATGACCTCGGGATCTTCCGTGGAGAGCTCGTTCGGCCCAACTCTAAACAGCGGGCCATATTTCTTATACATATCCCGATATATCCAGAACTGGTTCCCGCTTTTCGCCACTCGCGCCAACCAAAGGTATGAAAAGGACGCAAGAAAGGGACCCGGGACTTCTCGAAGGCGGTACCAGGTCGCAAAGGCCGAAACCACGTAGGATATTACCGCTACGGCCCCAGCCAGGAGCCAGAACCCGGGAGACGACCAATCCAAATTGAAGAAAGCCATGCTGAGCCTCCTGAAAAGGTCAGATCCAATCATACCCAAATTGGAGAAGGGGGGAAGAATATCTAATTCATAGGAGCTGCTTTAAAGTTAAGAGGACCTGGAGAACATAGGCCAACTCTAAATTCCCCTCTAGATGTCTTTCTACCTACGCGAACTATTAAGGACGATCACCCACCTTCACCCCTCACCAACGCCTTCGAGGGTCACATTTTCCCCGAGACAAGAAAAAAAAAAGCTAAAATTTTGGCATATGCACGGGCTACCACATACCATACCTTACCTAGGTCAGGTCCCTACACAGGGTATGGTACCGTTACAATGCATGCATACCTTAGCATCCCACGAACTACTACTATTATCTTCCCCCCAAAAGCATCCAATCATTGTCGTTATGGAGCATCGTCCCATTTGATAACGTCATGTGATTAAAATAGGTATGCAGGTAGGAAGTAAAACGTGTCACACCCGCAGCGGTGTCACTACATGTATTAAAGCGTTCTAGAGCACCGGAAATAAGTAACCAGCCGTTAGATCTGAAAACCCAACGGCCTTTGATCAAATAGCGTGTTAGATTAGCTACCTATAGTTAGTAACCCTACGTGTCATATTTTTTGAGCTGGACGCTATAGGTGAGACGCTATATAGGTGGAGTAGACGATATCTATCGATTATCACAAGTCTCTAGTGTGTGCCACCTGCGGGGAGCCCTGCATAAGCACCCTGTCCAACCAACGTCTCGGCAAAACACACCATGTTGTGCGTCCTTTCGGGCGAATAATAACGGCGAGTCTCACCCTAAGTGCCACGAGGCGTTCATTTGGCATGTGAGGTCTGGATTCACCCCTGAATTGGTGCTACGATTCTTCTGCGAAGATATTCATACTCAACTGCGTAACAATGGAGATTGAAGAACCTTTCGTCATTTAACTTTCATAAATAGAGCATCGGGAAGATATCGAAGCAAGTCTATGGGTATCATTGATTTTCACTCAATTTTAAATTTTTATTTTTCATTTTTCCGGAATTCCCAATTCAGCCCTTTTGCTTTGGACCTCCTCGATGGCGCCCGCAGGGTCAGTGGCGTCCGGGTGGCGCAACTGCCATGCGACGCACACTTCTAACGCCTGTGCCATCCATTTCCCGGGCTTGACGCCCAGGGCTTTGGCGAGCTGAGTCCCGTCAATAATTCGCTTTAGTGCCGGAGCCTCCATGACGTCTAGGTCCTGGAGATGATCCAGGAACCGTTGCCATTTGCGTAGAAATTCGTCTTGGCTGACTGTTCATCTATTAGAACGCGCATGGAACATTGAAAAATAGGGGGAAAGGGGCGCAGAATGTCTTACTCGGCTGTTCTGATCCTGGAGCTAGAGCTTCTATGGACTCAGCTAGGAGAGCGTATAAAACTTGCAATCTCCAATGGCCAGCTCTTGAATCCCAGTGCCTAATCGCCATCCCGAATCTGTCTCTTTCCGTAATGAAAGGCGCATTATCTGACACTGCTGTCACTAAAGACATGATTTCCGTCCTGTTACTATGGGCAGCAGTTGTAAGGTCGCACAGCTTATTGTTCGCCTTGATACCTTCCCGCGCAGCCAGGGTTCCGAAAGGAGGTGGTGCTTTGCCTTTGCCAGTACGGCGTGGTTCTGATTTGACCGTTTCCCACGGACATATGGCAGCTAGAATCCAGGCATAATAGGCAGCCTCGTCTGATCGTACGAGTACGTCGTAGATGGAACCAGGGGTCTTGTTCTGGCGAAGTGAGTCAAGAAGATCGTATGCTATTTTCCAATTGGAGATGTCTGGAATGGGGATGTCCGAATAGGTCGGATCTGTGAAAATTGTGTGATAAAGTCCAAGCCTGTCGAAATATTCGAGGGATCTACGAGGGTGGTTGCCTGTATTACGTCATCAACAATATGCTCTCATAGCGCTCCGAGCGGAACTTACCCTTGAGCATCTTTTCAACCTCAACGCCAACTCTCTCACGACTGATTTTTAGCCGGAGGGCATCAAGGACACGCTGGTCACCCATGACCTTTTCGGCAGCTGGATCAATGGTAAACTCTAGGCGACTGGCAAATCTGATTAATCGAAGCACCCGAAGAGGATCATCCATGAAAGTCTGGAATGGCTCCAACGGTGTTCTTATTAACCGCGACTTCATATCAGTTAGACCAGTCGTGAAATCCTCAACTTTTCCAGTGTTGAGATTGTAGAAAAGGGCATTGACAGTAGCATCTCGTCGTAGCGCATCTTCCTCGGCAGTTCCAAATTCCATCTGGGGATTGCGACTGTCTTCAGTATAGGTCTCTTTGCGGAGATTGACGAAATCAACGTCATATCCGAACAGCCTGATAGTAGTAGTCTCAAGATGTTTCGATTTTTCCGGGTTTCGCGCAATCTTATGAAGGTTGCCGATGTCTGATTCTGCGATGGCATGCTTCTTGATGGTGTCGGGCTGTTCGCATAACTCACATAGTTTCAAAGCGAAAGCCTCACCGGTCATTACATTGATGGCCGTATCAATGTCGTGCGATTCGATTCCGAGGAGCTTGTCACGAACCCATCCACCGGCCCAACGCAGCACAACCGGCTCTTCCAATTTGCTTGACTCATCTATGAACTTAGCAGCGTCTAGAAGTAGGTCCTTGAGCTGAGCTTCCTTGGGGGTCAGCTCAATAGTGGTAGTCGCCGGCTGTGCTGCCATCTTTCTAATCCGAGATGGCGGTTGAACACTGGAAATATCACCTAACGCTTCCGATTTCCTCTTCACCATGAGGGATTGAGAGATGAAGCGAGAGCCTGTTCTAGGTGTCGCACAGATTCGCGGGATAGAACAGAGTGGCAGGCGGAGCAGAAAACGCATCGACTTCAGGATGAGTCAACGTGAGACAGCGGCGATCTGCGGTTTAAGGCAGCCTCAGGGCAAAATCAGACATTGAGCGAGATAGCAGAACAGCTCTTGATCCATCGGATACTGGTCAATAGTGCCGAAAAGACAATAAGCTTGTGTAGTGCGTGTTTGTTCTTTGTCTTGGCTGTTGCATTCGAACTTCCGACTTGATGAAAATTAAAGTGGTTCCGCTGTAGACTGCCGAAAGCTGAACAAGTACCTACGTATCTTTTTGACGAATCCGATTGGTTAGTCATCAGCGAGCATTGACCACTTTGGGATGCCCCACTTGACACACCCAGTTCCAACAATTCATTGTCATCCGTAATCAAGGAACACGGGTTGCCATGAGCTACCCGTAGGAGACCTCGGATAATAAGCCGAATGAATGGGTATATAGCGGGCTGGCGACTTACTATAACCTCGTTGTCGAATCGCTAGCACCGAACTCAACCAGCTAACCCCGCTGTTCTCCTGAAGTCTTTCGGCAGTTACCGAGTGAAACGGCCAAGATTTGTCTGTGCTGAGCATTCTTCACGTCCACATTGATCCTCAGATTTTCAGATCTCCCCGATTCATGCCCAAGTAGCCGGTTCCTTGGTGATATCTCCTAGTGAACATATTATTAACTACCTAGTCAGTTCGTCAGTTCGGACATGTAGCTTGCGGTATACCAGTACGCCGGAATTTGGTATAGAGCATCAACAGACCTTAGCATGTTGAGACGGTATAGCAGTAAAATACCATGTCCTTGGAAGATATTTCTTGGCGGAACAGCCAATCTATATAGATACTCGTTAAGAGTTAAACAATCATCCTAAATAGGCAATTATAGCGAATCACACCGTCCGTCACAAACAAACATACCCGAGCAACGATTTGACCGGGGCTCGAAACGATCTCCTTGTACGGACCAATCCGCGTTGGTGAATCTAGAGCTCCGTAGATCAAAAGCTTAGACCAATTCTTAATTGCGATTGGCTCTCCATCCAAGTGTCAATACTTGATCGGGTTGTGATATTCCCGTGCACATTAGAGCTCACAGCCACAATACCGGCACGTATGTCCGAGCTTGCACCAATACTGCTATACGGTTCTTCGGTGATAAGTCTCATCTAGGGGTCTTTGGGCTTCAATTTGGCCAAATTAGGAATGGTCGGGGTTATGTTTCCTGTGTTGAGTTGCGAGATACGGCACGGCAGACGAGCTTGGCAGCAGCATGGTTGACTTGAGCAGATGGACCTTGGAGTCTGAGGCTAGGAAGGAGACGGTATACGCGGATGAGAAAGACTCATAACATCACGGAATCAAAGGTCTATAAGAACACTGATCTGCACCGAAGAGGAATCAACTTTCTCCCTCCATCATCGCATCATCAGTTCTCTTCCAGCCTCTCCAGTCTTCTTCCATTCGCCTTTATATTATAATTCGTTCTCCTGCCGGTCAGGTATTTTCAAGACTTTAATCTTATTTACCTAGACCTTCTACCTACTCTAATCAAAACATCCAAAATGCCTTCCTTCAAGTCCATCATCGCCCTCGGCTTCCTCGCAGCTGCCCAGCTAGCTGCCAGCCACGGCGTCATCACCGATGCTACCGGCGACGCTGGCGGGTCCGGCAGTAAGTACCTACCTTTAACTTCCAACACCAACATCATCATCATAATCAAAATAGAACAGCCGCATTAACATAACCACCAGTGGCCCTCGGCGTCGACACCTCCACGCCCCGCGACGGAACCCGTCGCCGCCCCTTCCAGCAAGACTCTACCCGCTTCCGGGGCGACCAAGCCGACACCTTCGGCGAGACCGTCGGGGCGGGCAACAACGACCTAGAGCAAGGCACGCAAGCCATCATGGCGGAGACGGGCGACTCGCTGCCGCAAGTCACACCCGGCGGGCAAGTCAAGATGACGCTGCACCAGGTGAACGCAGACGGCGCCGGGCCGTACACCTGCATGATCAACGACGACGGCACGGGCGCCGACTGGGACGACATCGAAGTGACGCAGTCGCCTCCGGGCGACGACTCGCGCGACCGCGACGGCAACACGACGGATTTCCCGCTGACGGCTGCTATCCCCGCCGATCAGGAGTGCACTGGCACCGTGGCTGGACAGGAGAACGTGTGTCTTGTGCGATGCCAGAACGGAGCTAGAGCTGGGCCTTTTGGCGGCGTTGTTCCTGTTCAGAGTAAGCTTCCCTCCCCTAATTGCCCGTTAGGTACTCGGGAACGATGGGTGTTTATAGATGGATGGATGGCTAACATTGTGTAAAGTGAGCAACGGCGGCAGCAACACGACCTCTACCGCTAACGCGCGCCGAAATCTCGCGAAGGCTATGAGGAGGGGAGGTGCGACTCTTCCGGTCAACAAGAGGAAGTGAGCATTGTCTGCTCCTAATATTCAAGGCAGATAATCTCAGATGCGAATATATTGGATGGTTTGATTTGAGGAGAGGCAGCTGGTGAATGCCTCACTGTATTTATTATGTATTTTCGTATTATAAAAACCTAAGCGAATTGAAGACTGCGTTTTTCTCATGGATGAATGCGCCGATGAACGGTTTCCTGATGTTACTGAAATCGTTAATACCTTAGATAACCTCTTTGTTCTATTTGTTGGACACTATCAAGAGACGTAGGCCCGGCCAATGCAACCGACCCGCTTCTACGCCCAACCAACGACATATATCTTGGCACGTGACTATCATGAAGCGATACCGGTATGCAGATATATAGTATCCATCCATCCAAAAGATGGGACGTTCCCATTCTACAATTTACACCGCTACGTGTATGTCCTTGAGGCAAGATGCGTAGCACAGAAGAAAGCCAAGTTCCTTCATTGGAATTGCAAGAACGGCCGCAAGATCTAACTTACAACGATGATGGTGTTCGTGAAGGAGGATTATCACAAGAATTAAAACCCGTCGATCAGGGACGAGATGCTTGGACCGTATTGATCGCAGGTCTCGTCTTTGAAGCATTATTTTGGGGTTAGTCTTGTCTGTCCCCGAGATTAAGAGAAAAAGCTAACTCTCCCAGGCTTCCCGATCTGTTTCGGTGTGTTCCAAAATTACTACTCGGGCTTGCCCGAGTTCCAAGATGACACGGGCAATATCGCCCTCATCGGCACATTGGCTCAAGGCCTCGCGTGTCTCGGAGCCCCGTTCTCCGCTATGCTCACCAAGAGGTTCCCTAAGTACCAGCGGCAGCAGATCTGGATAGGCTGGCCGTTGTGCATTTTCGGCCTCCTGGCCGCATCTTTCACAACAACGGTGGATGGCCTCATTGGAACTCAGGGGATCATGTATGGAGTCGGTTTCGTGACTCTCACGTACCCTATCATCAACATGATCAATGAATGGTGGGTTGCCCGCAAGGGAATGGCATTCGGTCTTATATCCGCCTCGTCGGGCGTCACCGGAGCTTTTATGCCGTTCGTGATAGAATCTCTCCTGCACAGGTACGGGTATCGAATAACCTTGCGAGCTTGCGCAGTGGCGCTAGCCGTCCTCACAGGACCGCTGGTGCCTCTATTCAAGGCTCGACTGCCTGCGTCCGAGCGTGCTGCTCTGGGAAGAACCGACTGGGCATTCCTGAAGAAACCACTTTTCTGGATCTACGGATGTGCGATCCTCATTCAGGGATTAGGTTTCTTCTTCCCGGTCGTGTTCCTGCCGTCTTTCGCAGCCTCCATTGGTATCCCGCCTATCAATGGTGCTTTACTCGTGGCTCTTATGGCCATTGCCCAAGTCCTCGGGCAGTTTGCTTTCGGCTACATGTCGGATAAGAGCCTACCAGTGAGCTTCCTCGCAATAGTATGCTGCATCGCAGCTGCAATAGCTTCATTGACGTTCTGGGGCCTGGCTAAATCCATGGCCTTCTTGGCTATCTTTAGCCTTGTATATGGTTTTTTCGGATACGGGTTTGGCACTATGCGCGTTGCGATGGGTCGGGCCGTCAGCGACGATCCATCAACAGTCCTGTCAACTTATTCAATATTTGTGTTCTTGCAAGGAATTGGGAATGTTGTTGTGGGCCCGGTCAGCGCTGCCCTGATGTCTACGTCGACCGAGCGAGAGCGTTTCGCAGCGGGAAAATACGAAGGTGTGGTTATTCTAACAAGCTCATCGTCGGTATTGGCTGCGATAATCATAGGCGTATGGCACGGATATCATCGCTTGTCCAGTACCATAGCTCATTAGCATCGCCCGGTTACTTTGTAGGATCACAACGCGGAGCTGTAGTGTAACAAGCACGTATCCGATAGCTGCACAAGGGCGGAAGCGAGAAGAGTCTAGACCATTGTGGAGACAAAGCTGTGGGATATTGAAAATGCCGATTACGTATAGTGGCTGAATGACCACCAAGCCTCTCTTCCATAATGACCTATCGCAACCGGCACTTTTGAGAATCTGTCTTATTCGCAATTAACGCCATGTATGAGCACGTTTCGGTCCTATCGTAATGGTGCAAGATAGTAAAAAGGGTTACAAGTGAAGAGCATAGTCATCGACGATTCAATATTGTCCAGCAGTTCAGTTCCAATGAATTCAACATTAGAATGGATTAGAATATTGGATTTGAAAGACGTTGATTGGTGCCCACAGTTTCATCTGATACATACGATCGGGAAATACTACGCTAGTGCCCGTCAGGTCCCATTATTATTATCACTTCGCTCAGTCGTTTGGACTGACGTCATGGACGGCATTTGAAGGTGTTTACCTACATCATGGCCCGGCGAATGCTCCTGAAGCAGGCTGAAGTAAAGGAAAAGGAAACGAAATGCACTATATTGCGGGAAGATACATTTTACAGTTTCTGTTTGGTGTCACACTTTCTGCATGTGAGAATGTTTCATTTACACAGCCACTGATAGTGCTTGGCAAGCTTGGTGACGAGCGATTGGGTGGTGTTCTGTGATCGTAATTGAACCGCGGATCTAACTCTGTCTTACATCATGATATGAGATATATGCAAGATGCAAGCACATTTTAATAGATCGACGAAAGCTTACAATGCTTTGCCATATAGAAAATAGGGTCCGGTGATACCCTTACGTATCAGAAATGAGGGGAGAGGGTGATAAGTCAAAAAGGGATTGGCATATCAAACGTAGAGGTATGGTTGATATGACGAAGATGACTATAGCCATCCTCCGATTAAACAGCGCATGTCAAAAGGACCCGTATGACACTTGACTGGGGAACTGGACTATCAAAATGCAAGTTTAACAAACGACGAATGACTATTGGACCAGCTAGGCATCCTCGCCTTCCTTGGGATGCTTGGCCCCGATCCTAGCTGCTCATTACCTTCAAGTTCTAATATTTCCTCCAACAGGGCTATCCGCGGGATGACCACCGTGTGACCAATAAGAGATCCGGTCAAAGGTATTAGGGAGGCAAACCTTTTTACCTCTTCCGGGCGTCACTCTTTGTTGCTGTTAGCAGATCTCCTAATTGCAGGTGAAAGAGCTGCGATGGAAACGACGCTACGCCACACATCTTACATAAATCTTTAGACGAGTTTCAGGGAAAGACCAGACGAACTGGGTACATGGAGCTAAGGTAGGCGAGGATTGACGAACTCAATCTGGTTCGATAGCGTTTGTCCGGACCTTCTTGTTGTATAAAGCGTCTTGGACCCCGAGTTTCTTATATCATAGGTTTCGAACCAAAGTTGCCTGCCCGTAGATCTCGATCCTCTCAGTACCGGACCTTATACATAGTAGAAAATACATATACATATCAGTACTTACGTTTACGTTCTTCTCACCTAAGGTATATACCTCTCTCTCCTTTAAATACCTTGAGAGTGATATCAGATATACCCATTTACTACGCCATTTGATGGGTCCAACGTGTTTGAATTCAACAGCTAATACAGACAGAAAAGACCAATAACTTACCTAGTCGACCGAAAAAGGACATAACCACAATGGCAACAAACTACCAAACAGAAGCACCCCAATTCACCAACAGCTTCGCCGGCGAGCAACCACCAGTTCGAGAACGAACCGGGTCGCGAGACTACACCAATACCGACGAGTGGGGTGAGTCCATGCCCCTATATCCCATCCTCTGCCCTTCCCCTTCCCCCTATTAGTGCCTCTTCTAGCACGCCCCTTTCCAATCCTTCTCATCGATCCCTCCATATCTCTGCCTCACAATCAATCAAGTCTCATACTAACCTAACACCAACCCCCCAGACGCATCCAAAACGCCCCCCTCCCGCTTCCAAAAGCGCAAAGGCAGCATCTACGCCACACCGCCCTCTCGCGACGGCCACGTAGAGCGCAACCGCGACGCCGTCGAGGAGTTCCACAAGGCGCACTCGAAGCGGTGGTCCGTGAGCAGCAGCACCGGATCGAGTAGTAGCCGGCGGGACAGCGCCGGCACCGGCACTAATTCCAAGGATGCCGCCAACAACAACAACGACGAGAAGCAGCAGAGACGCAAGGCTAGCCAGTAGGTTTGGACGGCGTGGGCGCCCGTTATTCCGTAGAGGCGGGATCGCGAGGGACGACACATCAAGAAGAAGAAGCTGCTGATGGGGGACAGCTTGCGAGATCTGGAGATTGGAAGATCGCGAAGCGGAAACGGAAACGCAAAGGAGTTGGGGACGATGGGTCCGGGACTCTTGTGCTTGAAGGGCTTTGCTGATTCGTTTGCCTGTATTACGTTAGGGTTCCGTTGAGAGATCAGATGTACACCTAGCAAGTTCCTTTTCCTGGTTTACTATTACTACCACGTTTCAATTCATGACATGCATAAATACGAGGAAATTGCTTGAAAGTTACTATAGCCCTTTTGAGCCCTGTTTGTCTTACTGTCTCGTCGAAATGGGAAAGAAACAAGTTTGATGATCGATAACCATTCGATATAAGTTCGGAACGTATCCCTACTTACAGAAGTAGGGACTCGCATGACGATTGCAGTAGGGTAGTGAGTATCCGGGGCTAAGACTTCAAGCGAGCTAGTCGCCCCAAGGAATAGGAGACTTCCCCCCATGCTTCCCACCGGAAACGCCGTCTGCTAGCGTACACTAGTCCTTCAAGGGCCTACCTGGGCTGCCTGGCTGCCTGGGCATTTGCTCTGTATTACAAGCAGTTCTTGATAACACCTCCGAGTCATAGCCACATCCTGTGACTATACACTAGATGCTAGCCCGTGAGACCTAATGTAACCCCTAGACGAATTAGCATACATGTAACCATCAATTCAAGCGCCTTATAGGATGGGAGGTATATAGAACGTCATATAGCGTTGACAATGACATGCAAAGTTTATCCTGGTTTACACATGTTATGCTACTATTAAGATAAGCCAAAAAGAGAGGTCATGAATATTCGTTAACCAAGTACATGGGCAGGTAAGCCGGGGACTATAGGTGGCTTGGGACTGGGACTGATACACATGGACTGCAAACAACAACACTCAAACCCCAGCATCATTCAATTCATCAAATAGGTAGATAGGTAGGTAGGGTAGTTTAGTCAGGTTAGGTTAGGTAAGGTCAGGTTCAGGACCTCAAAGGTATCTGCTCTGCGTGCGAAAAAGAAACCCATTACATATGGAATGCATTGCTTTGCCAGCCGAACCGTTGTTTATCGTAGACCCTGTAGTACACTATGCCAAGTGCCATTGCAATGACCAGAGCCGTATGAGAGAACTATTCATGTCAATCATCATCCATGCCGTCGATATCGATGGCATCCGGATTCGCCACTACCGCGGGCTGCTGTTCTTTGGCCATCGTCCCCGCGATTCCCGTGCTCGACGCCACGAACCCTGCTGGGGCACGAGCCTGTCTCTCTAGTTGCTCCATCGCATCCGCTACTTCCTGATCCGCTCCATTCGTAGCTTCACCAGCTCCTCCTCGGGTTTGATTAGCGCGCGCGATGGCTTGCGACGCGATGAAATTGACGTCTGTATTGTATTGTGCCTGTACACTACGCTTAATGCGCAGCATCTCCTTGTACGTATCCTCGTTGCCGTGCTGCACCTCGAATTGTTCCCACTTAGTCCAGAACGCAGGGTTGGTGCGTGGGTCGCAGAATTGGGAGGCGTGGCCGTAGATGGCACGAGCCCGGTCAATTTCGCCAAGACGCTTCTCCATGTCTGCAAACTTGAGACACATATCCCGCGCTTCTTCGTCGGGTAGGGCAGCGATAGCCCTTTCGTAAATCGGCCTTGTGGATGGGAGCCCGAAGTTCGATGCCGACTTGGTGATGTAGAAGTTGAACATATCTGCTCGGTCCTCATCTGAAACGGCCCGGGTCGCCCTCTCGTAGATGCGCATTGCGTGTCGCGCCAAACCTCTTTCCTCCTCCAAGTTGCCATACATGAGATACAGTACCTTGGCGAACTTAGGTGGGCAATCCTCAACTGCCTGCTCAAAGAGGTCTCGAAGCCGTTCGATGCCAATCTTTCTATCCACTGCTTTCGTCAAATAGAGGTTCCATAACTCGAAGGCCACCGGGTAACTGAAGAGGTCGAGACCTCTCTCGTATATCTTGAAAGATTCTTCGTAGTACTTGTGTTCCTCCATGAGATTAGCATAGTTGACAACGGTTTGCGGAGTAGCGATACGCAGTTCAAATATGCGCTCATAGACTTTCTTTGTCTCCTCGAGAGAGCTGACACTTTCCACGAGATCAACGTAGAAGCTCCACAACTTCCAGCTTTTGTGGACTCTTTGTTGCGGGGAAAGTGTCTCATCGAAATAGTCCACCGTTGACCTCTTTGGAGCCTGTACGGCTTTGGCCATGATCTTTACTGCTTCGTCGAAGTTCTCATTACGGAGTTCCATCTCAGCCCACTCGATCCACATGTCAGCCAGCTCGGCAACTGATTTGAAAGGGACCTTGACGGCCTTTTCCATAATGATTCGCGCATTTCGTATGTCGCCTCCCTTTTCGTAGAATTTGGCATAATTCGCCCACAGTTGGTGGAAGGGTCCAACTGCTTTCTTTGGGTTGATCGCGGCAATGGCGTCTGTATACGTCTGCACAACCTCGACCTTGTTATCTCCCCAAAGTGCCACACGTTTCTCCCATTCAGATACACTGTTGGGATTTTGTCGTAGTAATACATCATTTAGAAGGAATGGCCGCCGGTCCATGAGCTGCTCGAACCGCATCATACGAATATCCAAGTCAAAGTCGGCATCCTCGTCAACCTTGCCTTCTTCGGCTCGTTGAGATGCCAATTCCATTAGCGCTCCAATAATCGATTCTTCGAATTCGGCATAGCTGTCAAAGATCAGGGTAAAGTCGCGGACGGTCATGACGGTTGTGATTCCCTCTTCGAAAATGTCCCTCGCACGTTCGAAGCTCCCTCTCCTGACCCAGTACGTAGCTAGACCGTTCCAAAGTTTCCCCCTTTGGTCTGCAAATCTGTCAATACCACTCCTAATGATTCGTTCGACATCAATGCCGGTCTCGTGACCCGTTTCGATTTCGTTGGCATGGTCAACGAGCAGGTCAACCATCTCGCTCCATAGCTCGTAGTGTCCTTTGCTATGCTTGCTACTGAAGCGCGGGTTATTGAGAATATCTATGTATTTCTTCACAGCTTCGGTGTATAATCCAACTTGAGTCAAAAGTTCGATGAAGTCCTCAGCATCCTCAGGATGAACCTGCATATACCTTCGCCAAATCTTCACTGCAGTATCGCCCGAAGCAGAATTAGCGAATGGTCTGTAGAGAGCCCATATCCTGTTGTGCTGAGTGATAGGAAGCGCTCGTAGTGCTCGATCGAAAGTGCGCCGCGTAAGGGTAACGAGGGGCTGTTTCATCAAGAATTTCAAGTACATCTCCCATATCCTGGGCATCTTATTGAGTAGGATCAAGGCCCTTTCGAAGAGGGCGTTCACCTTTTTGTACTCGGAAGCAAAGACGGCGGCATTGAGCTTTGAGACATGCTTGGTTCGGAATTGCAAGTACTACTTAGTATTAGTATATGACGTGTCGCGCAAAGCGAAACTGAATCAATGTTCACTCACCATCTTCCAAAGCTTGTATGACCTCGGTAGCTGTATGCAGGCTCTCTCAAGGACGAAGGCCTGTTCCTGGATCGTGCCATGCTGAAACTTGAATTGAACATAGGCTAGCCATGGCTTTGTGCTGCCTGGGTCCCGTAGGATATCCTGTTCGTAGACGGCATCCTCGTCTGTCTATAACTGCGTGTTAGCCAACATTAAATGGTATAATAAGTTAGTAGCGACTGTAGCAAAGAAACTTACGACAAGATGTAGGTCTGATTGTCGGGCAGTTCGGATGCCATTTGTCAGGCCATTCGGCGGCATTTTGACCAGGGAGAAGCCGTCGAATGTCGTTATGCGCGATCGCACGCAGATGATCTCTGCAGGTCGACGGGTAAGTTGGGAGAGTCAGGGCATCGTCGTGAAGATATATTGGGGGCGACTGATTTTTCGACCTCAGGCGTCGAAGGAGGCGACCGTGAACCGCGACAGCTCTGCACTACTTCTAAAAAGTTCAGGTTAGGATTGGTTAGGATTTTTATTGGGATTCCAGGACCATGGAAGCCGCCGTTTGAACCTATAAGAGCTAGAACCTCGTTATGTAACTATCAGCTATTAATATGGCGCTATGGGTAAACAAGGATGACCATACGCTAATTATTCATTAAACCGAAGAAATAGGAAGCTTGCGACCTTCTAACCCGCTAACTTCAGCTAACCTCAAGTGCTTCGTCATGTACAGTACTCCAGTACCTCCAACAAGGTGGGACTCTTGGAACTCTTGACTAAGCCATCACGACCCTAGACAACCACCTGCAACGAACCTCCAACTCCCTTCCAATCAGCTTTTGGTTCTTCTTTGATCTCAAATTGTGTTCGCGTTCACGCTGTCGCGTCAGAAGGCACCTACGAACCCTCCAATATTATCCATACGAAAGAAGATCCGAAGCTCGACTAACAATACACAATGTCGGGAGCTGCAGTAAGTCCATGGCCGGTTACTGTTATTGTTGCAGCTGGGCATAATGTTGACACCACTTATAGGATCGGGAGCCTGTCTTCCCGACAAGACAGTCGTTGGGTATTATGAAGGCGAAGCTCAAGGGGGCTGAGACAGGTCACAGCTTACTGAAGCGGAAGAGCGAAGCCCTCACCAAGTACGTGAACCACATTATCCCAATCCTATCTTGATATCTTTAACTAACCTACATGTATAGACGTTTCCGAGGTATATCTATGCGAACACTATTCTTCTACCACTACTAGCATTGACAATAACCACAGAAATCACACGGCGAATCGACGAAGCGAAGCGCAAGATGGGACGGGTCATGCAGATAGCTGCGTTCTCTCTGGCAGAGGTCACATACGCCGTAGGAGGAGATATCGGTTACCAAGTGCAAGAATCAGCTCGATCAGCGCGCTTCCGGCTGCGCACCAAGCAAGACAACGTATCCGGTGTCCTTCTCCCCGCATTCGAGAGCTACATAACAGAGGGGAACAACGACTTTGGCCTAACAGGCTTAGGCAAAGGTGGACAGCAAGTTCAGAGGTGCAGAGAGACTTATGCCCGGGCAGTAGAGACGCTAGTAGAGCTTGCTAGTCTTCAGACTGCCTTCGTCATCTTGGACGAGGTTATTAAGGTTGTGAACCGAAGAGGTAAGCGCCAATCGCGAGAGATAAATGGAACTAAGCTAACAATATGCGACTATAGTCAACGCTATGTAATTCAGCCTTTCCAACTCATTAGGGATGTGAACTAACTTGACCACAGTGAACACGTCATTATCCCCAGAACAGAGAACACCATCAAGTGTAAGTATGCTTTTGTGAATATTCTGAATAAAGAAACTAACACTAGTCTCAGACATCAACTCCGAGCTCGATGAGCTAGACCGAGAAGAGTTCTACAGATTGAAGAAGGTTGCCGGCAAGAAACAACGAGACACAGCTGCAGCAGACGCCGAGATGAAGGCAAAGAGAGAGGCCCAAGCAAAAAGTGCCCAGGAGGACGCCCAGCCAAACGAGTCAGGTCCAGCAGATATATTGGCTACCGGTGAGGATGACGACGTCATTTTCTAGGCCGACGTTGTGGGAAGCATCGTTTCGTTGAGATGAAGAGCAGTTGGCCGTGTCATGAACTGCATTATTGGTTGGGTTGTCGTTATTGTGTATCTGTATTCGTAATGTGATACCAACAAGTTGAAATGACCTTGCATCATTCTTTCTCCTAGTATGGATATTGGAGTATAAACTCATCATATGCAAAACTCGTACCTACACCATTGTTTACTGGTCTCGATTTTACTACCAACTACTGGTATCTACGTCAAGAGTAAAAAGGGGTATACAGTAGATCCCTATCGTACAAACCTTCCTCTCCCTCTTCTCCTCCTCACCCCTATCAAAAGCACCTAACCAACCCCATTGCCTCGCCTCAAACTTACTGTCTCTGGTACGTAACCTTGATAAACTTATCGCCAAGCGACATACCCGCAGTATTCTCCTTGGCGGTAATAGCACCAGCCTCGGCCTCGTACTCGATAAACGCGATGCCCTTTCTGCCGGGAACCAGCCGGACCTCGCGGAACCCTTCGAACCGCCCGAAGATGCCAGTAAGCGCCTCGATGTCGTGGTAGTCGTCCGGCAGGTTCTGCACGAACAGGATCTTGTTCGGCGGCAGGTACTCGTCCGGCACGACGGCGTTGGGTCCGCCCGTCGGAGCGGTAGGCTTGAGCCCTCGCGCCACTTTGGCCGGACGCGCGGCTTCGCCGCCGGCGGGGGGCACGGCGCCGGGTCGCTTGAGGCGTTTTTGCTCTTCGGCTGCTTCGGCGGCTTTCTTTTTGTCTGTTGTTGCCGTATGTTAGCTATCTGATGTTTTTTCTTGATTCTTTTCCTCGGTAGGTAGTATTCGCGTAGAAGGTCAAGTTCAACTCACCTTTCTCAGCCAACCGTCTTCGCTGATGCAGCTCGAACTCCTCTTTATTCCCGGTCCTCATGACCGTAGCATCGCTGCGGGTGCGCGCGAGCGCGACTTGCATTGGCTTATCGAAGAGCTCGAAGCCCTGGACCTCCTCGACGGCCTGGATAGCGGACTCGGGGCGATCGAAGACGACGAAGGCCTGGCCTTTGGCTTTAAGGTTGGTCTTGGCAACAATGTCGATGATGTTTCCGTACTCTGAGAACACGGCCATGAGGGCCTCCTTGAGAGGCTCGGGCTTGACGCGCTCTTCTAGATTTCGCACGTAGACGCTGTGGACTTTGATTAGTTACTTACGCGCGCAAAGGGACAAAGCCAGAGGCTGTATGTGTCGGAGTGCAATGACACATACGTGCAAATGGGTTGGTTTGAAGCCATCTTGTTGATTTTACTTGGCTGTGATATTTTTGGACTTGCTATCACCTCACAATGAAAGGTTGTGGTTGATGAGTTTGTGAAGTCGCGACGGTCTACGCTAATTTGGTAGGCAATGGAACAGATTGCTGCAGAGGTTCTGTTCCGAGTTTTATCGATAACCTCGATGTGATCAGTGCGTTTAAAAGATAAGTTAGTGCCTTTGTAGGGAGTGGTAGTGTGTATGCTAGCATTTACAGCGCTAAGGCAAGCATAAAAAGGAACAAACAATACCTGAAAATTACCTCTTTGATTTTGAAACTTCGACCTGTCTACATTCTATTCGAAATATCGGTGATTTTCTTGAAATATCCCAAGTTTTGATAAGTATGCACGTATTAACTTAAGACAATGCCAGCTTTTGAATTATAGAATAGGTATATGTAGGTATATTCTCCACCTCATGGGCTGTCCCTTTTCAACTCGGTCTATTATACAATCCACCATGCCAGTGCGCTCTGTTTTGCTCTGCTGTGTACTGCCCTGCTCTAACTTTGCACCGAATGTGCCATCTATAGCTTATAGTCCACGTCCATGAATGATACACGCATCACGTGTTTCTCACCGTAACTCTTAAGCCGCTGCAACTTGCTCCTGATTATTATTTTTCTCCTCTGTCCGCTGTTCGGCTGGTTGTTCAGCCTGCGGCTGCGTCTCTCGCTGTTCAGGTTCGGGCTCCTCCAACGCCAGTTCGGCACGTAAATCTGGCAGGAAGCGGTCTATTCGCTTCCACGTCTCTACCCATAGCTTCTCCTGTGACGGGTCCTTGGCCGGCGGGACAAGATATCCGCTGCTCGACATAAATAATAGTACATTTTTCAAATTCTCAGGCACAGCTTCCTCCTAGACCTTGAGTTAGCTACTAGCCGAAAATAATGACAACCCAGAAAGAGATACTTACCAGACTGTCACCTTGACCGCTGTTCATTAATCTGTCCATGATGTCGATGATTTTCAACCACAGATCTAGCATGCCATCCCACTTGGAGAGGAGCACGAGGTACTGCAGGAAGGTCTTGCAGAGGAGCGAGGCGGCTTGGACCCTTGTCTCACTCATGCCGTCTCGATCCGTTGAATAGACTTCCGGTTTTAATAGTCTCAGAATCAGAGGGAACAAGACCTCTCCGAAGATGGCTGTCCATTCCTCATGATCGCTACAGGTTAACTCTGGAGATAGGAGTGACCTTTGGAGTGATGAAAATGCTAAGGATCGAACCTCACGGCATGGGTTGGTGCACTGCGTCGTTAGGGCTTGGAAAATAGGAAGCCAGTATGCCGACCAAGCTGCAACATCATTAGTTTAGTGGACCGTAGGAACATGGTATGAGACTTACCCTCGCTGTTTTCAAGATGTGACTGTTTCATCAAATGAGGAATACGAGCTGTCATACTAGAAATAAGATTGACAGCTTTCACACCCCGCAAAACGACAGCATTATCACTAATACTAATTAGACAAGTCGAACAGAGTATAGCAACTGAATTACGTACCTTGGAACCTCCTTTTTGTGTGGTCGGGCATTTCCCCGCCTTCTTTCGCCCTTCTGCTCGACAACCGCGCCGACTTTAGCAGCGGTGGCGTACTCGTTCAGTAAGGAAATAGCAGCTTCATAGTTATCTGCAATGATTGGTGACGGCGTGCCCGAAACACCGCCTTCTAGGATTTCAAAGACGGTCGGAGATGCATTCGGGTTGCCAGCAAGGGTGCGTAGGATAACCCAGAAGTCAGGTGATGTCATAATTTCGCTACGTAGAGGACCTGGTTGTTCAATGCAGAGCTTCAACCCTTTCAAAACTAACTGCGACGTCTTTGCAAGGGTATCTTTCGGGAAACTAGATATGGCGTGCAAAAGTACAGGGGCTCGTACGAAATCATGATCCTGAATCGTTAGCATAGGCAATTTCTTCGGTAGCTTCAAGATAACACTTACATAACTGGCTTTCAATACGCTGAACTGGTAGAAAGCCGCTCGCGAAACAAGGATGGGGTGGTGTTGAGGGGAATCACGCAAAATCATCTGAAGAGCTTCGGCGACCGACTTGCCAAGCAATCCAACCGTTTCGTCATTTCTCAAGGCAAGTACAGTAGCAAATTCAAGTATGCAAACCACTGCAGGATCGTATTTTGGTTTCTCGGTTGCAGGTTTAGATGCGCTAGCTGGCGAGGAAGGTAAACTATCCGTCTTCACTGTGATGACAGGTACAGCTGAGCTTTCATCGTCAGGTAGCTCGTTTAATAGAGCCTCAACGAGTGGCGCAAGGGAGTCCGCTGGGAGAGCCCTAGTAAAGTTTAGTATTGTGTATAAAGAATCGATATGGAGACTTACGAGATATTCGCAAAGACACTTTCCAGGTCACAGGCTTTAATACAATCAGCCGTGCTTAGTGAACTCTCAACCTCTTCGGCTGATGGTGGCGGCGGATCATCAGCAGCGTAACTAGAGATATATGACGATAGTGCCGAGAATAAGCCAGTATCAGCAGTCTTCGCTGCTCGATCGATGACTTGAGATGGGGTGTGGAGTGGAATTTTAGGAAGCTTCAGCTTTTCGGAGTCGCTGTTGAAGAATGAGGGGATGAGGGAGTTGACGAATAATTTCAACCAGATGCGGATAATCTAGATTGGTTAGCTTCCAATAAGTTGCGATGTGCCCTCAGAACTTACATGTCGCCAGCCATCGCGGATGACTTGTTCGCTTCCCTTCACAACACGGAATAGAACCAGAGTAGCAAGTTGCGCTTTGAAGTCCCTGCCGAGCTTAACGGCAAGTTCACTGACCATAACGCTATCGCCATCGTCTGATACCTTGACTTCTGTGTTGAGAGCAGTGTCAGTGTTGGATAGGTCATCCGTATCCAACGTAGTCATATGGCTGAGATTCTGAATGATATGGTCCAGAGCTTCCGTGATACCGTATCTCGAAGCAATCTGGGCACACTGATCGAATCCGGTGACGACCCTTGAAAAGACCGCATCGTCTGTCGCCGACATGAACACGTAAGACAACGTCGAGACAATTGGTTTCCAAGTCGTGGCAAACATATCAGCGTCGTAGATATTAGTATCGCAAAGGACCAACGGTCCCGCAAATTCAGTCTTGAGCAAAAGCTCTCGCCACGCATAATCGAATGCATGTTGGTTATCATGCTCATCAGGGAGGATGATCTCGTTGTTTTTAATTGCCTCGAAAGTGCTTTCAAGGAATTCAGGTGGGAAATCTTTGGAGGCATTGACGCCTCGTAAGTTGCGCGCGAAGTCGGCAAGTTCCATGCGCTTTTTACCTTTTAACTTTGGGCTGTGTTGGTCCACGTTGAGCATGATGATCGCATAAGTGAGAACGAACACAGCATCCTCGCTTGCCACAACATCCGACCCAGAGCTTGCAAAGTACTTCTTCGCGAAGGCAGTCACTATTCGCTCGATAAGCGGCGACTCGCCCGGCAGTCGGAAGCTCTCAAGAAGAAGTCGGACCGCTTCGTCGACACGCTTGCCTGAGAAGTCGAAGAGGTCCAAAAAGGCCTCAAGATACTCGTCATTGCCCCTTTTCGATAAGAATTCACCAAGAACAGCCTTGGAAATTCGGGATGTGCTCCTAAGGAATTTTGCGGCTGACGCGGGGTCATCGCTAATAATTCCTTGTTCCTTGAGATATCCCAATCCTTCTTTCGGTTTCTCATTAAACTTATTCGCACCTTTAATAATTATCTTCTTCCTGTGTCTCTCTTCTCGTAGAACTTCCCTATCAGGTAATCCATCAGTCATTGGCTGATTATCTAGGCGATCAGCTATGGACTGAACGTAGCCAAGCAGGGCATCTAAACAAAGAGGAGGGACGCTAGTGGTGCTCCAGGTTGCTGAATCAGGTAGGGCACTTCTTGAAAGCAAACCGATCATATCTTCGCATAAATTGCCACGGTTTGCATCAGAATCGTAGTTGACGAAGAGCTCCACGAGGAATGATGGCATCCGAGTGAGAGCACCGACGCTTTCAACCATCGCTTGACGAGCGTCCGGTTTGCGTGCACCGCCTTCCATGCCCAGTTTTTGCCGGTCCTTAACGGGCACAGGTGTTGATCTACCACTGCCTGCTTGGGATGGGGGAGGTTTCACGCCACTCGGCCTTTGAGGGATTCCATCATAGAGTGAAGGGTCAATATTCGGCTCTCGTGGTATCTCGACTGGCGGGTGCAAGCATGCGATGAGATAGGATAAGAAGAGTTCCTGCTGGAGTTTCAATACTCCTCTGCATGTTTCAAGTAATGTCCCGGCTACAATGAGAGATTCTTGTAGAATAGCCATATTGTCAGATCGGACAAGCTGAAATAGATGTCGACATAAGCGATCTTCAGCAACTACAGCTAGAGCTGGATGTCTAGCTATAGATGGCCCTGCTACTTCCAAGGCCACATGAATTATGCGTAATGCCATGACTCTCATTGTATCTCCTTGTTGCTTGTCATGGGGATCTAGGAGGTCCACGAGGACTCTGAACAGCTCCTTCATGGACGGTAGTGAATAAGGTTTGATCTCTACAGAATCGTCAGATTCCTCCGATGCTCTGGCAGATTTCTCGTCTGCATCGTGGCTAGTATTCTCGGATCCAGAGGATGATTCTCTTGGTTCATTAGTGGGGGCATCGGACGATGCAATGACGTCGTTGCCATTAGTAGACGGAACCATCTTTACGCCTTCCATATCCCCATTTGTTTGGTTATCTAGGGCGTCTAAATTGTCGCCGGCCTCGACTTCCAGATGTTTGAGATGCTCGAAGATAATCTGACACATACGGACCATAGCCGCTTCGGCCGTTCTTCGAAGAAGCTCGGACAATCGAGATTGGCAGCACATAGTCAGGCCGGTCTCCATCATTTCGCAAACACTCTCGTCGCTCAGCAGCGCACCGCCAGGGCCAGAAAGCATATCCTCCATGAGATGCAAGATCATTAGTAAAACTACCTCATCCTGAGCAGAATCGCTTGCCTCAAAGCGGCAATGTGTTATTGCCGTCGACAAAGACTGCATCGCAAGGGGAAATCGCGGCGAGCTTGGGTTTATGAACCCATAGGAGAGGAACTTCCGAATCGCTTTCAGCGCAAGTATCGTGATGGGAGCAGAGGTCGAGGAAGCCTGTATGACTTGAAGGAAGGGATTTAGGAGCGCTGGCGCATCGAATTGGTGGATATCTAGGGATTGGGTTAATATATCTTCTATTAGTCATGCTAGAGTCTCCTATTACCTTTACAACTCGATAGCTCATGGCGAAGGCGTCCGAAGCCAGCCATCAGGGGATTATCTTGGAAGCTCTTCCCTCTTTTACCGCGCAACCCCCACCGGTTCGCGACTCCAAAGTCCTGCGCGCCATCCGCCCCAAAGCTAGCGGTAGAGCTCTTGCTTCCTGGTCGAAGAAGAGGGCTAGGCGGGCCTAGCTGCACGGGGTTTGGGTTACCACCGAGTATGGAGGAGACTGAAGAACCCGCCCATCGAGCATGCTTTCGCATAGCAGAAGTGACCGATATGCATTCTGATATGACTAAGGACACCGGATCAACAGCCACAGTTACAGGTCGGCTTCGGTATTCCGTATTATGTACTTGGGTGTTGGGATTTACGACCATATTCCCTGCCGCGCCTTTGTGAAGCGGGACACCCGAGTTGTTAGACTCGGGCGCAAGTTCTGATTCCATAGTATTATTTCTCTGCTCATCTCGACTCATCCTCGCCTATAAAGGCGACGTTCGGTTCGGGGAAGATTCGTTGTCTTCGCGCAATCGGAGATAGGAGTCGGCAGGATTGGCCTACGAATACGCACGTAGAATAGGGAGAAGAGGAATTCGAGAACTCTGTCAGGATGTCGTTAAATTCCAATTAATGCAAAACCCTGATCCTTGCCCAATCACGTTTTCATAAGCAGAGATGGACAAACTGTTGTGAATAGTATTATCTACATAATGTGAATCCAAGGGTATTGCGCCTGTGACAGGTCCCTTAGCAATCTTGCACGTGCCAGAAACTGGTGCCAGCTGGCTGGATTCAATCGGCGGGTGTTTATCCGATAGTGACAGCGTGGCCCGCCCTTGTCCCAACCTGCCAACCTGCGCTCTCCCGCGGCAAGCCCGATCTTTTAGCGTCCCCCACATCGTTTTTAGGAGGCCAAATTTCAGGGCACATCAGGTACATACCGAATGTACCTTATACCTAGCGAAATTATCAAGATATCATGGATACATAGCTACAACCCTGTCCAAGAAGTGAGATCGCCAGGATGAGTCTTAACACAATATCTACTAAGTAATATAGCCACAAGGCTGGTCTATACAATAAACGAACGCAAAATCCCTTGCCGCGTTCGATATATTCCATGCTTCGTAATCATGCATCGACACTACCAAAAACGCCAGTGCCATGATCCTCACCATGGTCCTCTTTGTATTGTACAAGCGACCATATTGATCACACGTGTGCAAGCCTGTCCTTCCCCGAGCCCTAAACGACTTTTTGTGTTCCCCTTGCTTGTTGATGCAAAGTAAGTTCGATAGTGCGTTGAAGGCCCTAGTTACAGCCGGGGGCCATTCAGTTAGAATATCCTAGATATCATTCCCTAGGCCTCTACCCTAAATTGGTTGTTTTTGGGTTTCTCCTCGACCTTGTCAGAGCCTGCCTGCTTAGAATCTTGACTCGATTCCTCCTTGCTTTGAGGTACTGAGTTTTGTTTGGACTCGGACTTCTGCTCTTTCTTGGCTTCATTTGCCAGGTTTTGTATTTGAGTCTTGTCTTGCTCCCACTGAGCGTTGGCATCACCAAACTGCTCTTTGACCTTCTTCTCCCGCTCTTGCTTTTCTTTTTCTTCAGCCTCCTTAGCTTGACGCTCTGCTTCCATCTCCTAATCTCAAATCAGTACGTTTCCTCAAAATACATCATTCAAAGCTTTAACTCACCTCCATATGTCGGATATCATCCACACTGGGCTCGTACAAATGCCAGATTGTATAATGAGGAAGACCAACAACGGAGAATTGCATGCGTTTAGCCATCTGTTTCGATATTAGTATAAATCGTGAATAAAATGAGAAACGAGAAGTAATTACCTTGCCGAAGCCTTCAGTTTCGGCATGCTTTTCAAAGCTGAAGGCAGGGAAATGAACACCCGACCTAAATACTCTTGCCTTGGCGAGAATGCTAACACCTCCAACACCATCAATTTCCATTTCCATATCTGGATCTCCGTAAGGGTCTCGGAGGTAGGCAAGATGAGGCCGCCATGTAGCGTACTCGGCATAACCTTCCACAATCACAGCATCTTCGTCGAGGGTATCAGCAAGTGCTAGTGCTGTTTCTGATTCCTGCCATGAATTCAAGTCGTATGGTTGCTCGCCGCCCAGCCAGTCAGGTAGTGGTCGCCAGACATCTGTAATATTGTTAGCAACAAAATAGGCTACAGAAAAAAATATCAAGAGGAACCTACTTGGCACAATGACGTCTTTGTTATGACGCATCAAGTCTTCCAAGATGGTAAACGGTGCGGTTTCCACGTCCACATCTCTCCAATAGACCCATGAATGATACGGACGAAGAGTAGCGCTTAAAAGCCAGTTACGAGCCTGGGCCATCAGCTTTCGACGGCTTGCCTGTGCAGCAAATCCGTGACGACTCTCAACATCTTGGTTGACCTTCTGTCCGAAGTCCTTTTCGATGATAGATATCTCTCCGTAGGGTTGTTTCGGATCCTCACTAGCTTGTAACTCTTCCAACTTCTCCACAAGCACTTCTAACGTTCTGTCCTTCGAATCGGAAACGAGGAAAGCAAGGTCGATAAGGTGATGAGGATAGGTAAAGTTTCGGAGATGCGAGAACATCATGTTCAGGTGCGGTTCGGCGTCTCGTAAAGGCACACACATAAGAATCCGTTCTTCCCTTTCCCAACCGCGAGCGGTCCCCTGGACATTGGAAAGATCATAATAGCGAACCGTATCCATCAAAACATCGCCAGTCGTCCCCATAAGACCTAACGAGAATATTGACGTGAAGGTTCCGCTTCCCGGTCGGAAGAACACCCATATTAATATGACGACAAAAGCAATTATACCTAGTCGCGTAAGTAGGTTCCTCCGTCGGCGAGCTGCAGGTGTCGTGGCGCGGGGTTGGAATCTAGTTGACATGATAGAAGTTAGAAGGCTGCTCCCACAGAAGAATACCCAATTTCCCCAAACTACCAAGAATCTACGACGCGCTGGGGTCTACAGGGGTTCACTAACCTGTGAGGGGAGATGTCAAAGGTATTGTTGCTCCGTGGGTAGCCATTGGAATATCCAGAGGAATGATGCCGGGACATCATCTTGGAACCGGTCGGGGATGCATATGAGGGCAGCATTCGAAATACGTGAGCGACTCGTCGATAAATGCGCGCGCAAGGGGTTTTGAGGATGCGGTGGACGTACGACCCTTTTTTAAGGAAGGGCGCCGTTTGGGCTAAAGTCTAGGGACGCGCGGAATACCTCTATAGATTCATGAGTGAGAGTACAACGACAAAACCTGTAAGTTGAAGGGTCCAGGTCAGAATTGACAAGATCAAAGAGAGTGAATAGGTGTGTCAATTCAACCTCGTCGTCAAATACATGACAATACGAGGTACAGAGGCGGAATAATCAAAAAGGTGTCGAGTTCAGAAACCTGCCAAACCCACTAATTGCGCTAACGTCTATCGCTCAAATTAGAACGCAGATAAGCATGTAACGAGGATTGGGCTAAACCTTGCCAAGCCACGCTAATAATTGAGCGAAGGCTGCAAAAGGCGTGTTTCATATTACGGCAAGCTTCTGAAGGTGTTGGCGCACGGACCAAGTCTTTAATCTGCAGCTGGCATCTGCAGCATTTTTTATTTGCTGACTTATTTTAGGGAGGTTACAGACAACCTAAGCATCCCCCCTGTACCAAAGTTGGCAGCTAAACCCTTTTTGGGGAAGACCACCTACAAGATGCGAGCAATTTTATTGGTTCAATTGCGGTAGCGCGACCCACGCATTTACCTCAACACCTTAGAGGCACTTAACCTAATTGAGAAAATGCATCCTTATCTTTTCCTTAAGATTATCTTTTAAAAAGATATGCTATATTTAATTAATTGCTCATTAATTACCCATTAATTAATAATTAATTAGTTATTAATAATTTATTAATTATTAATATATTTTTATTAATTTTTAATATTTATATATAAGAGTAATAATAATACTTAAAGGCTAGGTTAGGGTTAGGATAGGGTTAGGGTTAGGGTTAGTCCGGGGGTTTGGGGGGCGGCGCGAGCCCCCCAATTGGGAACATGTTTCCCGGTTAGGTTAAGTGACAAATCAATTAGCCATTGATTGCTCATTCATTAGCCATTAATTCCTTATCAATCACTTATCAATCAATTGTCTTATTGGCTGCACTTAATCTTAGTGGCAGGTGTGGCAGGTGTGGCAGGTGTGGCAGGTGTGGTAATTAGCTGTGTGGCTCCCAAAAAAAAAGAGACCCTTAGGATAAGGTAAATGTGGCCGTACGTGGCTTGTGGTGGCGTGCTTCTAAAAAGGGTTTAGCTGCCAACTTATGTACAGGGGGGATGTTAACTTGATCTGTAAACTCTATTTTAGGTACCTGACTGTACAGTTACATTCATTTTTTTCCTATCCATTTCCCATTAACAATCCACATCCTGAGCATGCTCGACAAGCCTACATATAATTTTCAGGAATTCTCATAATGGGCTCTTAGAGATCTGTAGCACTCTGCTTTGCAATCTGATTCGAAGTTCTGCCATCTTTCCCGTACAACAACACATCGGGTGGTTGTCCAACAGGGACATTTCGGTTCAATCCGGATCCTTCTCTTCCTCATAACGCCGTAACCTTGAACCCTCCACACACTCTAACTCATCTCGAGATGTGTTTCCAGTGACATTCCAGCCTCTTGTGTGGCAAAACATGGATAGATCTCTGACGCCATATTAAAAAAATAATCCCTCAGATGTCGCCCTGCACTTACAAGTAAATAAATATCAAATAGCTACCTACTCATACAAGCAGACTAATGTCTACCCGTGAGCAAAGCCAAGCTATCAAGATTCCTTTCAATTTCACTGTACACAAGTTCTTTACTTGTATTTCTACTCCTGGCTGTGGAGAGACTCAACAGCCGCCCGGCCACCAAGCGTTGCAGAGGACTGAGTAGTATTTTGTCTCGTCATTTTCTCCTTCGTCTGCTGATCATTGCGGTCGTCCAAAGTCAACCTTTTCCGGCTAAAAACACCAAAGGCTACGACAGTTGCAACACCTCCGATGATTGCACATACCCGCATATCTTCGTTGAAAGCATCAGAATACGCTTGTCTCACGGGGGCCGGTATTATCTGCGACGAGGTGTCATCCAGGCTTTCGAATGACGGATGTTGACGACGTTGTATATGTTCGCCCTGCTCTCGGAGCATCGCGCCTGCGATAGCGGAAGAGGCTGCAATGCCTATACTACCGCCTAGAACGCGAACCTGAGCTATCAGACCCTGCGAAGAAGCTATCATGCAGTCAGCAAGAAAAGTCGAAATTACCTGGATTGAAGGCGAAACTGACCATGATCTTTATCCGACGAGTGAATTCTGGCTACCATTGTTGCTGTTGCCACCACCATTCCAAAAGCAAGGCCAACGAAGACCAGAAATCCAAGAGCCTTCGGTTCAACTTCATGCGAGTTTGAAAGGGTTGACAAGAGTCCGCACCCGAGGACCATAAAACATGAAGCCGTAATGACCGTCTCGAATATTCTGTTCTTCTTCGCATTGAGGGCTCCCGATAAGAAGGAACCCAGAGCCGTAGATCCTAGCATCGGAAGCAACATCAGACCTGCCATGAGAGGATTCTTGCCGTTCACTATCTGCAATCGAAGAGGAAATGCATAAATGACAAGCATGTAAGGAAATCCAAGGAGAAGGGTATTGAGAACTATCGCGGCGTACACGTGATCGCATAACAGACGTATAGGGAGCGCCGCGCTCATTACATGACCCCAATAGTGGTCAATATAAATAGACCATATGAATAAGCCCAGCCACAAAACCACTCCGACGACGAGTGGTGCAATGAAGACGGGTTTCGACCACTCATCTGTCTGGAAACCAGCATTCTGAAATGGAAATACGACCAATACAGCAGCTGCAATCAGAAGTATCGAGCCAACATAGTCGAGTTCCTTCCAAGATCCCTTCTCATCATGTGGCAAATATTGTTTCTTTGGCCACGCCAAATAGAAGAGAAGCATGGACAATGCACCGATCGGTCCACTAGATATGCCATCAGTATACTTCAGTCCTCACCAGCATTGATTGATGAACGCACTTGATCCAAAATATCCAATGCCACGTCGCATATTGCGTCAGGATACCGCCAAGTAGCGGTCCTAGAACACTTGATACGGTCATCACCACACCAATTAGACCTCCGATGTACTTCTGCAGTTTCCGCGGTGCGAGCTCCGGGAGGATGATCATTGTAATGGAATATACCCCTGACAAAGTCAGTCATCTTACACAAACAATCTTAGCCGCCGCACTCACCCGAGCCACCAAGTCCTTGTACAGTCCGAAATGCTATTAGCTGCGTAAGATTTTGGGCAAACCCGCACGCAATTGAAAATGCAAGAAATATGACATAGAACGTAATGAAGGCATTTCGACGGCCAACAACATCGGATATTCGGGCTACCAGGACCGCAAACCCCAGATATGCCAACGAATAGGCCAAGGCCACCCAGTTTACATCCGCCAATACGTCGAATTCGGTCGCTATTTCAAAGAGACTAGTGGCAACGATCGAAGTATCGAGGAACGACAACAGCAATCCCGTGAGGAGCCTACTCCCATGTTAGATAATGTGTGAATGGCAAATAGGTCTGAACATACCCGATACTGAGGAGCCAAAAGCGCACCAAAGGTAATTCTGGGCTGCCAAGCTCAAGGTGTAGACTTGAGTCGCTTGAAGCGAGCACCAGAGTTTCAGTGTCTTCAATGCTGTCCGCGTTTCCAGATCTTGACTCCATGTTTATCTACCTGACGAGCATTAGAATATATTTGCTCGATCAGGAGAAACTTCACTTTTAATAACAATTTATGAACAGGTTACGGGCCCACCACGAAGTATACTGTGTCACGAAACTTCTACCATGAGATACACGTGTAGCACCTATATATGTCATCGGGAAGGTATGAAAACACTGCCGGAGACCGGCACATACTACATCTCGAGTAAGGAGAACCGAGACCCCAATCTTCCCAATCACAGGAATACCAAATAACACGAAGTTACCGGCTGTGTCTCCTCCCGTAACCCTTGCCACTATTATCGAAGCCATTTGTACGCCAACTAAGATAGCAGTCTCATAAAATTTCGGAGATATTCTTTTGATTTACTTGTTTGAGTGTGCGACTCCGACCCCACCCTGATCCTCTTTGAAGTTGTCCCGGGATGACCAGTACCATTAAACTGGTAACATTGTATCCCTTAGATTGTTTTTCACGGCCGTAGCAAACTAAATCCTATTTGTTCGAGGTTAATTCGATCGATCAGATTCGTCCTTCAGTTATGAGTAATACGAACCTCGGCTGTCTCGCCAATTGCTAACCACTTACTGATTGCAGCCTCCGAACGTTATTCAGAGGGCCACATGCATCCACAGATCGCGATAAATCCACTTTGTGGAGAGCGACAGACAAGCTTAATACATCTAGGAGGACCTAGCGGTCTAAATACAACCGTAACTATCGTTCTCCGAATAAGAATGGCCAACGAAGCCATCTCATCATGCTTAAACGGCCCGACCTACAGGACACCGGCCAAGCTCACACAGCGTCGGTGGCATTGCAGTTAGCCACGCACCCCCAATGGACACGACAGTATCAACTGTTTTCCATCAATGCTCAGGTTCACATTCACCTACGTAGCAGGTATCACCGGTTTCACTCGGAACACGGGTTCCAACCGTGCCGGGAGTGTGTGTTCTTCCGTACGCGTAGTTGGATTATGTAGCTAAACCTGAGCTAATTGGACAATCAAGAGACATTCTTTGCGATCACTTCGTCGGTACTTCTTGTGTAACTGCCTATGTAATGTACCTCCTAACATAGTGTGTTAGCCTAGAATTCTACTGCAGATCATTGTTCTATAAGCGCCATCGTGACCCGGCTTCGCATAGTTTATAGGCAAGAATTTCTCGAAAGCGAAGAGCTAATATAATTGTAATTTAAGGTTGCTTTTGCAGGCTCAGTAGAACGCCAGCCACAATGCATCCTCGCTAGATAACGGCCGCAGCTTAACGACGCCTTAGTTTCGACTCGGATCCTTGATAGCTTCTCTCATTTCTTAGCGGGATACTACGGCCGACCAATCCTCCATACAAATTAAGCTCCTACCTGTTCGCTGGTAAGGCGATGATTGATATTTTCGGGACCGAGCTTACTGAAACAGTATCGTGACCAGTAACGCCTTATGTAACACGGGAACCCGCGATGTAGAAGCCCTACCCATCGGGCTTTCTTAGATCTTATACTAACTAGTACATTTATTTTTTTTTTGCAGATTCAAGATGCCATAATAGGTAGGTGCTTTTTACTTCCCCTTTAACGTTTAACTTCCTTAGGTAGGCGGCAGAATAAGGATCGACCATGACCTAGTCGGTATTGCGGCAACCTCCATCAAGTAACACAAAGATGCCACCATCACCCGAGCGCTTATTGACTTCCATGAGACGCTTTTTATATGCTGCATTCTTTCTTCGTGAGTGTCTTATATGTGAAGCATACCCCGCAGATATCATAGTTCTGCAGGAGATGACTAGTGACACATCCTGCCTTATCTCACTCAATGTTGTGTGGAGGACACGATACATGACTCAGGCTTGTGTCAGTCCAGTCTATATGAGCTTATTTGAGACATTCTCCTGAAGACAAGTATTACCGAGAGCCCGTCGAGTTGTCTTTGGTTTGATATACAACACATATATGATCAGGAAGGTCGACATGCCTTCTGGTTCAGATATAATGCATTCAGCTTCAGCTAATGCAGCAAGGCAAACGATGATGACGTTGTTATCTACTCCCGAGGCTGAAAACTTCCTTGCTCCATCGTGTTTCCTCTTTGAGCAGTTTTCTCGTTCTCGTTCTCGGCATCGCCCCTTTAGCTATCCCTTACTTTATTCCCGCTTTCTTCGTTTTCTTTTCCTTTTCTGTCGACTCTGCCCTATACGTCCACGTGGGTTCAGCATAGTGGTACCCAATAGGCTTCCCTGGATCAATGGTAAGCGATAAGGCGTAAAGGAGTATAATTGCTACCCATAGATACCTCAGCATTTACAAATCACTTGTGCTCCCTTTGCGTGTCACCACTAGGTGCTGTTTAAGCTCGTATTGTGTAGGTTGCCTACCTAGGCAGGTATATTGACTTTTGAGGTGGATTCCTTTATGAGTTAGAGTATACATACATATAATTTGAACAGGGTCTTCCTAAGATACATGTATGATGTGTTAACTTCGAACAAAGGTTATCGTAGGACATCTTTGTGATAGAGGTCGTTGTTTTCCCCGATATTGTTCATTTGCCTTGTGCGTAGCGACAAAGTGTTGGAAAAGTATTAACTATCAGAGCAAGGAGCTCTAAAGGATACCTACCTACCTATGTGAATCATAGACATTTAAATAGTTGGTGTTCAAATCAAGTTGTGCTGAACCAGTAGATACTTGTAAGCACACGACATTGAGAGTTGGAGGTACGTACCTGTGGCTGAGCATTTTATGGTTTGTGAGGATGAGCCCCACCACAAGCCACCCCAACTCAGCGCACCTCTCCAGCGGCGCAGTTGGTCGTGTCTGCTCATTCATCAAACATCACTTCAAGGTAAGTCACGCTAATATTACAGAAGTGAATCTTCATTTATTCGGCCTGACTGAGAACAAAAAATAGTCTCTGGTTAGCAATCCTCAAGGAATTCTGGCCTTGCTGGCAGGATTATTTCGGACCCATTATTTCGTCGGCTCTCGCGTTAGTGGATCATCCCAGACATCGGGGAAGATGACTGAGATTATGACGAGTCAGACGCCGCCGATACTCCATGGGCCGACGGAGAAGGAGAAGAAATATGACCGACAACTCAGACTATGGGCTGCTAGTGGCCAAGCAGCACTTGAATCCGCCAATATCCTTCTTGTGAATTCTGGTGCCGGTACCGTGGGCGTGGAAACCCTGAAGAATCTGGTGTTACCTGGTATGAGATCCCACCAACTTACTCTACTAGAGCTATACTTACATTTCGAAACAGGAATAGGGAAGTTTACCATAGCAGATGATGCTATAGTGAACGAGGCCGACCTGGGTGTCAACTTCTTCCTCGATGAGAGTTGCCTGGGAGAACTGCGGTCGGAATGTTGCACCAGACTCCTCCAAGAACTAAACCCAGAGGTCCAAGGGGAATGGTTCCCGAAGGAAAAGGTATGCAAGAGGCCTCAGGGCGATAAAGAGAAAACTGACTGCTAATGGGATATCATAGGCCACCTTAGATCTACATGGCGCTCTAGAAGCTTCGCCTAGGTTTACCTTGATCATGTACACACATCCCATCAAAAAGGAGATCCTTTCGATTATCCAGTCCTATGCCAATGAGCACAAGATTCCGCTAGTATCGATTCATTCTGCCGGTTTTTACTCGTACTTTCGCATTAGCCTACCAGGAACGTTCCCGATCGTTGATACTCATCCTGAGGTAGAGAAGACAACTGATCTTCGACTCCTGAACCCTTGGCCCGAACTTGTCGAATTTACTCAGAATATGACCAAGGACATTGATGCTCTGGATGACCACGAACACGGACACTTGCCATATGTCGTCATACTACTCCACTATCTTGAAGAATGGAGACAATCACACAACGGTCACAATCCCATTAGTTATGACGACAAGAAGGCATTTAGCAAGTTCGTTCTAAGCAAGGCGAGGACCAACAACCCGGAGGGTGGGGAGGAGAACTTCCAGGAAGCTGCAGTTGCCATCAACAAGAACATTAAGGCTCCAGAATTAGAACCCGGAGTACAGGAACTCTTTAATTATGAAGTCTCAGACGAGGTATGGTCTAGTGATATGCATGGGGAACATTCCAGACTGACATTAGTAGATTGAGCACCAGTCACCGTTTTGGATTATTGCAAAGGCCATCGAGACATTCTACCGCAAGCATGGTTGCCTCCCTTTGCCTGGATCCCTCCCCGATATGAAGGCCCAGTCAAGCGTCTACGTCAAATTGCAGAGCATATACAAGGAAAAAGCTCGGAGAGATGCACAAGAGGTGCTAGAGACTGTTAGGGCCCTACCGGGTGGCAAGGTCGTCGATCCCGCCGAGGTAGAACTCTTTTGCAAGAATGCTCGCTTCGTAAAGCTCATCAATGCAACACAAACGAAGACAAATCTCGATGAAATTTACGGTTAGTCAATAATCCTTGTCAGAGCTTGCTCTCAAAATTGTACTGACTCTTTTCCCACAGAAGCTGAGAAGGCTAACGACGAGGCGGCCGAGGCTATGAAGGTCGAGACCGACGGTGCCTTCACTTTACCAATGTCCAATCTCTTCATCTACCTTGCCCTCGTGGCGACCAGTCATAACATTACATCTAGCGCCGATGAAATCATGAGCTCCATCACTAGTCTAATACCAAAGGCGGCTGGAAATGAAAGGGCGTTACAAGCCGCCCAGGAGGTGGCTCGAGCTGGAGGCGGCGAGCTTCATAACATCTCGGCGCTCACTGGTGGAATGGTCGCGCAGGAAGTTATCAAAATCATCACGAAGCAGTACATCCCAATCGACAATACCTGCATATTCGACGGCATCAGTAGCCGGTGCCAGGTACTTCGGCTATAGTAGGTGGACCCCGGAAAGGTGACAGCCATCAGCAGAGGATATTCCCATAGGCATATCATCCGCAGATCCGGGTTATTCTGGGGAAGTTGGAGAAAGTAGTGGAGAACTCTTAAAAGCCTGGAATCTTGGCAGACTTGACGATACTACATGTTCACACCAACTCTGCCTTTGGCTGGAGTGAGCGGGGACATCATGTCGGACCGTAGACCCTCTGCAGCAACCTCAATTACGGCATCCGACAGCACGTTTTAGTGGCTTTCCTAGGCTGACGATGAAATAAATAACTATAGCTTTGATGACTATTGCCATAGAAGCCCAACCAGTCGGGTGAAATGAGAATGAGTTACGTTGAAAATCTGGAGTGCATGCGTGTGATACTACCGTTCGCAACTAGCTAAGGTAACCAGGTGGCTGCCACATGCTTTGATATTGTGCGTGTGTAGAATTCTGGGGATGCGCAAGTCGCTTCCCAATACGACTCTCAAGTTAGAAAAAATTTCCTCAGGACGAGATCCAAGTGGATGTAACTTTCAGGCACGAAAATTCTATGAAACGTCTTGTCTTTCTATCGGAATATCGTGCGTAATATCCCTATTTTCCTTTCGCGAAGTACGACTCTACTACTGTATACGCTATCCGAGGTGATGGCCTCGCTATGAGGCGGGTAAGTACCTCTTAATAGGATGTACCTAGATCTACGTCAATATCATAACTCAAGTGACCCTACCCGAATACGTGAATCAGTGCTTTGGTAAGCTAGTAGTCAATCCAATCAAGTACGAAGGTATGGAGGGGGGAAGGCTTCCCAAATTCCTGCATCACCCTTCCATGATTGGCTTCTTTATTTCGCTAAGAGGTTCGTGATAGGCCCATTAGTTATATTTTTTTATTGGAGATGGGTGTTCTCGGTCCAAAAAACAGTCCACTATTGCTTGGAGGCCATCACTCAGCATATTAAAAGAGTCAGGCTAGGCGTTGATCCTCCCTTATAACTGACAAGCCCCAACTCCTCGCAATCTGCAATATGTAGGGTTACTCAACGCTGGTGAGGTCGAGAATCTTCGGGAATGAGCTTCGAGACCCTGCAGCAATCCCTCGAAGGGCGAAAGAGGAGTTGAATGGGCAGATTGAGGCGCAACGCCTTCCCCAGACGTTCGAAGTACCACTCCATGGTTTCTAAATGGACGGCGAAATTTAATTTATAGACCAATGAGACCGAGCCTTTCTCCTACTCTGATTGGCTTCTTTTCATTTCTGCACTGTCAGGGAAACGCTCGGTTAGTTGTCTTATTAAGGACTTCGGCCACACCAGCGTGGTTTTGTGTCGAGGACGCATAGCTTGATTAGGTCCAATACGCACTTTCTATCATGCACGTTAGACTCTTCGGCTCGATTTGGATAGTAAGGCACGTGGACCTGTCCAAATGCCATCCTCCTCAGTTAATATCTGCATATGTTAGTCGGGGCCTACATGGACTGACTCTTGACCACTCACGAGGCGTATCTGCTAACCCCAAACAATGAAGGACCGTCATGAGTAATAAGCTTCAAGGAGGAGTTCACACCAATTTCCGGGGTGCCTTGATAGAAATAACATCCTAGAGCCGTATCTAGCCACCGCAGTCACCGTCAACAAGGCCGAATAATGCCGTTGCTCACACTTGTTGACTTAGGTACAGATATCCTATCCATAGAACATACTCTATCAAGGACATATCCCCTATAAGCGCAAAGGGGTTACCATCTAAGCGATATGCATATATGGGAGAAGCCTCTGTCCGAGTCCGGCGAGGCCGCATCAATGATGAACACACGCGTCCTATATCTTGTACAATTCGCCTCGGCTTAGGCGTAAACTAATCTCGTCGAGGTTATGGGGTCCTTCGAAGAGGATTCCAAGAGTGGACATGTGGGGACAAGAATAGACAAGCTTAATATGTCGCGGCCTCTAAAAGAGCAGAATCTTGTCATGACAGCCTGCGCCAAGAGCTCCAAATAGAGAGTTCTGTCGCTTTCACTCGGTTTTGCCTCACAACTTGCATCACTAGATGTCTAGAGAAAGAAAGAGGAGTGTATACTAGGTACCTACCTCTAGGTAAGGTATCTCAACATGTCGCCTAGGCGCTTAAGCGAGTGGCGTTTCAATATAACCATCAATGTCAGCTGTTGCGTCCAAGTTCACTGCACTCCACACTCTCCTGCTGTACGACGATGAAAAGAGGTGCAGAGGTGCAGCTATCCAACCGAGAAGAGTGTGGGGTAAAAAATCGACGAAGCTTGGCGGGAACGCTATGCCAGGAACTGAACCTGATTAGGGCAAAGAGAAGCTTGGAGGGGTGGCATTGTCATGGACGATCCGGAGAGAAACGTGCAGGGTCCCGGGACTTGAGCAAAAGCTTGCACAAGCCTCTCTGCTAGTCCATTGGCGCGACCCTGAGAGCCACATCTCGACGACATCTAGTTAGGTCGTCCATCGATCGCATTCGCATCGCACTTCATTGCCATATCTGAGTCGGACTGGCCCGGATTGGAGTAAAGATCTCGATAAATGATCGTGCGTGAGTGGGACGATATGCCTAGTCCATCTAGTCCTTTTGCGTCGTGGTCATAGATCGATTAGAGCCTTTAGTAAACTAGCAAGTCGAGTCCAGGGGACCTTGAACGACTAACCAACTTCGCGATATATGCTTTCTCACAAGCGGGATCGTGATGTACATACCCCAAGATGCCGCCAAGACATCAACATTCATGAGTCCGTACCGCTCTCCCGAGACTAACTGTCTTACGTTAGCAGAGAGTGCTGAAGAGAACTGACCAATCAAATGCGAGCTTTAGTTCTCCGCCCCCAGCGTCGCGGAGTATTCATTTTCTTTTTTTCATCGCCTTGGTTTTCCGCTCATCTCACTTTAGCGACAGTAATGAGAGACGAGGACTCAAACTTACCAATATCTTGTTAAGGCGCCTACTGCAGCGATAATTTGATGGAACCAAGGAATTAATCTCGCTCGGTTGTCAAATTTTCAAGATCTGGGGATACATACCTGTCGAGGGCGCTTCGCAGCAAACGATTGTATCTATTTTTTTCACCTCTTCAGACATACTATTCTTATTCATGGTACGAATTATGGGGTTCATTATGAAGTGCACGCATATACGTGCCTGGCGTTGAGACACTAAGTCGGGCGCTTGCTACGTTCTGTATATTAAGTCGAGGTCATGAGTGGACTGCGCGGCTTCTCGTTCATCATGGAGCCGGGCCGCGTGTGTAAGTTCCAAGACTCACACTCATCATTCACTATTGTAAAACTGAGTGAGTACCTGCACCCCTGTCATTTGTACGGCTCGCTTGCCGGTCAAGCCCTTTTCACTGTAGCTAAAAAGGCCGATGACCCCTGCTACACAGCTCCCCTGCCCTGACAGCCTGAAGGGTACCAAGTATCGATGGCTGGCAGGTGCTAACAGATCTTGTAGACTGGCTTGCAATCTCTCGTTGTAACCCTATCACGGATACTTACAAGTTCTGGCCGTTGATCCCGCTCGGAATCTTGAAAGAAAGGCAGTGATCGCGGGGCCGCCCCTCGATAGGACCCATGGCTAAGTAGCAGGGGTTCAGGGGGGGTGTTCATGGGAGTCTTCTTCAACCAGTGAAAATCGAAGCTGGCCTTCCCCAAATCTGTCCCAGTCGCCGTCAAAGGTGCCAGGCTCGGAAATTTCATACGCCAGGAACTCCACGCGAATCAGACCAGACGCTCTAAGACACGCCAAAACATGAGATTTTTGGGCAGCGCTATGAGAAACCCGCCAAAATTCTTATTTGAAGTTTTCCCATTATGCATGAAACTATTACCCCAGTCCCGCTTTCGAAGGCGGGAGACCATTCCACACTTTCAGAAGCCGTCTAATGCCTGCACGTCACGTCGTTGCTCGCGTGGGAAAGTGTTCGGATTATACCTCAACTCTGCCGAACGGCATCTGTAGCCTGGTCCCCTGTAGTGGACAGCTGGTAGTCCAAGGGCTGAAACACTAGCACTGCTGTCATATTCTGTACTCTATTGGTTCATCCTTGGAAGCACTTGCACCTCGAGTCGTTTACTGCTGACAAAGGTCATTATGCTCTTTGATAAATGTTACATGCCACTCACTTGGCTCAGTCAGATAAATCATGCTATATGCTAGACCTGACATGGCAAGATATCATACGTCCACCCCCTGTCTATACTAGATCTAGAATAGACACACCCGACTGTACCAATCACCTGTCGAGAACCATGGTCTCTTGTGGCGAATATGCTAATCACTTCTCAACAACACGGCATTGATCTCCAGATGCGCGTCCATGCCTGTCCATACCTTGACATTCTCTGGTACGAAGGACTCGTTCCTTGCCTACCCTAACTTTAGTCTACGGTACAAGTCTAGCCTGCTCGACCTGTCACATACTTATAGGGATGTATGGAGGTGTGGAGGTATACCCGATACGCTATAGTCTCTTCGGTTCCTGATCAGATTAACAGTTAGAGTTGCTTTTACTCCACACAATTTATTTGCCAACCCTTCATCTCCAGATTCTCCACGTCTCCCCGCCAAAATGGGTTGCAAGGCAATATCCTATATAAATCTTCATCGTCTCCCGTGTTGTCGGTCCTGGGGCCCCAAGACGGTGCCTCCCCACATCCCCCAGATTGCATACATCTATTTTCAAACTCTGTATATCCACTCACTCAAGCTTACTTCTACATCACTTGAAACCTCACCATCGACAATTTACACAAACTTGAATAGAGCACTTGGGAGCACCTGAGCCAACATGGCCCCAAGCATACCAATTCCCACTCAGGGTGGTATGTTTCATACTTGTAAGTCGTCTTTATGATCCTATGCCTAAGTTATCATCTTTAAGAAGTCCTAACTTGATGGCAGTCCAAGGAGTGACTCCTCGAAAGCAGTCCACAGACTCTACAGAGAGTGCCAAGACAAACGGTACCGGCACAGCTAAGCGTATTACTACACCTCATGCATGCGCCGAATGTAAGCGCAGGAAAATGTAGGTCTTGTGCAACGTTCTAGAAAAAGGGTGTCGTAGATGCTAACTGGCTTCAGTCGATGTGACGGGCAACAGCCTTGTGGTCAATGTCTTTCTAGTCGAGCTCCTAAGCGTTGCTTCTATGACAAGCACCGCCAAAGAGTGATCCCGTCAAGAAAAACCCTTGAGGCACTGTCACAATCCCTAGAAGAATGCAGGTCGATTCTGAAACGTCTGTTCCCCAACCATGAGGTTCAGTCTCTTCTACCACTGCCTCGGCACGAGCTTCTCAGCCTGCTCGACCGTCCACAAATTGACACTACCACGGCACTTCCCTCGCCGCCGCTACATACTTCTCCCATGCCTGGCGATATTGGCTCGCCTACTATGTCGGGATCTGAACAGGGCCTTTCCAGCTTGGAGCAAATACCATCCCGGGACATCGAATGGGACGAGGAACGCCGAGGAAGAGACCCTATTCCCGTTGAGGCGGACGATGTGAACGCACTATCACTTTCAGTCGACCGTCAAGCATCGTATCTCGGTGCCTCATCCATCAAGGCAGCACTCATGGTGATGCTAAAAGTCCAACCAGGCCTCCGAAACTCACTCACACCACCACTCAACAGCGTAGAAATGGCACACAATCTCCCGATCATGAGACAAAAGGTCACAAATCCTAAGGAGCCACAACGAGTACCATGGTCATGGAAGGGTCAGACGCTCATCGATGCGTACTTCAAGCGCGTTCATGTCTTCGTTCCTATGCTAGATGAGGCCTCCTTCCGAGCGGACTACCTTGAGGGACAACGATACGATGCCCCCTGGCTCGCACTTCTCAACATGGTTTTCGCTATGGGATGCATCGCTGCTCTCAAATCGGACGACTATAACCATCTTAACTACTACAGCCGCGCTATGGAATACCTCCCCATGGACTCGTTTGGCAGCAGCCACATTGAAACCGTCCAGGCACTAGCTCTAATTGGAGGATACTATCTACACTACATCAACCGGCCAAACATGGCCAACGCTGTTATTGGTGCCGCTATCAGGATGGCAAGCGCTCTTGGACTCCACCGCGAAAGCCTCGCTCACGGACCCGCCGGCACAAGCAAGGAGATCGCCGCCGCCGAGACGAGAAGGCGTACCTGGTGGAGCTTGTTCTGCCTCGACACCTGGGCTACGACGACCATGGGCCGCCCTTCATTCGGCCGATGGGGCCCCGCCATTAACATCCGACCTCCAGAGACGGGCGTCAGCTCTGGGCGCGACTCGGCACAGCACGCGGGTATCCTGCCGCTGGTCGAGAACATCAAATTCTGCAAGATCGCCACCGCCATCCAGGACATGCTCGCTATCTCCCCCCTGCTGCGTGCCGAGGACCGCTGCAACCTCGACGGCCAATTGGTGAACTGGTTTAGTAGCCTACCTTGGTTGCTCCGCACCAGCGACCCCTGCGCCGAACCCCTGTACATCGCGCGCTGCATCATGAAGTGGCGGTACCAAAACCTGCGGATGCTCCTGCACCGCCCGGTGCTCCTGAACCTCGCCAGCAGCGGGGCGTCGCACGCCGCGGAGCACGACATCGCAGCCATCGAGGCGTGCCGCGACCTGGCGAAGCAGACCATCGAGGACATCTCGCGCGAGTGGTCGCGCAACCAGATGTCCGGGTGGAACGCGGTCTGGTTCTTGTACCAGGCGGCCATGATCCCGCTCGTGTCCATCTTCTGGCAGTGGGACAGCCCCCGCGTGCCCGACTGGCAGAAGCAGATCGAGGCCATCCTCGAGCTGCTCGAGGCCATGGAGGACTGGTCGCTGGCCGCGCGCCGCTCGCGCGAGGTCGTCTGGCGCATGTACGAGGCTTCGCAGCAGCTCGAGCCCGCTCTTCTACGCCAACAACAACAACAGCAGCAGAGCCTGCAGGTCGTGACGGACCACGTCATGGGACCCCTGGGCGACGGCTCGGATCTGCACATGTCGCCCATCGGCCTCGAGCCCGAGGGCTTCGGCGGCATGATGGGCATGCTGGATCAGCACGGCCTGTGGGACCTCGACGGCATGCTCTGGGGCGCGCCGGACGAGATGGAGTGGGCGCAGCAGCACTTCGCCGGCGGCACCGGAAACATGCACGATGGCTCGCCGGCCAGCGGATGCGGGCTCTTGGGCCAGCTCGGCGCTTATGGTATGGATAGCTCGGCATTTTCTTTCGTTCACTGATTAGGTACTCTGGTTATTGTTCTCTTTGGTGATTGGTCTATTTTTGTACGATGGGGCAGAGAAACAATGGCTACGCGGCTGCTACTGCTACTACTACTGTTACGATGATTGGGTGGATGTTTGTTTGTCTTGTCTTGTCCTGTCTTGTTGCGACTTTGGGGCCACGAAAAATTTTCTGGTTTTCTGTCTGGTGTGTTCTTCGCGAGAGTCTGTTTTTAGGGGTCCATGATCGCCATTCACGGTATGCATGTATGTTTCAGCGATGATACCTCTTGACGTTGGATGCGTTCTGGGTTGGGTTACAACAAATTCAAAAGGGTAAAAAAAGGGGGGGAATTTTGGGCATCGGGCCGGCGGGCAACGTCGTTTCGCAGAGTTGATGCAGAGCTGCTTTGCTGAATCAACACATTTGGTTCCATTGTGGCTTGGTGGAGTCTGGGGATAATTGCTACGCTACACTACATGACGTGACACTACTTATACTTACTACTATTACCACTGCTGTCATTGTTACTTTTACTGCTACATAATGGGGAATTGAGGCATAGAAAGCTTTTACGAAAGATGATTTGTCACGTAACGATCGGGATGAAGGAGAAAAACGAAAATTGTACGAGACTTGCATACGTACTTAAAGTACCAACCAAGATACCTAGATGCATAATACTATTATTAGGCGAATGGTAATCTACTGAGCACCACTGAGAGTGACTGGAATAGCACCATGTGTCTAACCTAGCGTTTTCTGGAGAAATGGAAGTTCTGAATCTAGTTGGCATTCTTGATATTCTTGGTCACGTACATACGTAGTGTATCTTGGCATCTCAAGCATCGAGTTTCAAGGACCTAAGATCCGAAGGATGCGCATCCCGTCGACGGAAAGCCGGTAGGTGAAAACAGGAATCTGGGGTACTTATGCTTACTTGCCTTAACCTTATCGGCCTGTGCCTGATGACTGCATGGCTCTAGTCTGTGGAGATGGTGTGCTACACAGAAAAGCAGGTGCCGAAAAGAGGCATCGTTGGCTTGATTCGTGAACCGATCTTGTTTAGTTCCTAGGTAGATGTCCCCCCTTCTCCAAACTTGAGGGTGTATGGATGCGAGGACGAATTTGGATATGATCTACTGTTGGCTTGCTACATCGAGAAATGTTGAGTTGCTGGATTAGACAGGAAGAGGCATAAAGTAGGCTATGAAGGAGGGAGACTGACGCTGAGAAACGTCAGTATGATGGAGGGGAGTCCATATTAGTTACAGCATATGCATCAATCTCCAGCCCCCAACGACGTCTCTAATTCCCAGAATATCTTCTACCTGCCGGCTTTTTTCTTTTTCTACAACACCATTGGCTAGATGGTGGTAACACATCATAGTAGGACGGACAGAATGTCTTGCATGTGCAAGGGCAATCTTGAAGCACGTTAATAAGCAGCAAACGGAGTGTCATTGGTCAGTCGGCTTGTTGACCGTCGAACGACGGGACTGGGGAAAAATGCCTTTGCACGATTGGTTGACATGTGAGCAAGGGTGGTCAACCCCGGCACAATATGGACTTTCGGCCCGCGACGGATGGGTTGGCGATGGCTTCACATCAGGGTCTCCAGGGAGGTACCTGGTACAGTCTTTCTGCCGCCCGGTAACACATCCCGAAGTGCTGTGTTACGATGTCACCCAAGTACCGCTACGCCTGCAGCTACCCCTGTACGTCCCCAGCCATTCTCCATCTGGGGTCTCTGTTTGCTGTAGGCAACGGAAGATCCCGTGCGGGGAAGGGAAGAAAAATAAAGATCTTTAACAAAAAAAGTTCCACGATTAGAGAGATTCCAGACCAACAAATGACGGACATACATATTGAAGAAGCGATCTATATCTCGCTAGAGTTGATATTTCTCGTTTCATGGTCAGAAGACCGTTCGCTTGTGAAATGAAGGAGCTTGGCAGCACTACACCGATGTAGGCTTGGTAAGTAGTAGGTCTACCCTGGCAGCCCCAACAACACCACGCTCATGCTGCGTTGGGGAATATCACGATGGTCGGGTAGGGCAGCGTTAGCGAGAGCGAAGATCGTCAAGAGATGGGGAGATGCGGGGTAATGGTCTGAGAGATCTTCAACGAGGATATCAGTCATGATCCTATCATTCTACTCTATTCATATTCTCCCTCCATCCCCTCTCTCCTTTCAATCTACTCTAACTGACAAGCCATCGCGCCTCAAGGCAGTTACTTCTCCTTTATTCCTACCCTCATAGGGTGGCCATGTTTCACGGTTGGCATCGTGAGTATCTACCGACTGTCGTGTTCCACGAGATTGCAGCGGTAGTTGAGTTGACGCCAAGTTTGGAGGAGGGACTGGTAGTCTGAGGGGCTGAGAATGGCCATGTGAAGAGAGCTCTCCATGATCCGTCATGGGCTTCCAGTGGTGCGTCACCATTCAGGGGACCTGCGCTAGGCGAGGAGGGTTAATCCCATACACCCGTTGACCCTCAGCCACCAGGCCTGATCTGGCCCCTTGGAATAAATTCGCCGCCGCCACGGGTTTAATTACATACGTCGACGTTGTGACCCGTGACGCGTCTCAATCTTGATGATGCTTCTGGTCTCGATGAGCCTTGGAATATACCTAGAAGCTTAAAAGGAGCCCATAAGACGCTTTTTCATGCAAGGCCATTGTGGTGGTACGGGCGAGAAGGCTCGCTTGGATCTATCTCATGGGACTGCGGAGGATTTTCGTAATAACTTGATATTGTTAAGAACCCGTTGCTCCCATATGTAGATGCAAGCCCTGTTATATGTGACGTCTAGGCTGTGTAGCAACACCTAGCCAGCATGTTTCATTACCGACTGGTGCTCCGGGTCCTTTGTCTGTTATTCCGATTAGTAGTATAACAGAAGATCATGGGATAGACGTCGACAACACGCAAAGCGACCCAAACTACGCGTAGTAAACTTCATTTCTTCCCCACTTCTTCTCCTTCAAGGTGTTATAGCTTAGAAAGAGATATGTGAACATAGACTAGATGTTAGAGGTAATGTAGTAGGAGAGCATAGTAAGCTGAGCTGGCATCACAGTATTGTAACTGTGCCTTACATGCACAGCTGATATGCCGTCCGCTATGTACCTAAGTAGACTAGGCCACATGGCACTACGACTTCGCTTAAGTACCCCATGCCCATAGTTCACAAGTGGTGTTGTGTCCCTACTATAGCAGACCTGACCAACTGCAATTGCAGACTCGTTATACTTATCGCGACTCCAGCTGGTGGTGGTTTAGGGTTGTCACGACATCTCGCCGAGGCTCGAGGAACCGGCCAACAGGTCCGGCCTACGGTGGTGATGATGGGATGATTCTCGGGGTTTTTGCGTTGGGTTGCCAAGAACCTGGCCCAGAGTCGAGCGACTACGAGCCGTGTTCTACTGCGACATTAAGTTACAGTCCAGGGAAATCTTGGAAGATCCTCGTGTTCATTGACACAAGCTTTTATCGACACCTGGGGCTCTGGGGCTCTTTTCGTACGCTGGCATGACGCTACAGTAGCACAAACCTTTTTGACTCCTCATTGCCCTTGTCGCTGTAGTATTCCAAGCCGGATCGCTCAGCATCTTTTTTTCCCCAGCTGTTTTACCGCTGCGCAACGCGCGTTCTTGGACCAGGAATTGAAGAATATTCTAGTTAATTGTTAAATTGTCATGGGTTAGGGTTACTACGAAGCAGGCAAAGGTTTTCATGATTTGGCCGCGGTATGGAGTTGACGTATTGGGGTCTGGATGTTGGTGTCAAGAGCTTTGCCATGTTCCAAGCTTCAACCCCCTGAGATCCACCTAGATCCTCAGACAGTCTCCCTTTTCACCGGGTGCGACACAGACCCGGCGTTCCTTTAGCGAACTTGAGATGGCAACCTATGGGATAGCATGATGACAACATAGGTGGCGATCGTGATCTCAGCAAATTTGGAGTTCGCACACCGGCCCAACAATGAAGCTAGGGACATCGGGTCAAGGAAACGTACTCCGAAAACTTGAAAACGTCGTTTCAATCTGATTAAATGCCAGCCTCGTTATTTCCGCCAGGAGCCCTAAGTTATGCCCTAATCACACCGAGGCGACCAACTTCAAGTTTTTGGTGTTGCCATTTTCTGATGCAATCCCTGCAACATCGATACATGTAGGGCTTGACAACTTGCGAGCCTACCCCGAAGACGGCTTGTCATTTCCCTTATATGCTACCTATGGTGTGGACGTCCAGCCGGCATAACGTTATGCCTGCTTGCCCGGCCTCGTCGGCATTCGCGCCTCCACTGCCGCCGGCTGGTAAGCCACATTACCAGATCGCCTAATGCAAGCCCGGCGTACCTGCGTCGCCGATCCCGGACCACAATGTCTTAAGCGATTTCACCTATAAGGAGGGAGTTGAGGGGGCACATAGTCTGTCCTCCCCGCATATCAACTATGCACCGGGCTCCTTATAATACACACGGGCTGCACGAGGTGCTGGTCCATTAGCGCGGGCCCCCTACTCCAAGGGACGGCCGCGTTACCCGCTTTGGGAAACCTGCCCCGGCCGGGATTTCGGGATCGCGAGTTTCTTTGCCGAGCTGGCTGCTCGGATTAAGCAGACGAGGTCCGCCGGCGCACATAACCACGTTTCCGCCGGTTGTGATAAATGAAGAAGAGGGCGTTCCCGGATTCCACGACCCGGTGATCTGGTACCTAGGCTATTAATGATTTCAGGGGGATTTTCCTCCTGCATGTTACCAAGTTCACGTGCATCAGATCGCCATTAGAAATACATACTTAGCTTGCGAGGTAATCTATCTAACACGTGGTTGATATTTGAGCGGCTACGACGATCGTTGGGGAAGACATGTTACCTAGATTCTAGGCTGGAGCGAGAACAATTTGATCTTTGCAGATCCTTGGGTGAAGATGGAACTAAGGGAGAACAGAAAAGGGACGAATTCTTTGGGCGTTTAGTCAGCCGTTAGAAGCACACAACTGCCTACCGCGCCAATCGAGCGTACTTGCTTTGAAGAGTGGCGGTCTGATGAAGACACATGACATCTCTGAATAAAGCTCCGTCGTTTCAATAACAGGTAGCTGGAGCTTCGTCTAAGCCACGAAGTTAGCGATGCCGTTTAGCTAGCTCAGTCCGCGAGTAATTTTAAGTTGTTCATAGACGGTTAGAAGTTATCGCCCCAGATTCTATTCTTCCAAGGAAGGCTCAGAAAAGGGGTAAAACCGAATATAGAGTCAGATCACAAGCATCCCCGCCTGCTAGGCTACGGGATGGATGAGAACACAGCCAACAGTTATCTAGCATAATCAGGCAATGGTTTATCATAAGGACTGACCATGTGTGGGTCGTGAATTGACGTCGTCGTAGTTGCGAACCCAAATCCTTGGGTTTGAAAGTTTTCGACGCCGCCACATCCGCCTACCGCACGAATCAGCGTTTCCTATATGCATAGAAGTTTCACAGCAATGATGCTTTGCTAAGAAGCTCGAGAGACTCGGACTGATGTCTATTGTTAAGTATGGCGGCGAGTTTGACAATAGTGGATGATAGGTACCTTATGTATCGTGAGTCTAGTTGTAGACTGAGTTGTAAGCCTAGAATTGCTCTATTTGCGGTTGTATACCACGCACCAGCACTATCAAGACTCTGACGTGCCTCTCTGAAGAGTCATGTTTCCTTATTCTCACACATCTGTCCACCCAGAACCTGGGGGATGCCCTTTCAATTGCGTCAATTGATACCGAGTGGATTGTCAGAGGCTGTGGAGAGATGGGGCGGAAAATAGGGGTAGAAAACTCAAGGAGTGGTTAACGACTGTAAGATGGGTGCGATTGTTAATCACATGCATGACAATAACATAGAGTTATTACAAACAGAGAATCTTACGTCTAATCTTATCCTACAGTTCATACTTGCAGTAAAAGTTTCTTAACACGATGGTTAGGTAACGGGGGGAGGAAATGCTTGGGAAGCAGGTCCACTACACCTGTCGCCTGTTGTTGTGGCATGTAAGGGGTAAGCCGTTGCCAGGTGCCAACTGTTGCTGGCGCGACACTACGCGCGACTGAGTAAGGCAGATAAACCAAAACAGCAGTGCAACTTTCATAGCGGCACACCAACGTAAAGGGCCTAAAGTAAATTTGGTCCAGTGGTCAATGCCTCAGAAACGACACGGTCCCGATGATGACTGAGAGGTCTAGGGTTCGAATCCTGAAAAGGAGTCGCAAACAAATACGACGACGATCCTGCCACATGCTCGCAGTACTAGGCAATGTCTCTGTCCCCGTAAAAAAACAAAACGGAGGCATTGAGATAGGCTGTGAGGCACAGGGGAGCGGGCGCAGTAGCTCTAGACGCTCAGATCTAGAGGCTGGGCCAAGAGGACCCTACGGGGTTTCTCTTTTGCTATTTTTAACAACGGATATCGAGTATGCCCTACACTTCTTCCAATATTCTATGAAATGTGGTATTTACCTAGATTTCGAGCTAACCATGATAATAAAATTCATACTTTTGTATCAAACTGGATACCTACCTAGTTGGGATGATAATAGAGGATCATATCGCAAGGGACTCTAAGAGTGATACCGCACATACGTGTATTCATCCTCAAAGTAGATACGAAGCAACAATTTCTTTATTACTAACTACAATATAGCATGCAGTACCATTAAACTATATACATGTCTAAGAACATCGTCCTAGACGTTTGAACCAACACAATGCATTCTTGTTCAGTCCCGCCCTTTCAGACGCCTCTAACTGCAAGATATTCAGGAGAGAATGAAGGCTTCTTAATCCCAGAGGGATGGTATATCGTACATCTCTTCTTGCTCACCATCGATTCCTGTTCGAAATTGTTTGGTTATTAGCGGGAATTACATGTCAGTGGTAAAGCTAATACGTCTTTTCCCATCCCTTATAGCAGCAACATGGGGTAATGGGCATTTATGTAACCGGCCATGCAAGAAGGATCGAAGGATACAAGAAATAATTAAAGGGTAAATTGCTCGATTACGTCTTCTCCTGGCTTTTCATTGGTTATCATGGCGTAGCTAGTTCAAATCGAGCTGTAGGGCAGAATCACAAAGGGCTGTCTGGTCTGTGTTACCTTTGTTCAACCCAACTGTGTAAGATAAGATGGGCAACAGTGCGACTTGCAGTTCTGAGTTAGAGAATATCATGAGATTGACCCCAAGTTATTTGCTACCCATTTTTCATCATGCAGGTATTTTTCCTTTCATAGGATTGGCTACTTGCATATGTAGAAAAAAATTACCAATTCTGAAGGATCGGGCATCGTATCCCTACCCTACCAACCCCGCTTGCCACAATGCCTCACATGTGGAAAAATATCAAGTACATGCCGCAGAAACTAAAGGTCGAGAGGCATGTCAATCGAGGGTTCGGCGAGCATTCAGAGCTGGTGAAAGAAACGACATATGACGAGGATGAAGATGACGGTACTCCTTGCATTCTCATCACATTCTGGTCTATACGAGCATTTTCCTACTTGAGAGAATTGGAGGCTGTTAGGCAGAATATTGAAAACGATCAAGGAAGTGGGCTCGACAGATTTCGCATCGATGGTAAGTATAGGATAAGAGTTAGCATTCTAGATTTATCTCCGAAATGCTTAAAGTGGCGATTGCTGACTCAGATTACTTTAGTTGTGGCAGCGTGCCATGAAGACTCACGGAGATGCCTCGTTAGGCGTGCTTCTCGATACCGAGAACATCACCAGAAAGCCTAAAATGAAATGGAGTCGCGGGAAAGGAAAGATGATGAGATTTGTCCACTGGAGATACCGGAAAGTATAAGAGTAGAAATATAATGAAGGACAAATTATTTCCTGCATCTTCGATATCAAGATGCAGGCTCTAATATGTCCTTTGCTACTATTTCCTCTAGTCCAGGGTCTTCTTGAAGCTATCATGGACTTGCAATTGTATTTCTCGAGAGCGTTACGGAGATGGAGAGGAAATTCAAGTCGGACCATCTATTTGACCCCTATTTTTTAGGGGCGATGTTACACTCGCACTCTCTGGGGCTTGAGTGGAGCCTATCCATGATGGATGTAGTTTCCGTTTGATCACGACATGATTAGGGGGAAGGCAGCCGATTGACTCGAGGAAGAAGGCGCAGATAACATCCAGTCATTACTGAGAAGAGAATCGCAATATTTTAGTGCCGACTCGATTTGAATTTATACCTAGGTACCTTCTAAATCCTACCAACAACATCAATGATGATAAACCGAGAACCCGGAGTCACGTAATTAATGACTTTAAAAACCAAACTGTTTACACTACAAACATTGATCCCAACTATTTCTTCGTCATGGAGCATGTCTTGCGCTGCAATGCCCTCAAGTGCCGGAAGGAACTTGGCGATAGAGCGCTGGTGACAACTTGTAGTCATATCTTCTGTCTAGACTGCGCTGCTCGTCTTGGCTTAACAGCACAGAGACATGAGCATCGCAACTCGTGTCCTGCTTGTGGTTCCCACTTGACGAGTCCTGATGATGCCGTTATTTCAAACCTCAATCCGAGCGAAGACTACAAGACGAGCGTTCTCAGCGGCCTGAGCCCTAACATCATCATCGAGTGCGCAAGTCGCGCCCTCAGCTTTTGGGCCTACCAGGCCACTCAGGAAGTGTTAGAGATCCTCTTTTCTCTTTTAGTAAACCGCGACACCCGGGAAACTAGACCAATTACTTAGGTACTAATGCTGAAATTACAGTGTTTATCAAGAACACCTTAGCAAAGCTCTTACCGAGAAATACTCGAGTCTCAACGTCCACCTTGACAAGGTTATCAATGAAGCCAATCTGGAGATCACCAACCTACAAAATAAACTTACTGGAAAGTTTCTCTCCTTTCCGTCTGCAACTGCCCCAGTATTAACTCTTTCCAGCCATGAAGATGGACCAGGATAGCCTCCGAAGGAAGAATGATGAATTGGCCCAAGCATACAAGGAGAAAAATCGAAAGCTTCTTCAGATCCAAGAGTTATATGACAAGCTTAAACGGAAAGCCATGCTCGGGCAAATACAAGACGCCGCCGAAGACGCAATCGACTCGACACTTCATGGGCAATCAGTGGGCGAAACTCAGTTCGATGCTGGGAGCCAAAACACTTTAGCTTACCAGGAACCCGCGTCACCATATGGGCAACATCACTCAGCGCCGTACGAGCAGCAAAGGATGCCAGCCGGATATCACAATCAAACAACGAGACAAGACTACGGTACATCTTGGCCTAGGATCATAGGAGCTCAATGTGAGTTATGAATCTTTACCCATGTTAACAATGGGATCAGATAGCTGACGCTTGGTAGCTAATTTGCCCGTCACTCCTTCAACCCATCGCCAACGCATCGGTGAGGCGACTGGTATTGGTCTATCAACTATTCCTGGCCTAGTTTCTGGCACGCCTAGAACTCAGCAAAGCCGCGCGAATATGCCAGTACAACAAGGTGAGTTTTCTTCAAGTAGACTACAAAGCAATACAAGATTTCCCGCCGTGGGACTGAGCTCTGGATTGAGGATCGGCCATGGCGCTGGTGATCCAGATAGGTTTACGGCTTCGTCAACAAGACCACGAGGTTAGTTTCTGGTTTTATCATTTCTAACCCAAAGAAGGAAAATAAAAATGCATTTTCTTACAGGTTAGTAGTGGCTCAGAGACCCACGCCAATTTCGTCGACGTTCAACCGAAGACCTACAGGTGGGCAACCAGAGGCCATGCTCGGGGGAATTCGAGGGAGCTTCACAGGAAGTCTCTGAATTGCTCTAAGTAAAATATACATAAGAGTATGTCATTATAGACTACCTAGTAACGGGTTGTGATTTCTACCGCAAACGACTTTATTAATTTCAATTAGATAGTGGTTGCTTAGTTAACGAACAATGCATTGTGAGAGATAGGCTTCAATACTAAAAAAGCCTTTGATAGTTGCTTTGAACGAGGTTAACTCGAACTTTTGATGTTCAATCCGATTGATTTCGCTTACAAAGACATTGTTTTCCAGAACAGCACATTGTTTTGTGCAATATTCAAGATTCAGGGGTGACTGGCCATATTCCCTTTGTCTTGAGTACATAGAATCTACGAAGGGGCGCGAACACCACCGTATTCAAAACAACTCGACACCCGCCTGACCAATCCTACCACCTTACCTGTTAAATTTTCGTTTTGAAGAAACAAAGACCACATTATGTCGTCTAAAAAATCTATGTACCAACACCCGGGGGGATCATACGAGCCTCTACCATACGAGAGCGAGTCTACGCCGGCGTACGACTCGCCCCCGAAGCGGCCAAGACCCGCATCAGCCGACTTAGATTATCGAGTATTCACGATTGCCCCAAAGCCCGAAAAGGAAAGCAAGCGGACTAGTTTCTTGGGCCGCTGGCTAGGAAAATATATCGGCAAGAGTTCGAAAAGCAATGAGAAGCCCCGTATTAGTGAACCAATACCTCTATTGCAACGGGCTCCTCCACCCCCTAAGCGTTCGCTTGTTGAGCAGACATCTCAACCAGAACATGAATCCCGCATATTGCCAGAATTGGAGACGCCTTCGTCGTCATCATATGGCTACAGGGTTCAAACGCCGAGCTTAGGTAAGCCTAACGAGTCACTTGGATCGCACCCTGTAGGGTCATGGCTAGATAGCATGGAAAAGAAATTGCCTCCCCAGAAGGTTCTCCTTAAGCCTACGAGTAGTAATGTTGATTCTAAGGCCGCAGTGAATAGTGAAGCTTCTCAATCTTCTCGGATTCCCGTGAAAACCGAACAAAAGTCCGGGCCGGCTTTAAATGTCGGGGAGAAGAAGCACATTAAATCCGAGCGGCGTAAAGGCCGAATCTTCTCAAATGGAGAGCCTTTTAGAAATTTGTACGAGTTTCCCGATCCGGAAACTTGGGGTATCGAAGATGATGTGGTAGGAAATGACGATGATGAGGGCATCTGGGAGGACGCTGGGTTCGATGATGTCTATGAGCCAAGAGCCGAGCTGGAGCCGGAATCGCAGTACAGTTCCATCCCGGTTATCACCGTTACCGCACCAAGCGTCAGCGAGAGCGAAATGACGCTCGGCGACGAAAGGGCTGGCAAGCTTCTGACTGTTGACGATTGCTACAAGGTTCTCTGGGAAAGCCAAAAGAGGGAAGTACGGTGGATGCAGCAAAGCGTACGCTATTTGTTACCTCTGGCTTGGCTTGTAGCGGAGGCAGAGGGCGTAGACCGGAACGATATTACAAGGTTAGAAGACGCGTTAAAGGATATTATCGGGGATCGCGATAAGCTCTTCGACCTTTACCCCCTTGCCCAAATGCTAGCGAAGGATCAGAATGTTGACGTCGACAACTTCCAATCACTTCAGGGAGCTCTGAAGAATGTCTTGACGGATCGCGATAACGCGAGGCGGATAGCTGAGTATCATAGGATGGCCAGACAACGTCTCGAGGTGAGAGGTAAGTGATACTGAGAGTTATTTTCACTTTGGACCGGTCTCGGGAGTCAAAATTTCCTATTCAAGGAGATTGAGAATTCATTGCTCCTCAGAGATGCCTAACTCCCCAAACCTCTTTCATGAAAGATTAATTACTGACTAACGATGTTGCAGTGGTCCAGATGGAGAGGCAAATCAGGATCAGGTATGATGAAGACGATGATGATGAGGACTACATACGGTTATAAGAGGTACGAAGCCCGAGCACATCTAAGGTAATAATGCACCCTGTCCTCTAATTCTTCTACAAAGCAGGCGGGATGGCTAATAGTGATTTATAAGAAGTGTATTCTGGAGCAGCTCCTCGCCCGTGTGTACTCATTCACCTAAGCCTTTGCCTTCACCCTTCCTCAGAAATTCTTGGTCATGTCCAATGACATCAATTTCAAGCCTCTGTAAGTCTAATTACTCTCCCATAAGACATATGTGTACATATATGACAACCGATGAGCTAACTATAGGAGACAATGGTCTATAGACGGTAGTTAAGCGACCGGACTTATCGACGACCTACCCCTTCGGCATGGACGCGCGGATACATTTATTGGGTAACTACCTAGGCAGCTAGGCAGGTACCCCTAGACCGCCTTGCAGACATCCTTACCCCTGACAACAAGAAAGTCAAGTCAGGGGACGACCTACGTGAAACACATCCCTCAGTCTTGTTCAACACAAAGTACAAGGGGAATTGCGTTCATTTCGGCGCGTGTTTCTATAGAGTTGGGCAAGGATGTCCAAGGGGCGATTTTATATCTCAGACAACCTCTTCTCCCATTCTGGCCAGGTGGGTGGACAGGGGTACGTAACACTCGTTTGGACATTTAACTTTCCTTTGTCAATTTCTTTTGTGGGTTTCTTATGTAGATTTCCTATGTGAATTTCCTATGTGAATTTTCTATGTGGATTTCTTTTCTTTTTCATACTTCAAATATCGGACAAATAAAATGTTTGCCGGCATACCGCTGACTTCCTCCTCTTCTGATCGTGACCAGATACTACCTACCTAAGTACCTAACCTACCAATATCCGTAACGTCAAATGGTCCCTTTTCCATGAGCATCTCAATGACACTTAGCCACAACCTGACAAACCATAACCCGATCGATGTATAGCCAGCTCTAAATTTCCAACTTGCCTCCTATAGTATGGGTGTCGAGTATTGCATGTCCTTTGCTTTCTCTTCACACACCTTCATCATGAATCCCAAGTAACCTCTCCTTTACTTAAAGGCACCTAGCACCAACTGTAAAACTCATTCGGCCGAACAATAGTAGGTTTCTTCTCGCCCCCGCGCCACCTAAGGCAGGGAATATTCGCAACTTCCCGTTTCTCATTCAAAATCTCAATCCCAAACTCCCCAGTAAGAAGCGCCATCGCGCGATGCAGCTGCGGGCCAGGGTTCCAGATGACCACGTTCCGGATGTCCCATTTCGCGGCCTCCTCAAGGGCGTCGAGAAAAAGCTGCGCCAGCACCCCGGTCGCAACGTCGTCGCTTTGACCCTTGGGCAGCTTGGCGCGCTGGATGATTAGCCTTTGGTGGTGTAGGTCGTGGTACCAGTACATCCACGCGTCGGCGCTCTCGCAGATGCTGCCTTTTGACTCTGAGGCTTTGCCTAGGAGCTTGGCGTTCATGAAGCCGATGCGCTTTTGCTGCCAGTTGACCATGTTTGCGGTAGGCAGGGCGGTTACGAGGGTAGTCCCGGGGGCTAGGTCGTGTCTTTGAAAATCCTCTTTTATGCTCTCCACGTCGCGCTCGCAGAGACTCGGAAGATCGTCTGCAGTTAAGATGCGAGTCTTGGGGAGCTTGGCCCGTTGTTCTCTAGAGGGAAGCGTGAGAGGGACGGTCAGAGTCGATTGGAATGCATCGCTGATATTCCAACCTCTACGAACGTAGAACTGTAAGTCCATTAATATGGATGCTGAACTGAAGCAACGAGGCTCATAATCTTGCCGTACATCTCCCACATCTGAGTATAGCGTGCTAGCCACGGCACCCCCGGGCCCATCCAGCCACTCGGCTATATTCCTCAGTAGAACAGTAGCGAGACCGCGACTCCGATAGCGGGAATCTGTAATCACGCTGCAAATGCAGTAGCCCTGCTCCTGGCGCATCCCGGCACCGTCCCGGATGAGTAAGTCCCGGTGCAATGTCTTGCACATAGCGACTACGTGCTCGGGGTTATCCGCAAGCGCGAGACTGAACCACCGCCACCCGGTGCCGCGCGCAAGTGGGAGGTCAGCCAGGTAGTCCTCCCGCTCTAGATAGCTCTCTTCCGAGAGCGATTTGCCGAAGGCCGTGTTGGCGAGTTTGGAGCCTCGTATGCGGTCTTCACGTGTTGTCGCCTCAAAGAAGATGACGGTTAAGCTGCCGCGGGCATCTTCGATGGTGATTGGACGTTGCTCTGCCATACTTGGAGAATTGCTTGCCCTCGAGTTAGATAAACAATATTGCAATTCTTTTCTCCTTTGATGTTTCGATTCTCGGGATTGTCGTCCCTGTGGTAATGACTTGGCTCTGAGAACTGTATGCGGGATTCCCTCAGCCATTTTCTTGGGTGGTTACATGCGGTTCGGGCTCGTCCTGTCGGCTCCATTGGCGGTGCTTGAGCTGTCCCGCGTTTGCTTCTCTCATTTTTAAACCGGCAGCCTCGATGAGTCGTAGCAACCTTGCGTTCATCTTGAGGAGACATTCTGTAAATCGGTCGGCTCGACTTCTTTATGCTTTTGACACCTTGAGATGTTGAAAGCGAGTCAATCGAGAAAATCCCGACCGCCAAGGAGAAGTTGAGATTGGGTCTGATCGCTAAGCTTAGGCACGTTCGTATTCGTATCGGATCTTAGCAGCCGAAATGATGCGCTTAGTGATGCCGCCGTCCGTACACTGAGTAAAAAGCATGAACAAGCCAAATTCAAAATCGCTTTGTCTTCTAAATGGAGATGTTTTAGGAGCTTGATGAATAGATGTCGGGATAAAAGAAAAGAAAAGCCGCAATGGATGCCATAACAAAACAAACCGTTCTGGGCGTTATCGGGACGCTGCTCGCGATTGGCGTCGCTTGGGTTTGGAAACTGAATAGCGCCCTCAAACAAACGCCGCCAGAAGTACTGGCGGTATCGCCACACCGCTGGACCGAGCAGGAGATCCGAGATACGTATGAACGCATCAAGGCCAACCCCATCGACTGGAATGACCATCTACCGCCAAAGCTAGACCGCCGGTACATCGTTACCGGCGGCAGCGGCGGAGTTGGCGGGACCATGGTTCTGCAACTGCTCGCCCGCGGCCAACCGCCCGAAAGCATTCGGATTATCGATTTCCGAAAGCCGGAGCGGTCGGACATGGCCACGGGGGCAGCCGCCCTCGTCGATTTCGCACAAGCCGACATAACATCCCCCTCCGCGACAGCCGCCGCGTTCAATAAGCCGTGGCCCGCAAGCGTCGCCAACCTGCCCCTCACCGTCTTCCACACGGCGGCCATCATCGTGACGTCGGAGCGGTCGCTGCGGACATACGAGCGCGTGAAGCGCGTCAACATCGACGGCGTGCGCAACGTGCTCGACGCGTCGAAGCGCGCCGGCGCCAGCGTCTTCGTCTCGACGTCCTCGGCGTCGGTCGCGTACCGGCCCGTGCGGTACTGGGGCAACCCGCTGCGCCGCTGGCCGAAGAACTACTGGCAGGCGATCGACGACAGGGACTTCGACCGCCCGCTGCGGCCTCACGCGCAGTTCTTCGGAAACTACGCGCACGCCAAGGCCGTGGCCGAGCGGCTCATCGCCGAGGCTAATACTCCCGAGTTCCGGACGGGCATCGTGCGCCCGGCGAATGGTATCTACGGGAGTAGTAACGGTGACCAGGTTGTTGGCTTGTGTCTGCGCGCCGGCACGTTCCCGAGTTGGATGCGCAATGTCGTTCAGAATTTCGTGGCGGCTGGACATGTCTCGCTGGCGCATTTGCTGTTCGAGGTGGCGCTTCTCAGGGATGAGATGCCGAGGTGTGCTGGACGCCCGTTTACGGTTACGGATGGAGGCCCGGCGCCGATGTTCGATGATTTTTATAAGCTTTTGAAGGTCACGGTTGAGACGCCGCCGATCAAGGTTGTGTACTTGCAGCCGGCGGTTATGCTGGTGATTGCCCACATTGTTGAGTTTTTCGATCTGGCGAGTCGGTTGCCGGTTCTCGGGTGGATAGTACCGCGGCCCAAGGGTGATCTTGCGATTTTGCAGCCTGCTGTGTTCAGTGCCGGAACACATTACTTAGCTACGGATGAGGCTGCTCAGCGGAGTGTTGATGAGGGCGGCATTGGGTACAGGCCGATCCATAATACGATGGGGGGGATGTGCCAGCAAGTATTGGATTGGAATCTCGAGCATCAAGCATTGAAAAAGCAAAGCGAGCAATATTCTGGAGAGACTTTAGTTAAGGGCGTTAAGCACGTGGGGACCATGCCGGCTGTTGTCGGCGCTTGATTGTTTTGTTGAGCTCTGCTAGTCTCTCGACCTAAGACCTTAGATTCCTACCCGAGCCATGCCTATCTACCTTAGATGAGGATATATATTTAATGTTATCGAGTATTATAACGACCTCAGATGTTTGGGTATAACCGACAGTGAATATGATGGTATGGGAGCAACAGTTCTGGATCATTTGGTGAACACTTGGGATCTAATGAAACAACAGAGCTGTATGAAATGACAAGATCGTTCAGCCAGTTGCTAATTTCACATATAAGCTCATTAAATCCGACATTAGTATGGGGGTATACTCACTACCATCGATTCTTTTGAAGTCACTTTTATAAGAAAATTAGAACAAATACCAAATAACGTTGTCAGAAAAAATTCAAGACGTCAACATGTCAACTGATACGCAAATTCCAGCAGAGCCGAGGCCAGCGCGCCTTACCTTCGGCGTAGAGTTAGAATTTCTAATCCCGTACCTGGAGCAGGATGAGGACGATCCCCTTGCTCACATTAAGGGGTTACCTCCAGTCCTCAGGTTAAGCAAAGAAGAGATACAAGATGCGGATGATCATCTGCAGTTCCACGACGCATTTATCCGGAAAAGAATTCGTAAACTTCTTCAAAATCACGGCCTCGACGCAAAGGTCAATGCTTATAAATTCGACAGCGATTTCGAGAGGGCAATCCTGCAGCCATATTCGAATTGGCGTGTAGTGGATGACATGTCGGTTAGAGAGGAAAGGGTAGATCTTCCCGACAATTGGACAATGAAGTACTCGTGGGCCGGCGTCGAAGTCATCAGTCCAGTTGAGCCCGACGTACCGGCGGCTTTTGCAACTATTAATTATGCTCGACAACTCCTAACAAAAAGTTATAGATGCCGCGTCAATCCCTCCGCCGGATTCCACGTACACGTCGGGCAAGGCGCCGAGCGATTTCCCCTTCAATCTATGAGACGCATCGCCTCACTGATATGGAGCGCTGAGAACTTGCTAGTGACTCTCAACCATCCTTCACGGCAAGCAAATTACTACACTCGAACACTTCGTCAAAGGAGTACACTAGCGGAGTTCGTGGCTGGCATTAAACCGGTACGGGAACCCAAACACCAGAGAGAATCCCCTGAAATGGTTGAAATAATGGGTATTGAGTCTGAGCTAAGTGGGCTGAGGCTTTGCATTGACTATATTGCCTCTGACCTTCGACATGGAGAAGAGCCAATATCCTGGCGAGAAATGGAAGAAAACCAGAAGAAAGAGCAAATTTTGGCCTTTCTGGAAACTCGTAAGGAAGGTCGCTTCGACCCCTTCCAATACAACGTGGAATCCGACAGCGATTCTGACTCTGGCAGGACAGTAAAACCATTGCCGGAAATACAAATTGATGGTATACTAAACAAAGCACCAAACCTCGACAAAGAGATTGCGTTCAGAGCAGCCGAAGCGTATGCAAAGGCTCTTGAAACTGAAAGCTCTAGAGAAAGTCTCCGTTCGCGAACTATCCCGAGGATCAAAAACCCTCGTTACACCGTCGAACAACTACAAAACTACTCTAAACAGCTAGATCATTACGGCGGAATGGGCCTCAGATTCGACAATTTACCTGAGGATCCAGGCGTTTGGGAAGGTGTAAGCCAATTCTTCGAGAGTCCTAGTTCTTGTCATATAGAATATCTCTCTCACCCTGGTAATCGCGGATACGTCAGCTTCAGGGCCTATTGTTGCGAACGTACCATCGAGGACCATCCTGACCGCACGATAGAATTTCGAGGTGCGGAAGGGACACTTGGCGATTGGGTAGTCACTTGGGCTAAGATTTGCGTCGGCTTGATTAAGTTTGCTATTCGAGCGCCCCCGTCTGAGTTTATGCGCGTCCTTCATAACTGCGATATTGGTGAGAGGGAAGACGGAGTCTTCGATATCATCGATCTACTTGACGCCATTGGGCTTCCAGAAGAGGCAGCGGCGGCTGAGAAACGTATAGAATTACACAAAGAGGCTTGGAGTCTCGAGTATGTAGAAAAGAAAGAGTAAAGCAAGGGTTTACGGTGAGTCTCCTTGACTCATTCTGTAAAAGTATATACCTTTACTAGAGGATTAGGTGCCATGTATTTGAGAAATGTTTCTGAAAGAGTTAGTTTTTGTTTATGGCGTGTTTTGAAAGAAATAGTTTGTCAATTGTTTCTCGAACCCTTTGTAGGTGTAATTGTTTCCCCATAGTTTATTAAAATTCTCGTTCAGTAGACACTTGATATGTTACCTACAGTTGTCAGCCTCATCATTGACAGCTAGTGAAATGTTTCTGTTTCTCAGTGTGTGTGTAAAGTAAGATTCACCTCTACAGGTCGTGGAACCTTGATATCGGTCCTATCGGTGGCCGAAGGAACTCATTTTCTCTGAATAGTCATGTGCTTGGTATAATTATCGAATAAATATGCCTCAGTCAATAACCAGCAGCGAGAGTCTGGATACCGAATCGGTATAAGTCCTAGCGATCATGTTAGAGACTCATAGCAACTGGGCGATGGATGATATAAGAGATACGAATGTCGATGGTTCGTTTGTGTGCTAGAGCACCAACATGCTGACCTTAACACTCAAATCCATCGATTGTTCCGTCACGAGGTATAAAAAATTGTAGGTATGGAAGCTGTTTGCGGATTGAACACATGGCTCTTAGCTGAGTTTGCCGGGTGATTGTGACGTCAAACGTAGTACACATAGTGTCGCCAAGTTGTAGCATTTGCACAGCCAACGGATTGGATCCACTGAAGCTGTTCTAAATAAAAATATCGCCATATTTTCCACCTCCAGATCAAGCAGCCAACTAGGCCGCTGTAAGACTACGCTAGCTTCTTTGGGAGTCTGTAACACAAGTAAGGACAGGGATTATATGTTTCCAGCTCTGATTACATAATACTCAGCTCATTAGCGAATCAATCTAATTGGTCCTTGATTCGATACCGAACAGACTAGACGAATTACCCTGGACTAGCCTCAAACCAATTCCGTCAATCACCTATGCTAGGTACGACCCTATGCCTAGATGCTCCAGTTTTCATCGCCGCATGCCAGTATGTGTAAGCCCAGCGGCATAGCCAGGCAAACAAACATGTTATGTAGATCTAGGCCTGATAAAGTAGCTGGGGTGGCCATGGGAATCAACCTTAGACTAAGGAATGGAAACCATGGATGCCCCTGGTTTCTTGGGCGATTCCTACCGAAGTGACGTGGTTCGATCTCGAATATAAAAGTAGCTGAAGCCCGCGAGATTCGCACGATACTTTCAGCCCTATCGATTTCACGTCTTCAGTCGTCAACAGCATTCAACCTCAAGCCCGACTCCTGCAGAAAAAAAGAGAGGTTATACCTTAGCAACCTTAAAAATGCTTGTCCAAACCGTCGCGATCCTAGGCCTCGCCTCCAGCGTTCTGGCCACCTATCCACCGCAAGCCCTAAAGCATATGCGCGACCTGAGCAGTGGGCAAGGTGACGACCACGTCGTCGTCGAGGTGCGCCAAGCCCAGAGTAGCGGCAGCGATATCATCACCCAAACCGGTGTCTCGGGGGAGTGCACGTCATCGGCACTGGCCATCATATCCGACGCACCCAGGCCTTCACCTGCTCTAGGGACGTACCTCGAGAGCTTTGTGGCCACGGCCGACCTGGCGAACCCGTCGTTGCTGTGCCAGATAACCCAGAGCGTCCCGCAGTCGCTGTCGGCCGAGTACAGCTCCTTCGACCAGCAGGCCAGCAGCTGGTTTAGTAGGCACAGCAGCGAGATCACCGACATCGCGACTAAGTGCGCCGGCAACGAGCCCGCCGCTAGCGTCTCCCAGGCCGTCTCTATACTTGAGGCGTTTGTTGGAAACGGATGCTCTGGCACCGCGTCGCCGGGCCAGGCTGCGAGACCTACTGGCATGATTGCGGGCGCTGTCGCTGCGGCCGGTGTTTTGGGAGTTGCTGCCATGTTGTGATCTGAGTCAGGATTATCCTGGTGGATTATGGTGTCACATACGTTACCTACAAATAACTAAAGCAGCAGAGGTGGATGCGATGATGGGCATCCTTTAACATAACGCAGAATTAGATAGATTCTTTTGCTAGCACAATACCCAACTGGCTTGTTCGGCCTCGTTTCGCGTACCTACCTGAGTATCTCGTGTCCATTCCATTCCGTAGCTGGACGCTCAGACACCTAAAACTTCGGCTGAGCCTCATATTACAGCTTAATATGAAGGATCATGTCAATTCATTTTAACTGAGACTCGGGCTGGTCAGCTCTATTGGTTTGGCGAAAGTGTTCAGTTCCTAGGGAATGTCAGTGGATAACAAGCATAAGGGCCAGATTAGGTATAGGGCCAGAAGCAATATGACCATATTGGGAATAGAACTCTACAAGATAGTATATAAGGGGGCGTAGCCCCCTCGTATAGGAGTAGAAGGGCAAGCGTTAATAGATCATCTCTACACTCTATCTAGTCCGATACTGCTTCGCAGTAGCCTCCTCAGCACTCACTCTACGTATGACCTCCATCAAGGGGCTTTGTCAGCTTGGTTACACAGGCCTGGAAGTTGGGAGAGATTCTATTTCGACTAAACCCCTATTGAACTTGCTGTTGGTATTCTACTTTTTCCTACATCCTACTCGTCAATGATCTCATCTATATAATCTACGAGATTCACATATGGAGAGCAAGTAACTGAAACTTTTTAACGGTCGCTCATTATTAAATATTCTCTCCGGCTTTCTATAATGTCAAGTTTCCTTATTCCCGCTTCATAGTCCAGTAGCAATCAAAATTTAATAGTTACTCCATCTCCAAAAGGGGGCTCAGGAGCATTTATACAGACATTCTCACGCCTTCCATCCAAAGTTTTCACTCCACGCACACGGATCCTCTCCATACTCGACGGTCAACAGTTGCTGATCCCCAAACCGGCTCTCCAAAAGCTGAACTGCACTATATGCCTGAGTCAGGTAGGAAGCAAATCGGTATTCCATACGGCCAATCATGTGACCCTCTTGTCCGAGGACGGATCCATGGTCAAAGACTTCCGGGTCGGCTTCGGGGATAATCTCCGCAAATTGACTATCGAGGAATGATCTATTGACATAGGTTTCAAGCCCCGCTATTAGAAGCACGCGGCTGTGTTGAGGATCACAGGGCATTTCAGCGACTCCGGGGAGCTGCTAGCCCACGCTGGGGGTATATCCGTTGACGTTGAAATTGCCTTCCAAGCAGAGGGCCATAAATCGCTTGGCGGCTGCTCGCTCAAAGAAGCTTATAATTGATGTCATATTTTCCATGCCGTGTTTCGACACGAAGGTCGATATATCATTCACTCGACCAATGCCCCTGATTTTCGCCAGGATTTGGTTGGAAGTTGTGTGGTATGGCAGACCCGTCAACAGGACGCATGTGTTGGTATCGACTGGACTGTTAGCCAGAGTGGCTTTGGACAACGCATCCGCGGCACCCTCGGCGGGGGAGTAATACTGGTTGACGATAGGGCTTAAATCCGTATCTTGGCGAGACGGTTCGGCCAACAGCTTGGTCGGTGTTGTTGGCGGAGATGTCACCTGAGTTGTAGACGTCAACTGTCAAGTAATGTCATTAAAGCGTTTATCGTCTCAAGATGATACCTCTGGCACTGGACAAGGTGACCTATACTGGTAAGATGTATCCATGATGTCTATCTCTGAAAGGAGTGAAAGCTGATACGGATTGCCGGACAAGCAGATGACACCGTCGCGACTGGATATGAATTATATAAGTACTAAGTCGGGGATAGAGAGTAATTGGAACTAGATAGTAAGTTGCTATTGTTGGACTTCGTGTAGGGTGGTATTACTGAGAATATCCCAATAAAGCTTGTATGCCTAGGTAGGTACCGAAACAACCTGAAGACTTGTAGGTGGAACAGAATAGCGGTAAGTCATTGCCGGCGTGCACCTGCTTCATCCGTGGTAGCCTCTCTCATTTTCCCCCTTTTGTGAATCGCTCTTTCTTAATACTAAAGGTACCTAGGTATCACCTACTCCGGAATGGTCCCATCTGAGATAATTGCTGCCCATAATTCAAAGCAATTCGCACCTACCACTTACCGATCGATCTACCTAGATAGGCTTGAGGCTGTATCGTTACATCCTAATCTAGAACAGTTTGTCAGTTTTATATATGAATTAAAGATCTTGCCGCTCAGCGGGCGCAATTACTTACCTTGAAGGTACGATAGGGGCAGGTGCGACCACACTATGACCAGGTATATATACCTACTACATACATGTAGTCAACACCACATGCAGTTAAAGGAAGAAGGTTTCCTCTTTCAACCCCATTCCGGTTTCTTCTACAATTATAGATACCTGTCGGGATGTATTAATCCACAGGGCTGCAAGCCCTAATTAGTCAATGCATCAGTGCGGCCACAAGACTCCTTAAGAGCCTTGTCCCACACACACACACACACACACACATACACACACACACTCATCCTAATCCACAACATCAATCAAGACAACACATTTGGGAATACCCTCACTTTCGTACAGCCGTACGACTCTGCACATGTGCACCTTGTCCATCCACCAATACCAGATACCTAGGTGCCTACACCAGAATATCCAACATCAATACGCCCATTTTACCTACACATACACACACTCACACACACAGAGAGAGAGCCTCTCCCTCTTACGTGCGTGCAATTGATATTCTCCATTGAATAATTGCAACTTTAATTACTCCAACAAGCCTCTGGAGTCAATACTCGGCTCAGTTTCATCCCCATCCAGAAAAGCATCGCGGTCATATTCTGGATCCAATTAGGCAATCATGCAATCATTCACACTATTTCCGCGTCTTCCGCAAGAATTGAAAGATCTCATCTGGGACTTTGCTATTCAAAATGGTCCAAGCCTCCACTTCTTTCGACTATCAACGACTTCTGAAGGAAGGTTGGCCCTCGAAGCGCCGCGTCGGGGCATTATGCGTCGGCCGTCCTGGACAGAAAAGAATTCATCCTACTATGTGTATTACAAGGTCCTCTGGGATACCTGTCAATCATCGAGGAAGGCAATAGAGAGATATCGACGGGATCCTATGGTTGTCGCCCTTCCTTCGACAAACGCTACTTTGCACAATGTCTTCTGGAATAGGAGTAAAGACGTTGTATGCGTAGAACCACCGGGCTATTATATTGAAGCTCATCCGAACCTAGATGAATACGCGATCCTTGGCAGCCGATATTGCTTTTCACGCCACCTTAAGTACGTGCCCCAATTTGAAAACCATTGGGGGGCCGACAATCCTGCGATAGATTTTCGTTTGGCGATCGAATACCATCCTTGCTGGCTGGAAGAGGATGACGATTCATTCGATCAAGAAGCCTTTGCATGGGCCGGAAGCTTGCTGCTTGCAATGGAACGTAATTCTACCTGTGAATCGTTCCTCTTTATTATCAATACTAGTCGAAAGCCACGATTAGACCGTCATCACAGTGCACCTTCTCGGCATCCCGTTTTTGAAAGCACAACGCATTACTACTTTGAAACTGAAAGAATCGACGACGAGTTATTTGAAGACGCAAATGATGACGTCTACTTGTTCAGCGAGAAACTATCTGGAGGTTTAAACACCGACGACATATATACGGATATCTGTGTTGTGGCTGCTTTTCCCAAGACTGAGTTATCTTAGATTGCTCTACATGCCATAGCTATAGGCTTGGTGGTCGGGACACGATAGGCCATGAGCTCCTTCTCACTGGCTAGCTACCTACTGGCGACAGCAGCATTGTTTTCTTTGATTTAGACTTATAGAGAACGTCATGTATCTCTAAGTCTAGTGCGTTTCGTCTGGGCTTGAACTTTTCCATGGGGAAACCAGCTTTACGATAGCATTCTCGTGGCCTTTGAGAAAAAAAGGGCGTCAGTTTTACTTCAATAGATAATAGATTGCATTTTCTGATTTACGTATCATGCTAAAGTAAAACATAGTAGAAAACCTGTGTCATGAAAGCTAAGTTTGACGCGAGAGATGTTCGCACTGTAGTAATATTTTCACACAAATGGACGTATTGAGTAGGGTATACAGTCTGATGATTTCTTTAAAGGCACGAGCATAACTAGAAAAAGACATAGCCCCCTGTCTGAGAGATATGTAACTACCTCATGTAACTACGTACCTAGGTAGCTTCCTTTACCTGTTCAACAGTGTGCACGAAGAAAATGGTATATTCACTGCTGCCACCCCGTTGCTGGGCAATTTGGCACTGGCAAGTAGCTTGAACGCCGTTTATATATATCGACGCGTAAATCACACTTCCCTCTCAACTTTTTTTCCCCCACAAAGATTCGGCGACTTTCATAAAAGTTCAGCAATACAAATTCGACAAGACGAGAAGACAAGTTCAAGACCGCCTGTTTGACGACGCTATCTCAAAAGCTCATCTTCGCGACGCATCACTGGTACACGACGCCGGCAAAAATCAGCACAAATCACTACTTTTCTTGATAAGTCCTCGTATCCTACACAGTTTGTCACCATGACGAAGTTGGACGAGCTCCCAGTTGAGCTTCAACAAATGATTGCGACATGCGACGTACTGCGTACTGCCGACCTCTGCGCCTTAACATACGTCAACAAGAAACTACGCAACACTATCAATGAACCTCTTTATAAATCATTCGGAAACCCGTCTCGGTATGTATCAAACCATGTTCTTTTGGCATTTTACCCCTTGACTTTTAAAAAATCTCCAATCTCGATTATAGAGGCATTAGCTAACGTCAAGACAGTAAGTACCGCATTCTGAAGATAGCAATGCCTGTTATATTCTAGAAACGCATGATAGGAATGCTGACACGACATGTTTTAATATACTAGACGCGCTTTCATGGGCTATACGCCACGAAAGACTTGATACTCTCGAGGTTGCTGTGACACTCGGACTCGACATCCACTATAATTCGGATGAGCTATTACGCGACGCTTGCCGTAGTGGCCGTCGTGAATCTGTTAATTGGCTTCTGGACCACGGCGCGCAGATTGACGTGGAAACATACGGAGGATGCTCGATGGCAGGACTTTCGGCATTATTCACTGCAATCACCAGCCAGGATGAGGACACCGCTATGCTGTTACTTGCTCGTGGTGCCAACCCTAAATTCTACACATGGTTGGACGAAGCACATACCGAACTCCAATTTGAAACTGCCATTCATCTGGCCGCTTCTAATATCATGGTACGACTGACAGAATTCATCGTACGAAAGGGGATATTACCGGTCGATCAGAAAGATGTCGACGGAAAAACGCCTTTGGAGACGTGCTGTTCTTCTTCCTATGGATCGAAGGCGGCCCTGGTCAAGAAATTGGCCCAACTTGGAGCCAATGTGGATGTAGCCGAACCGGACACTCTGCTGTCGGAAGCGTTCAGCTATGAAAGATATGCTGCCGAGGAAGGGCTCGCGTATCAGTCATTTACTACGGCAGACGCGTTGCTCGATATTGGTGTGAAACCGAACAATCGGAACTATAGTGAAATCCCTCCAATTCACGCTTGCATCAGCAATGCGGAGGTTATATTTGAAGATACCGTATGCGAGATGATTTCCAAACTCGTGGAAGCTGGTGCGGATATCAATGGACGCGATAATGATGGCTGCACCCCACTTGGTCAAGCAATGGTCATGGAGTCACCACCTTTCGTTGTGTCTTACCTGTTAGACTTAGGTGCCGATGCAAACGCCAAGGATTCGTTTGGACGTACTTTGGTGGATCTTTTCATGGAGCATTCAGAAGACCGCGACGCTGAATCGGGCATCGGGACGGTTAAATTGCTGGTGGAAGCTGGGGCTAGAATGGATACTCCTTCAATTACCGGGCAAACGGTGTTAGAATGGGTGGTTTACAAAGGACCTACATATCTGCGTCCAGACGAGCTTCCCGAAGACAAAAGCGAGCTCGAACACACCTTCGATGGATTGAAAGCGCTCCTCAAATTGGCGACCCCTCAGAATATGAGAGAAGGGTACCTTGACGAGCTTCTCGAGCAAGCCTTCTCGCCTTTGTATTATGAGATGTGCAGAATTCTCATCGACCATGGCGCAACTCTGAGCCCGGATAAGGCATTTACGATTACAGTCCAGACGATGGATCTTTTCCAGAGTGGGGGATGCCCCCAATTTCTGTATCTCTCCGGACTTCAAATAATCCTTAAGGACATCGGCTTACCGGTTGGAGATCTCACCGTACTCCACCTGCGCGCCTTGAGGCTTCGGGACAGACTTGCGGCCTCTTTCTTTCAGAAGCACCTTGAGGAACGCTTTGGCCACCAACTGTCAGAGGAGGCAAGGATGCAAATGCGTACCCTGAGCTTAGGCTGAGGTGGATGAGGAACCAAAGCAAGGATATTGAAATGCGTGGGAAGGTACCTACGCGCCGTTGACTCAAGAAGAGCTAGGAGGACTTCTGCGGTATTATGGCAAGGTGCTCCAGGGACGAGCCTTTGACCATAGGATTCTATACTAGTCCCAATGACAATTCGAATTTAATTGATACAAACATAATGATGGCGTGAAGTAGAATAGAGACATCGTATGTCGAGCAGTGCTGGACCTAATCAGGGGGTGGCTTCTCCGTGTGTCTCCGTGTGGCTATGGCTGTGGCTGTGCATGGATTAGCCACACCTTAACGTAACACGCGTTCCGCCGTAAGAAGCTGCGCCACATCTCGGGAACAAGGGGCAATCAATATGTAGATCGAGACTCGAGAAGTAACTTGCCAAGAGCAACACGTTTGATCTATCAGCTTTAGTCGCTAGAACAGCTTCGCGGGGAACGGGTTGATCGTATTGGCAACGAATGGCCTCTTTTTTTGGTCTGAGTAGAAATACGCGATAATGGGTGGGTATTTATGACAATCGATTGTTGAAGCGGAAATGGAACGGTTGGCTTTGCTAACATGCTGACAGCGTCTCCGGGACCGTCGCGCGACTCGCTGTCTTCCGTATCCACGACGAGTTTGGTATTCGAACGACTTAGCGAACGAGAAAAGCTCAACGGCGAAATTGCCGACTTAGACGATGAGGATCCTTTACACCATGATTCCGAGGACGAAGATGGGTCCTTCCTACCTCCGCCCGAGAAGAGACAGGTCGTTGGTATGGATAGAGGTCTAAAGAGGTTTGTCCTGGTCTTAGTCGCCATCTTTGTTGCTGCTTGGGGGCTTGGCCTATTTACATACCTCTCTACGAAATCATACCAACATTCTTCACAAAAAGAACATGATCCGACAGCTACGGCAACCCGCGGATCTGGTAAGAAGATCACATTGGATCAAGTTATGGAGGGGTACTGGCGACCCCAAAGTCATGAGATAAAATGGATCGCAGGTGCGAATGGAGAGGATGGCTTGCTCTTGGAACGAGGTGCTGCTGGCAAGGACTACCTCATAGTAGAGGACGTTCGGAGTAAGAATGAAGAACATACGGCCTCTGGAGGGAAGGTCGCATCTACGCAGGCGCTCATCAAGTCACGATGGTTCGATGCAGGTGGACGCCAATTGACGCCAGAGGAAGTATGGCCAAGTCCGAACTTGAAGAAGGTGCTCATCGCTACCGACAAACGAGATGTGTGGAGATATTCTTTTACCGCGGTGTACTGGATATTTGACGTCGAGACTCAAACCGCCGAACCCCTAGATCCTAAGGATCCGGAACGTCGGGTACAACTTGCGCAATGGAGCCCTAGGAGCGACGCAGTCGTATTTACGAGTTCAAATAACCTCTACGTTCGACGATTGGGGGGCGACAGTGTTGTGCAGATCACGAAAGATGGCGGGCCTGAATACTTCTATGGTATCCCGGACTGGGTGTATGAAGAGGAGGTCTTTGGTGATAATAGCGCGACATGGTGGTCTGAGAATGGAGACTTCGTGGCTTTCCTGAGGACGAACGAGACCCTGGTTCCCGAGTATCCGATCCAGTTCTTCATTGACAGACCTAGTGGCACGGAGCCTCCCGCAGGAGAGGAGAACTATCCAGAAGTGCAACAGCTCAAATACCCCAAGGCGGGTTCACCGAACCCATTTGTGGATCTTCTGTTCTACGATATGACCCGGGGCGATGTATTTTCGGTCGAGATTGAGGGAGGCTTCGCTGCTGACGACCTCCTGATTACTGATATTACATGGGCTGGAAATAATAAAGTCCTTGTTAAGGAGACCAATCGCGTTAGCGACATCATGCGCGTTATTCTCATCGACGTCGCAGCTCGGACAGGCAAAACTGTCAGGACGGTTGATGTGGGCAAGATTGACGGCGGCTGGTTTGAAATCTCGCACGATACTACTTACATCCCCGCTGACCCTGCGAATGGCAGGCCAGAAGATGGTTACATTGATACTATCATTTATGAGGACAGGGATCACATGGCCTACTTTAGTTCACTAGACACTGACAAACCGGTCATGTTGACCTCGGGTAATTGGGAGGTTGTCGACGCCCCTTCCGCAGTCGACTTGAAGAACAACGTCGCATACTTCGTGGCCACGAAGGAATCCTCAATCCAGCGACATATATACAGCGTCAAGTTCGATGGATCGCACTTGAAGGAAGTAACCGACATTAGCAAGGAGGCTTACTACGATGTGTCATTTTCAAGCAAAGCTGGATATGCCCTTATTACTAACAGAGGGCCCAATGTGCCTACGCAAAAGGTCGTCAGCACACCCAGCAACCCGGAGGTGTACGAGCATGTCATCGAGGAGAACAAGGATCTAGCGGACAAGGCAAAGAAGCACGAATTGCCACTCCTGGATTATGGCACCATCACTGTAGACGACGTTGAGCTTAATTACCTCGAGCGTCGCCCGCCGCACTTCGATCCCAAGAAGCGGTATCCTGTGCTCTTCCAGCAGTACTCGGGACCGGGCTCGCAATCTGTAGACAAGCGCTTCAGCGTGGATTTCCAATCCTACGTCGCCGCGGGCCTGGGCTACATCGTCGTCACAGTCGACGGTCGCGGAACCGGGTTTATCGGGCGGAAAGCTCGCGTCGTCGTGCGCAAGCACCTAGGTGAAACGGAAGCGCACGACCAGATCGCGGCGGCCAAGATCTGGGCCGCGAAGCCGTACGTGGACGAGTCGCGGATCGCGATATGGGGGTGGTCGTACGGAGGATTCCAGACGCTCAAAACGCTAGAGGCGGACGCCGGTGCCACATTCCGATACGGCATGGCGGTGGCGCCCGTTACAGACTGGCGCTTCTACGACAGCATCTACACGGAGCGGTACATGCTGACGCCGCAGACCAACGAGAAGGGGTACGATCGGAGCGCCGTGAGCAACGCCAGCGCGCTGGCGCAGAACGTGCGGTTCCTCATCATGCACGGCGTCGCGGACGATAACGTGCATATGCAGAATACGCTCACGCTCCTGGATAAGCTGGATCTGGCGGGCGTGGAGAATTACGATCTACATATGTTCCCGGATAGCAATCACGGGATCTACTTCCATAATGCGAATCGCATTGTTTACGATAGTGAGTTTATTACCCCCTTTTACTTTTACTCACGGTTTGGGTCTACGCTTTGGGATATGTGATATGATTACTAATACGATTACTAATAGAGCTGAGTAATTGGCTTATTAATGCGTTCAACGGCGAGTGGTTGAAGGTCACGGATGCGAAGCCTGCGTTGAGTAAGGCGAAGAGGGATATGGAGATGGTTAGAAGATCAGGAAGAATCACAGTTAGCGGTACCCAGACGCTGCCGTTATCGAGCTTGTCTGGGTTAGATTCATTATAGACACTGCATGGCATACTGGCGTATCGGTGTTTGTATTTTGTCAATGTTGTCTATAGTACATATTCTCCTGTTTAACTACCTAACTCTCGATGAGAGTCTCGTATGCAATCTCGTTGACTTCTGTGGGTTTCTGAGGTAGTCTTGTTCCTTTGATGATCTGTGTGTTGTTCTTCTGGTAGCCCCTGTATTGTTGCTGGTGTTAGGGGTCCGGCACGAGTTGGGTTATCCCTCCGTGTGGGGTTGCGGTTGTACGGGGTATGTCGAAGCCTGCGGATAGGTAGCAATCGTGTTGTACTGAAGAACGGGGATTGCCGGCGACGGGAAGATGCCTCTGCATAAGCTCATCATGGTTTGGCAGAGGCCATTGCCCCCTCCAATCAGCCCAGGTGGCTGGGATGTAATGGAGTGCGCATACCGATGACTAACACCCTTAACCTATTATAATGGCGAAGAGATTAGTTCTGCTGTAGAATATTGCCCTTGATGCGAGAATAAACTTACCAAGTTGTTGTCACACCATTTCTCATGTAAATTTGTTATTAAGGGGAAGGGGACGACAGCAGTACCGTCTTTCGAAGGCGGTTCTGCCCTCGTCGGGTTTCGTGGTCGTCCATGCTGTCCTTGCCATCACAACTTCGTCTTGTCCTTCTATAGCGTGTGTATAGAGGTCATTCCTTCTTCGTCGATAAACCCATATCGAGAATCACCTGGAGCTATTCTTAATGCTGGTGTGGAAGTCATCCACGTCGACCTCTAAAGGTGTCTTGAAATTGAATCGGCCACGCCGCTTCTTCAGCTTGCTTGACTGCCTCGGATCTCTTGTCATTCATAAGCGGTCCCTATATTTTTTCTTCGTCGGGCGGTTACGTAGTTGTCATTCGGTGTAGAGGCGACGGATGCGTGGTGGCTGCGAGATAGGGACTCTGTGAGCCTTAACCGCTTCTCGTTTCTATCTCTGCTCCAAAGCGTCATCCTTCTGGGCCTGCAACTATTCCTGGGCCTCGTTCCGCTCCAGAACAATCTAATCCCGCTCTCGCTCGAGGCGTGTAATGCTTTGCATTTTCTGGCTGAGCTCTCGCTTTTGAGCGGTCAGATGGGCGTAGTGCGATAGATTCAAAATCCCCATTGCACATCCCTCACCCCCTAACTTAACCGCCATTGTTCTCTCCTTTTCTCCTCCTTCATATATACGACTTTCGCAGCTCTGTAGTTCAGTCTGCTAGTCTTGCAAGCGCTCCAGATTCGTGTCTTCCTCCTCCTCCAGCACCACTACTTCCTCAACCACCTAATCAACACAGCTAAGGTTGTCTCTTGATGCCTTGCTGGTAGTATACCGTTTTGAAGCCAGGAACGCTCCCTCTCAGTGAGCGGCTCGAGCTTGTTCCTGTAATAGCGTCGCCGCGCCGAAGCCTTTGGTTCTCTGTGTACTTGTCGAAACGGTATCACGACAAAGATCTTTGGCCGTCTTCTTCGGTAGGACCTCCTCGATGGTCTCGACGTATTCCGGCTGCTTGCCTTTCTTTTTTTTTTTTTTTTTTTTTTTTTTTTTCCCATGTGTCTTGATATGATCGGGGCCCCCGAATCATAAGTGCCAATATTTCATGAACCATTATGTTGCTGAAGTTGTTCAATGGCGAAATGGTCCATCAAGTCGATGGTACCGTTTTGGTTTCTGATCTCCGGCGTGCTGAACTTACGCATGACAGTAATTCTCGCAAACGGCAGCTTAGGCGTAGGGTCAGTGTAGATTTTAGAGTGATGCAGGAGATCTCGGCCTCCTTTATTTTGCAACATGAGGCGTTTTGATTAGAGTGTGTGGTGAAACTCCCCCAGCAACGGTCTAGAGGCTGAGATGTTGGTTAATATAGTCCATCCGTGCGGATGACATCGTGTCGAGCTCCGTAAGGTTGTGAAACAGTTGTTTGGGGAGCGTTAGTACTCTGTGACCTAAGCCAAGTAGCTAGGGAGATGAGTTAGCCTCGTAATTTGGGTATGTTCATCGTTGGGTGTTGAGAAGAAGAGAGATCCTGGATAAGTGCTAAGAGGGTATATATATGGAGGGAAGGAATAATGGAATAGTAAAAATTTAAAGTTAAGAAAAGAAAATGCCGAGGTCAAATGCGAAGGGACTTACTATGAGAGTTGTTTTAGGACGTGAACGATTTTATGATATTCATCTGCAGGCAATAACATGCCGAGAAGACAATTGCTAGGTATTCCATGGTTTGGGTTGGGTGATGGTACTTTAGTTGATTGGCAGTGTAATGGCAAATGAAAGTTAGGACAAGCTCGGCCGGTCAGATACATCAACTATTTGAGTGTGGACCGAGAGATTTGAATCGTGTGACAAAAATGATGATTACCTAGCGTTTCAATAAGGCTGTTTAGGTAGCTACCCAAGTAATATTGTAGTGTCAACAGCCATCCAATAGCACCAATCTAGCTGCGGCTCGGGGCTAGGATGGTAGGGTTCGGATTTCCTAAAATAATGGAAGTATGCTTGTTGTGAATAGAAGGAAGGATGAGCTTAACACGACCGGTATGTGACTAGAAACTCGAGTAAAGTCTCCCGTGAGAGTTATCTAGGGAATGGTGTCGGTATTAGTTACTAGGGAAAGAAAGAGGAATAAGGGGAATAGGGAAAATGAAGAAAGAGTAGGAGTTGGAAGTCCTTAGGTCTTCGTGCTTGTGATAAAATTTGAACAAATGCGGGTAATTATTCCTTGAGCTACATAACATACATGTTTGGTTAATGGACTAACGGACTAATGGCCGGATCTGCAATACTCTTTCTCGTCTTCACGAGCAGGAGGAGGGCAGGTTGAGTCAATGCCTGAGAGCAAATGCAGCTTGAACAGGGGTGAGTGCAAAATCTCTGAAAGACAGAACTTGGTATCTTAAATTCAATAAATCTATACAAACAACCATTGCTGGTAGTAATCATATCAGCCATTTAGGCGATGGATCCAGGTGTGCAATAGAAAAACAAGAATGTGACTTGATTAGCTGAGTAACTGCGTAGCTTCATGTGTCTCAGGATCAATCTTTTCAACAATAGCAGCCGTTCCATAAGCACAGCACTGACAAAACCCTCCTATATCGCCGGACTCGAAGCGGAGGCAAATGATGGCGTTTCCACCACGTGCTTTAGTTTCAGCAACGATGCGGGTAATGGCATCATTCCTTGCCGAGTATAGCTAGTAGGTACGTTATTAGCAAGAGCAGCTCTTACACGTAAAAGGGAAGTCTGTACCATATTGGTGAACCACCGCAACTCGCCACCGGCGATGCTCTTGAGCACCATACCCATGGCTGCGGCCCAGTTACGGGTGCGGACCGTTAAGCCGTACACTGCTCCGAGGACCTTGACCACTCGATATCCGGGAATGTCGAACATCGTTGTTGTGATAACACCCTCAGTCTCAGTAAAGCAGTGCAGATCGGATAGCTGAGGTGGAATATCAGCTGGTGCGGAGTGATGCGTCGTTGGAGCCATCTTTGTAAATGATGCGGTGTTCAGGGTCACTGAGAATGAACTAATCTTAGGCGCTATACTGATAGTCTCGGAGCCCTTTGACGTCTTTGTTCAATGCTTCCCGCCCTATCGAAAGCAGCTGCAAAAAATTGGCGGCAATTATTATGAAGTATTGATATTTAAGGTACCTAACGTTTCATTTATTATACTTCAATTTCCAGCATTGTTTAGACCTTTTATTCCTAATAGTCAGTCTGGGCGTTAGCAAGGCGAAAGGTCATGTGAAAAGAGCCTAATAAATCACTAGTAGCTGATTCGTCAATGTCACTTCACAGCTTGCCTAAAGTGGTCATCGTATTTCGTATTGTGGGCTCCGCCGTTCTTGATCTGCAGATTTCATAGTATAATAGTGAGTTAATCGCATAACTAGTCTACAAGCTCAGCGTTTTAAATGTCTCATAGCATCTCTAAGCCACCGTTCTAGTAGGCTTAGGCTTCGTGATCAACATGCGATCGTGCTTGGCCATCGACGTTCATCCTTATTTACATCCTTTAGCCATTCTATTAGTTGAACTACAATTTTTCCTACGTTACAACAAGGCATAGAAACGTCTCACAAAAATATGCGTCAACCAGTATGTGCGGGTTTACGTTGCCGCGAAATTTTCTAGTTGATAGTCCTATATATAAAACTCACAAAATATTCCGCATGTCTTTGGTTTCAATTTATTATAGCACATTAAGCTTTGAATAAGAGTTCTGCGACAAGATCATTAGCCAGCTTATGTAAGCGACGAAAAATGTCATTTTTCCAGAAATGATCCTTAAGCGCAGTTGCAATAATATCCCTGCTTATTGATATCTTTCGTGAGTGAAGCCACATTTATGATGTTTAATTTTTCCCACTTGGTGTTCCTTTTTTCCGTGATCTGCTAGCTATTATCCATGGATCTCATTCTCTTTTTAAAAAGACCCTTAGGATTTCTATATAGCAACTTGCCGCAACGAAATGGATTAGTAATGGTGCATTCCTTATGTAACGAACATCTCTTACGTAAGGGAGACTTATTCCATAACGCAGTAGCTTACATAATACACAATGGGCATCCTTACATAATACGATTCCTTACGTAAGAGCAAATCTGAGGTTGAAGCTCTGTAACATGTCGACAACAGTGCCTACAGGAACCCAATCAATCGGGGCTATTGGACTTGGAAAATACCCAAGTGTTATCGAAGTTTGTATAATTGCTGATATCCATGGTTGATCTGCCCAAACACCAGGGTCACCCAAGCTAGGGCCGTCTATTAAATGGTATGATTTCGGTACCTACCTGCCTTCATACCCCGTATTGATCGAAGTGTTGGTATGTAGGAATAGGACTGGAAAGATCGCAGTTAATAGTCAATGTAATAAACATCGCTTTATTCCGGCCCATATGAGCATTGCCGTGTAAGTAACGAGGTCTATGACGAAGCATGGGTTACACGGAGATATCTGACTAAGCAGCCAAAGTAAGAAGATAGTCTGGTCCTTGAACCACTACGTACTTACGTAGGTATAATGTATAATATTAAAGCCGGAAAAATTCAGGCTAAAGGCAGGTATATTTGTATGGAGAGGATCAAGTTTTATTGAATCATTTCTTGTTGAATGAAGGCATCACATGGTTCAGATCGTAGTTCACATTTCTGATCTTCTAAATGCTTACTAATCTGTTGCTGTGATCGGCGTCATTAGAATCGGTCCGCAGTGATCCAACCTTTCGGATTCAACCTCAAAGTCTAGATGTAGGAATTAATAGGGTATAGTAACTATTACGCCTTCATCTAGACCCTAGTACTTGTATATGAGCCTATTACAACATGAATTTAACCTGTGTTGGTTGTATTTGGCGTGCTGACTGCAGCGCAATATGGAGCCTCATTTTGCCATTCCAGCGAATCTGACGGGGATGCGGTCGGATCTATTTCATCACGTCTAGACTTGTACTACGCACCCTCTCCTTCTTATTTCGAACTCTCAGTTGACACTCTATCTGCATCTGTGGGGGTCACGATGGGACAGAGTAAAGAGTTTATCGAAGTGGGAAACTTCTCGCGGTCCCAGCGGCGCCGCAACCCCGCGTTCTGGAAATACGTCGCTGTAGCCGCCTTCATTGCCATCCCGCTCTTCAAGATAGCAAGGTCATCCTTCAATTCGCAATGTTCTCATTATGAGCAATATCCAACGCGTCTCACCTATCCTGGAGAGCATATCGCATGGCAACAATGCGATGAGCTAGGGGGACGCCCGCTCGAATGTAGTAGTATCGACGTGCCGCTGGATCAATTCGACGCCGCTAACTCCGGCAACAAGACTTTCAGTATCCCGCTCATTCGCATGCGCGGCCACAATGCGACCCAGAACCTGTTCCTCAACCCCGGCGGGCCTGGAGCCAGCGGGATTGAATTCATATACCGCCGCGGTGAGCAATTGCGCGACATTGTGGGCGAGGGTTTCCACCTGCTGTCTTTTGACCCGAGAGGCGTCAACAGCTCTCAGCCACAAGCCACGTGCTATCCCGACGCCGAGACGCGCCGCCAGCGATCAAGCGTGCGCAACAACAGGGTCGTTGAGGATAGTATCGAGGCATATGCATGGTCCCAAAACTTCGTCAGGGCGTGCGCTGATACCATGGGCGATTATGCGCCATACATTAACACGCCGCAGACGGCTGCTGACATGAATAGTATCCTCGATGCCATCGGGCAAAGTGGCTTGATCTACTGGGGATTTAGTTACGGTACGATACTCGGCCAAACGTACGCCACTTTATTCCCAGAACGCTCAGAACGTGTCATTATCGATGGCGTCGCGAATCAGTTCATATGGTATGAGGGGTTATTGGATAGTGAGACCTTCATAGACACCGAAAATGTATGGGAGGGTTTCTTGGAGGAGTGTTTCAAGGCTGGCAAAAACTGCGCGCTTTCGTCACTGGCAGCTTCGAAAGATTCCCTGAAAGCGAGGTTGTTCTCGTTCGTTGAGAAGCTCAAGCATGATCCACTCAGCGTCTATGTGAATAACACTGTGTATGGCACACTTGACTACGAGACAATCTGGTACAAGGCTGTTTTTCCTACCCTCTATAAGCCGGCGAATTGGCATCTACTAGCGGACCGCCTGGCAAAAGTGTTGGAGGGCAACGCTACAGAAGCCCTTCTCTCGTATGGATTGAGCTCTCCTTGGAATCTGGAGGGCGACTCAACTGAATTCGTCACCTACAACGATGGTGCCTCAGGTGCTCCGCACTGGCCGCAAGATAGGGAGTCTCTCCTCGACATGCTAATTCCATATGAGAACGAGTCCCTTTTCGCCCCAGCAGAATATGGGGGTTACTACATCAAGCAGCAGTGGCTCATCCCGCGGACTCACAAGTACGTCCCGCGTGTAGGCGTTAAGACGGCGCACCCTCTTCTAATCCTCTCCACAACGTACGATCCAGTCTGTCCCCTGCAGTCTGCACGCTCCGCGAACGCCGCCTTTCAAGGTTCCAAGATCGTCGAAGTGCAGGGCTACGGTCATTGCTCTATTGCCGTGCCCTCTATGTGTTTAGCGAAGCATGTCAGGGAATTCTTGTATCACGGGACACTACCAGAGGGTGACACGGAAAAATGTGACGTAGACGGACCTTATTTCGTCAAGCCGGAAGAAGACGGCAAGGTAAAGCCTCAGAGGCACTTTGAAGACCCGGAAGAGCAGAGGATTCATCTAGCGCAGCTCGAGCTGGCCAGAAACTGGGAGTGGTAATTGTTTCATAGCCCGCTTGACACTGAAAGATCCGCATAGTGTGAGGTCTAGGCTGTCAAATTCATATCAGTGGCAGAGTGGCATATTTCGGTTCGTTTAAAGAGCTAGTGAACAGCATGATACGTCCTTCTATTTCCCATAACCATGTCACGGTTCTTCCAGACCGCCCCTACATGTACGAAAAACTTATACGACTGTTTCACTTTTTTCACGGAGGTCAATCTCATTCTGATTTGATTCGCGACTTCCGTCTCCTTTAGATCCTATTCCAGAAATTCCCTTTTTGGCCGGCGTAGATACCACCTCGTCCGCACCATACTTCCCACATTGTGTTCAAGGCAGCCTTCCTAGCTCCTAAGTTGAGCATGAGCCGGCGAAACGTCCTTTAGCTTTTATACCACTGGTATCATGGCCGCCATTGCCTTCGCGAAGCCATCTGATGTCTCTAAATATGAACGACCAAGGGACTCTAAATCAATTCTATACTCACTACGCCATAACCAAGGGTTGGATTTCCTTGTATTTATTGACTGGGGTGTTGAACATCTTGTCCACTTCCTTAAGGGCGTCCTTGTACATCTTGTCTACAATAAGCTGCTTTGTTTGCTGCCAGTTTCTGAGCTGTTGGCCTCTTGGACGGCTTCATGGTTGATCTCAGCTATTCATCATACGACCCAGTAGGTGAAGTAGATGGTTGCAATGGAGCTAACAGTGAGCGAATCGTCTGCTTTCGTGCATTTCCCGCACTTCCTAAGGCTCGATTCACTAGAACTTCTTTTAACACCCATTGTCAGATAACTGTGCAGTGTCTGTTCAGCACTGATATTTGAAAGGTCTATGGAGCTGATCAACTAGCCAAGATTGGATAATTGGAATGTCCGACTTGATGGACATTTAAATACCTGAAAGAACAACGTGAACGCATAGAACGCGGTAGATGTGTTGGGACGCGTTCGAAGATGGCGTGTGGCAGCGCTTACACTTCACATCACAAATATTCACTAACTAGAGCAAAGATAACTTTGCGCTGTACCTCAAATTCATGTGATTTTCCAAGGAACAAGCGAGTATATCTCGGTAATCATCGCTCACAACACTCAACCTTTGTTAGGTGACCTGTTTGTGGTCTCCCTGTAATCACACGATATCTTGTAGACAAGGACGTCAACTTCGAACAGAATAGGGAGACTTGATATGAATGTATATATTGAGTTTTGGATATAACACCTTATGATAGCAATATCATGGAGGGATGCTTTAGTAATGAAAGCGCTAAAAGACTTATCACCGACAGCCAAAAAGAATTCCAGGTCTCTTAGGTGCTAGAAAACAGTGTGCCCTAATGGTGTTAGTATTTTAATCTTTATCCATATGACTTCGTAGATGGATAAAGGGGTTACCAAAGGTGTACATGAAAGGACACGGCAAAAGCCTCCTTTAGCTGACTGCAGTTAGACGTATAACATTGTCCTATCTCAAACACAAGGGGCAAGCTAGGTTAAGTATTTAAACAAATCACAAATCTCTGATATAACAATTATCTTATCAATCATGATGATCTTGACTGGGTGAAATAGGAAAATCTTATAAAGTTCACGAACTAACCACATAAATGACTAACCGAAGCCCAGAAACACATATACTGTATATGGGATTTATTCACTAAGAATGTTCTATTAATACAACGAATCAAGTCTCTTAACTGCTCTTATGTATATAGTGCCCAGTTCCCGTGAAGTTTTCGCACTTTTCAAAAAATATTCACTGAGTTGTGGGTCTACGAAAAAGTCGTCGCAACGCAGGACAACTTACACGGTTCCAGCCATGTGTGAAATTCTTTCCCAGGCCCATGCGCACCTACTTTCTCTTATAAACGAAGCATGTACACACGGTAGACACATCTACACACAGTATTTAGGCATATTAGACGAGACTTTACTTACAAATACTCCCCTCATAAGTGAACCCTTTCCCCCGACCTCGTCAAATTCTTCACCAAATCAACAGAGGCGCCTGTACTCATCACCATAAGAGAGGAATATCTTTTTAAATATATTGAACCTTACAATACCATCGCTAAAGTCCCTGGATACGGCAGATTATCGACACCTTTTCCCATATCTTAGGTACTTATCCTAGACGAACTATCTGTGACCATGGTCAGCCATATTCCGGAGGAGATCCTCCAAGAGATCTTCTCGTGTCTCGAACTCCCGTTCAACGTCGATATAGCCCTAGAGCAGTCAGAGACAAGCAGTTCACTTACGACTTTATCTGCGATCGCCCAATCCTCCAAGAAGTTCTGTCGGATTGTGCGACCTATCCTGTACAAGACGCTCTACATACGCAACATCCCGGAACACTATATCCTCGTTAGAACGTTCTGCGATAATCCAGCACTTGGATGGCATGTCCGAAATCTTAAAGTGTGCAACGCCAGTCTGCGCTACAGGCCACAAGGAGGCATATATGCCGACATGAGTCCGCAACGATCTTTCCTTGCCAAACAATCGAGATTCAAGTTGCCGATGGACTTGGAGCATGGGCTTCTAGCTGCTTTTCGGCATAACACGGTGTTCGCGGACGTTGCACTGCTTCTTGTCTTTACGCCAAACCTCGAAGAGTTAGGCCTAAGCCTACCCAATGGAAAGGATGTGTTTCCGAATATCTTCGGGATCGCGCGACGGGAAGCCGAGCTAGGACGTGGCCGATCCCCCTCTTCGTTCCCCTCTGTTTCGGAAGAAACATTAGCTGTGGAACTATTGTCAACGGCACACCTTTCAAAGCTGCGAACTGTACTTCTGTCGCGCGACTCTTACGGCCGTCAAGAGAGTGGAGTCGACTCTGGGTTGTTATCAAAGGTCCTCGGGCTTCCCAGCCTCCAAACACTATCCTATCGGCACTGGCATTGGATGGGACGCCCAATTCATATCCTTCCAAATGCCGACAAGCTGCAACGACTAGACATCAACTTCACAGACGGGAGGACAGAGGATCTCCCAACTCTGATTTCCCAGGCTCCTGAGCTCCGTAGTCTCAAAATCAAAATCAATCCAGAAAACGAGAGACGGCGCATTACCCGGGATGTGTTGAAAAGGATGGGCGAAGCTCTGAGAACGAACGGACCTCCTCATCTCGAAGAATTGGACCTTTCAGCAAATTTCGAGCATGCAAGTCCCCTGCATGGAGTCGTTTATCGGATTGGGGGTCTCCGACAGCTTGAGAATCTGAAAAGGCTCCGCATTTCCTTGGTAGACCTAGTGGGCGAGTGTGTTCTCGCACCGAGAGATCCGAACAACCCGATGAAAACACATGAGGGAATACGTCTTATGAACTTCGACGCCGAGCTGCCGACTTCGTTGGAATTCCTTCGTATCGAAGTTGTTCATCTAAGTGGTCACGAGGAAAGCGAATATGCGCACTACCAGGTCAGTGGCTTGATAAAGAGCAAGGAACACGCTAAGCTTCGGGAAATATATGTGGTTAGCAGGGATGGTGGCTACGTACACTGGGAGAGGAACCACAAAAATCACTGGACATTGGTAGATATGAGCCCAGAGCTCTATGTTAACACACTGTTTCCAGAGATGTTCGACGAGAAGTGGTTATTGGTGTAAACAGGGAGCGCTTCTCGAAGGGAACGTCTTAGGCGCCGAGTTTTGCCTCTCGGTTTTTTTCTGTTACCTTACTCCGTCATGTAAATCAGCTAAGAGCCATTTGGCAGGAGCCTCACAGCTATAAAGGAAACCTTTAATTGACACGTGAATCAAATCTATCCCGTCCATAAGAAAGATAATCTGTGTGATACTCTGACAACACCAGTGAACTGGATACTGCAATCATTACTGATTCAGAAGGAACGGTTGATGTAGGCCAACCTTGTCATGTCGACTCACAGTGTGGCGTAATGCGCAAGGTGAGTCAGGATTCAGGATGATACTGTGTATCAGCATTTGCACGGGCGGTCTTTGTTTTCTACAAAGTCACAAGCTCTCCAACCTACATTCTCTTGGAAGGTTAGCAAATAGATCCTGTCTATAGACCTTCAAGAAACAGACCATCATATCGAAAAATATCTACTAGGAGGGTTTCAATCTGAAAGCAGAGACAATGCCGAGTTCGAGGTCCTCCAGCAGTAGCAGCAGCAGCAGCAGCTCATCCAGCTCGAGCAAATCCCACGCGCAACGCAAAAGCGAACACGAACACCCAGCTTCTAGTATCCTAGACGGGCTTTCATCCGCCTTAAGGCACGAGCAAGATGAAGAGTCTCCAGTGACCGAATCGAACCAAGAGGACAGACATGACGTCGAGGCAAATATCGGTACTTCTGCCGCTTCTTCTCTCCACGACCATTCACCATCTCCCCGACCCCTTAGCCGGGCTTCGTCACATCGATCCACGGATGCAGAGCCACTGCTAGGACCCGGCACAGAATCACAGGAAGCTCATCCCAATTATGGAGCCACTGCAACACAGATGGATACGGAACGGCCGGCGAAGACTTGCAAGACCCATCTGAGGAATTGCTGGGCTGCTCTGTTGGTCTGGGTGGGCTACAAAGGTGTGAGGGACATGCACTAGGGAGTAGACTCAAGACTTCTACCTATTCAGATTGTTTATGAGGTGAAGCTTGGGTGGTTTAGGGATGTGGTTCTGAATTTTCCCTTCGGGTGTTGATAAGTTCGTTTCTATAGCACAATAAACAAATAAAGAGGGAAAAAAGAAAGAATAAAGCACCGACTTTCAATTTAATTTATTCCGTTCCACACGGGCACGTAAACTATTTCGCATAGAGCATCACGACTGGCTTGATTCGTATATAATATACCCTCTGCTCAAATAACAGGGGCTCGTTTTAGCCAGGGGCAAGTTTACCGAATTAGGAAATCTATCATTGTTCGGTAAGATCCCAAGATCGTTCCGAATGGCATTGGTGGGCTCTTCCACATTGCCCCCAGAAATTCCCCGGTTTGTTATAGATTGCTCGGAACATCATTCTCCATTTTGCGGGAGATCTTCCCTACCCACCGCGCTGATGTTAATGTCTGAGCGCTAAGCATTGGTCGCCCGGGACCTCCGGTTACATCCTGTTGACATGGGTTGCAGTTAATTACTATTTCACGTATATAAAGCCGTGGTTCCCACCCTTTGATGTTTTGGAACGTACCTAAGATACCAGCGATCTTGGCGCAACTCAATACGAAGATGATATCGCCAGCCCTCATCACCGGCCTGCTCCTCGCCTCTTCCGCTTCCGCGCATCCGACGAAGCGCGGCACGGGTGAGATCAAGTGTCCCGTAGTGCTGAGCGGATTCGTGCCCGTGGACAAGACACCGACGGATTTCGACTCGTACGCGACGAGTCCATTCAACCCGGACTACATCCGCGGCAGCGAGAAGTTCTCGCAGATCCTGCAGTTCCCCGACGCAGGAAGCTCACGCTTCGATAATGCCTCAACTAAGTCTGTAGAAGTCACCATCAATGACAAATCCATCTTCCAGACACAAAATGGCTTCCGTCGCGCGGGTCTGCAGATCCAGGGCGACACGAACGAGGGCGGCCCTGGTACCACGGGTGTCAGAACCTTGCATTTCAGTGTTAAGCAGGATCCCGAGAGGACTCTCAATCTCACGCACGAGTACTTGGTACGAGCGAAACTCTAGAAACGGGTTGTTGAGGTGGAAAGTAGGAGAATATCTGACCAAACTTGCTGACTAAGCAACATGAATCCAGAACGTCTGGCACGAGACTTCCGACTACAGCGCCAACCAGTTCAACTTCGAGGCCGGCACCATCATCAGCAAATCAGGAAGCGACAAGAACTCATTCAAGGTTCTAAACCGACAGAACACCCAAGTATGGTCTACGCCCATCGACGCCACCGCCTGGCAGAACTTCGCCATCACCCTTGATTTCGTGAAGAAGTGAGATGAATCTGTTCTAAACCCCTGCAACCCCTTTTTCAATACCATGAACATAACTAAATACTCGGCTATTCTGAAACTAACAACTTTACAGCACCCTTCAAGTATACTACTCCAAGGACGACGAACCCCTCGAGGCCGTCACCAGCGCGCTGCAGAACGACAACAGTGGCGGTGGTCAGTACCAGATTGGCATATTGAAGAAACCAACGGGTACTTCAGATGTCGTGAATTCCGGCTACCAGGAGAAAGGTATCTCAGAAGGCCAGATTTACGGAGGTATCTTCCTCGAGGACAGCGCCGACGGCTGTGTTTCATTGTGAACCCGCCCCACGTAGAAAGAGGTTGCCGGGGATTAGGCACATAACGAGAGGACTGTATATACTCTGAGACTTTAGACCAAGATTATTTACCTATCCAGTATACCTATACCTACTTGCAAACCTCCTACTATATCAGGGTACGCGCCTAAATACAACATTTTTGCCATACAAAATACGCAAACAGGAATCAGCCGCGTAGGTAGCAAAGGAAACCAAGAATTGAACAACAAACAAAAACAAATTATATTCAATAAATGTACAATTGACCTACCTATCTGCATATGACTACGATTAATTAAGTAGGTAGCTAAGTATATATAAACCCATCACGCATCTTCACCTCAACCTCTATTTATCGCCCAACCGCAAATGCATAGTCCCCCTTTTCCGTATCAGCCCACGGCGCGGAGGCTCAGCTGGTTCAGCTGGCTCGATCGGCTCCGGTGACTCCGTCAGCGGCTCGTTCGAAGCCAGAAGTATAGCCTGTACGATATTCTCTCTATACCGGCTGGGCAGGAACCCGCGATCATCTGCTATTTCCGCCATACGGGGTCCTGACGGCGAAGCAACCGGCTCTCCGGAAGATACGAGATCGGGACTGAAAGGAAAAATTCTTGTTTGTAATAGGGCAACGTCGGTGGTAGTAGCTTGCGGCTGGCTTGCCCCGAATGGCCCGTTGTGGAAAGGCGATGATGGGGGGAGCGAAGATACCATCTCCCGCGCTTGGAGGATGACTTGCTGTTGTGACCATTCGGATGCGAAGAATGTGTCTGAAGTGGATGTGTTAAGGCCGCTGTCTCTTCCTTCTAAGAAGAGAGAGTCGCTGCGCGAGGGGTCTAAGGACCTTCTTCCTACCCAACTGTCTCCAGATGCATCCATCTCGTGTGGCAGCTCAGGTAGGTGCAGTTGTTGCTGCTGCTGCTGCTGCTGCTGCTGCTGTAACTTACGCAGCCGATGCCGCCTCATCCTCTCCTCCAGCCCCGAGCTATCCACAGACGAACGCTGTGACTCCCGGCTCTCAGTCTCCAGCGAATCCAGCTCCGACAAGGCCCCATACTCCCCGCTCGGCCACTGCTCCGGCGGAAACATATCCGCAACAGGCGATTTCTGGACCCTGCGAACCTCGAAGCTGGACTTCGGCCGCACGCCCGCTCTTTGCAGATTCAGTTGGAGGCTCCGATTCATGCGTCGCTTAGCCCGCTCTAGGAAAGAGGGACGTTGTTGTCGTGGACGCTCTGATGTCCACGCTCCACGTGATGGGCTTGGTGAGCGACCGGGTCTAGGCACGGAAGTGGCTGAGGGAGAAGGTAGCGGAAAGGAGAGAGAGGACGGTGAAGGCGTTGGCATCTGCCGACCTCGACCTATTTCCGTGGAGATTAAGGAAGCGGATGGCGGAGTAGGCAGTCTATAATGATCAAAAGCAGGCTGCGCAGAATGGCGATTATTGAAGTATTTAAGATCAGGGTGCGTAGCAATAAGCGAAGACTGAACACCGCTTTGGGAGATTGGGTCTGTGCTCCGAGGTACATACGAGTGAGTGACATCGCCGTAGTCACTAAGGATACCGCCCCCGTTACTAGCATCTCGCAATGGAGTCTCATACAGATTGAGTGGCGGCGGCGGCCTGGACGTTCTTCTCTGATTCGCGGGTTGAGGACTTTGCTCCTGTTGCTCTTGCTGTTGCTGCTGTAGCGGTGGTGGTACTAGTGGCGGCGGAGGACGATACGCCTCATATCTCGAAAGAGGTCTTACATACGGCGCACATTCGCTAGAGTTGCCCGTCGCCTCCAAGTAGGCGTCATGCTGCTTATAAACTAGCTTCAGTGGCTTCCATTCTTTAAAACTACTTCGTCTGATTAAGGGCGTAGCTTCGTCGCCTTCACCCGCCGCCGTAAATGGAACGGGAGTAGTTGATCCTGGTCTCAACAAAGGCGGATGCTGTGACTGCTGATCGGGATCCTCTTCAGGCGATTCCGGCTCGTTATACTCATAGGCAGTCGGAGTCAAAGACTCATAGGCAAGAGCCCGAGTTAGAACCCGAGCTTGCAACTCGTCGAACTGTTGGGAATATCTGCGCAATGAAGCTTGGGACACTACTGGACTTGTACTAGCATCAGTCGCAGCATCAGCAAGGGTCTCGTCCACTGAAAGTTGGCGATGTTCCGAAGATTGGGAGTCGGTATGAATACTGGTCTCGGCATTGCTGTGGACCATGTTGTCATCGACTGCTAAGCTATTGGCATCAACAGCACTTAATGGAGTGCCATTATCGTCATTGCTGTCGCCATCTAGATAGTCCGAAAGGCCGCCCATGGCTTCGAACCAGGTTGCGCTTTCACGCTCTCTGCTCATCTAAAGTATTGTGCTCAGCAACGATTAGAAAATCACAAAAAACAGACATAACACGCAGAACTCAACTGGGCACAATATTTTAGGAGCAAACTCTGAGAAGTTGAGTCGACAAATCCAGCCCAGGCACATTCGACTCTTTTATCTAAAAGGGGGCAGTAAACACGGTACCCGGGTACAGTATACTCAAAGACATGGCTCGTGGATAAGGGCACTGTTTATCATTAGTATTGGACATTAAAGATGCTGTTAAGTAGGAACGATTTGACAAGCACCTCGTTTAACTATGGCTTTGACATAGACTTGTTCACCAATCAAACCATTAGTCGGGACTATGAACAGTGTTAAGAACAATGCTTATTGTTTCTAGAGTTTCTGTGGATAAAGAAGTAAGCGTCAATGTTGACCAATGAGGAAAATAGCTCCACTCAAGCTTCGACAAAGAAAGTGAACAGTGGTGCTCAACAAAGAAGTTCGAGCCGGGATTGACAATAGCATTCAAAGGATCCATAAGCTCTGCTAGATCGGCGGTTTTGCTATTGGCGATACATCAGGATTAATCATGGAGCTTTCTCTTAGTAAATAAGGTTGATTGTTAAGACACTCTATACCGCAAGAATAAGGGGGATTACTGAGGAATGGCGAAGGGTTCAAATTAAGCGCCTAGTTGGCTTCAATTGGGGACATGTGAGTGTGCGAGATCGAGACAAGCTTTAAATAGGGTATGCAATTTGTTTATGATTGATTTCTTTATTGAACATCCATCAGATGTTTACTATCATAGCCTCGAGGAGGGTATTTACAACACTGAAGAACTCCTCATCAGCCAAATGCTGGTGGATCAGCATATCTAATCGCCCTTTTCGCCACTGCTATGCAACAGAGAGAGCGAATGCGGTTCGTAGGGACACAACTCGTTGCCCCTATAGTAGATGGGCTCGTATTCTGACCCTGACCTGGGGGGGAGGGCTGCTTCGATCGTAGCATCTACAGTAGTGGCATATCATCCCCCATACCGCGGAATAGATGACAGCGACTTTCTCGATACGTGTGATCGAAGCAAGGTAGACTGACCCCAATTACCATGGCCGTAAAATTGGCGATACTACCATATGTACTTCTTTATCCTACGCCTCTTGGTCGGCGAATATATCTTAGGGCAAGATGATGGTGCTAGTTTCGTATGGCAAATATTCCGAGGGGAGAGAAGCAATTAGGCCACATATTGGTAGGCTGGAGAGCCATCTGCCAATTCTGACCGTTCAAGGTAATCTCGACCTATTAAAGCCTCGATTCGACGCTTGATGAGTGAGACGTCGGGCTTGAACCGACTCGCCAAGACTTGGATGGTTTCCGTGATAAGTTGAGCATGTCCTAGTTCCTTGCGTTGCCTGTCATGTTATGTTAGCTATGTTACCCTAATCTATGTCCTTGCATCAAAACTTACTTCATGATACGGACGATGGCGGCATCCGTAACATACATCCTGGTTTCTTCATTCTTCTTGTCAGTCTCTTGGCGTTCTTCGTCGTTTTCGACCTTGTTGGCAGCATTAATCGAAGGCACCTTGATCTTAATAGCCTTGCTAACGAATTCGCGATTAAACGTGAATCTGTCTCCCGGCTTGGCGGCTGCTTTTGTCTGTGGTTCTCGCAAGAGAACGCGGGATGTTTTTATCACGGAGAGTGATGTTAATACATTGATGAGATCGTGGTGAGGAATATTCGTTCTGTCCTCGATGTCTTCAAATGATAACCACTCATCTTCAGCGGTATCATTAAACAGCATGAGAACAATCATGCCATAAGTCGACACATTCATCTCATAGCGACGCTCTCTGCTAAGAGGCCCCGAGGTCTTGCCCGGGATCTTAGGAAACACGCATTTTATGTCCGCACTTCCGGCCCCTCCAAGCCAATTGAGCACACGACCGTTCCGATTAATGCTATAGAACTTGAAGAAACTATCTTGAAGTCCCTGAATCTCACGTGGGTAGATGACCCTGGCACTTGGTCCATCCGAAAGACCCGTGCGGCCCATGACTTCCTTGGGCCAGTTGTTGCCGGCAAGGACACTGATGTTGAGATCAATCCGTTTCTCATCCACTTCGCCAAGGCCTCGGATGTGGTCCCTATACTGTTCCGTTGTTTCCTTGGAAGTGCGCATATCCCTAAACATGCCCTCAAACTTCTGCGTGAAATTGTTACCGAGCTCTCGTTTCATACGCGATATCATTTCTTGTTCGACTTCCTGGCTTTCGGATTTGGCATGTAATAAACGACGAGCTAGATGCTTCTGATAGTATTGCTCGAACTTATCCTTCTCACTAAGGAACCGGAGGAGGGTTATTGCTTTGTCGAGGACGACATCAACCTCGGCTTCAGTCTTGCCCTTGATACCTCGCTTGAGGTTGTCATCGATGAAGAGTGATACATACTCCGAGCTACGATCAAACAAGTTGATGAAGTCGGCGAAGCTCTTGGTTAATGCAGTCTGCAGGATAAGATCCTCCCCCAAGCAGGTTGACCAGAGCTGATCGAACTTATCTTTCAGTCTAAGTACATCGTCAACCCACTTGATAGCTGCAGCTGTTTGCTGGGCTGCAGCATTCAAGGTCTTGGGCTTTGACTTATCTGCTCCTTCGGCGGGTTCTCCTGTATCGGCCTGCTGCGCTATGCTGAAGTCTGTGTTTTTGAGAACTTGCTCTATTTCCCTTCCTAGTTCAAAGACACGCTCAGAAAGAGCTTTACGCAAAACGGATTTCTTAGAGTCAACGCGTGCAACAAGCTGATAAAGAATGCTAAGATCTTCGGTTCGATCGTTATCAATCATGGCCTTTACGCCGCTACCCTCCATGTTGAAAAAATCTTCCATATGCTTGATGATCAGTTCTTGCTCAACCACTTGTGTGATCTTATGTAGTGTTAGAAGGGAGACCGTTGTCTGACACCGTTCGGCCTCCTCGGCAAGTCGTCTCTGGGTATATCGAAGCCATGCTCGTGTGTCACCTTCACGAATCAGCTTTTCGCACTCAGCCCTGTAGAATAGCTGGGCGTTGTGTAGGTAGATGGGTTCAAAGGTAGTAAGATATAGCCGCTCGTGCTCAACTTCCTCGTCGGTCTCAAAAATATCTTCCAGCATAGAGGTGCAGCTGCGCAGCAGCGCCTTGTCGATGACATCCCCTTCCCTCTCCATGTTGACCTGATCGATGATGGTAGCATTGAGAATGTCAAACACGAGACAGTCAGATCCATTCCCTTTGAGACTCGTTCTTAGGATGTGGTCGCGGAACAAGCCGATTGTGGCCGCATAGATCGGCGGCCTACTGTGATCTTGCGAATAACCACGTTCGAGGTACATCAATATGTCGGCAATCATATTCATTGACATGTTATGATTCTCCCACGAGGTCCGAATACCCTTCAAGAACTTCTCTCCCATGGCACGACGCTCAACCACACTTGTACCAGAGACTTCTTCGAGTGTGGTGCTAACGAGGTTCGTGGTGATGAGAGCGCGGATGGGGGGTATGACTTCGTCGGCAAACCATTTCTCTTCGAACTGCTTGATACGGTCGTAAAGCTTTTCACCGGCTTTCTTAAGCACGATCTTATATGAGTATCGATACAATTGTTCGAAGGAAAGGTTGCCCGCATTTCGGGTATGTATGTCGCGTAGGGCTTCGCGAAGCTTCTCCCAGCACTGTTCAAATTCGTCGATATCCCCGGAAGGGGCCATAGCCTAACAACGTAAAAATGTCAGTAAACCATCGCTGCACCCGAAGACGGCGAGATGGCATAGGAATGGTATAGGATCAGGCCAGAATAAGAGGAAACACCCATGCCGACGGGCTGACAATACATTTCATACGAGGCTCAAGAAACAGCACAAACCAGGGGAGCGGTTGCGTGGACCATGAGGAACCACAACTCATCCAGATGGCTATAGACTTGGAGACATATTCAGAACTGCATAGAAAGAAGAAAGCCTGGAACAATTTAGGTGTTGGCTTGGGAAATGCGACGTACCCTTCGAGGAGGCCGAATGCGACCGCCTCGCATCGTTGAACCTCCCCGTCCACTAATCATATTTGCATAATATTGAGGTTGCTAGGTTCCTTGTCGTTTGGTCGTTTGTGGTAGTCGTATTGGTAGTGGTGAGATAATGAGGGAGGAATATAACCGATCAAATGCCAAAGTACTTGGGGGGTCGTCCAAGTCCAGAGATCGAACTAGTTATGAGGCTTCACACTCGGGGTACATGTTGAGCCCTAGCGTAGGTGGGAAGAAACAGGAAGCAATGTGGCGGTTTATTCAGGCATCCTGAATAAAGGACAAAGGGCATGAAAGAAAACAGGCAGTAAAAACAGAAAGGGAAAGAATTGTTGTTGTTGTTATAGTTACCGCCCGTTGCATTGATTTGTCGAGGTTGTTCAACTGGGCGCACTTGCACTTCGGCGTCATAAGATAGACCTTGTCTCGCCCTGAAAAGAATTAAAGTTGGTCCACTCTCGATTTGCTTAGCCCGACGCGCTAAAGACGTGGGGAGCCTGAAGCGTGCCGTGCCCCTCCATATTAACGGGTTTAATTAATCCGGATCCCGTTTATCGGGACCTCGGCCTCGGGTGGACCAGATCCAGATGAAAAAGCTTCCAAGATTCCGTGGGCTTTCCTCATTCAGCATAGCGCCTCTCCGCCATCTGCAGATTACCGCAAAAACCTTTTCACTCTCATTAGGTATTACGTACATAAGCTGTGAATTTGACCTTGTGCATCCTGCAATCGCCCATATATTTGACGAGGACTTGAATTTCTTTCCCCCATCTTTGGATGCTGAATCCATAATGGCGTCGAAATCAATCACTAGTCTCTTGTTCAATCCCACTCTGCGTTCCTCAAGGATAATATCTCCTTCCTCCCTCCGTCCCTATCCTCGTCTTCCCCGAACTTCGCAACCAGCTCTCTGTCGGCTTGCTCACTCCATCCCCAGACCTCCTAGTCGAAAGTCCTCGGAACCATTGCCTCCCTCATCGGAAGGGAAACCGCGAAAGCTTCTCGAGCCTCATTATGAGCTGACTTTCACCTGCGTGCCCTGCAGCGAGCGCTCTACCCATACCATATCGAAACAGGGATATCACAAGGGCTCCGTGCTTATCACCTGCCCGTCATGTCGAAACCGCCACATTATAAGCGACCACTTGAACATATTCGGCAATCGCAGTATCACGGTGGAAGATCTTATGCGGGAGAAGGGACAACTGGTGAAACGAGGGACCCTCGGCGAAACCGGTGATATCGAGTTCTGGGAAGACGGCACTGTAACTGAGCGAGGCGCCGGCGCGTCTGACAGCAGTGCCGATCCCGGCGCCGTGCAAAATGAGCTGGATGCCTTGTCCGAGGAGCAAGAGGCAACGAAAGCGCAGGAGGCACGGGACCCCTCATCGCAATCAGCAGACTCGACAGGAACGACTTCAACGCCTTTTGGGAATGCGGGCGCTCGTCCGTCAGTTGGTGGCGCTCAACATGCAAACCATGTCCCGTCTACCCGACGCCAATTTTCCACATCAACCGAGTCAAGGAATGAGACCAATTACGATAATGAGTCACTTGAGAATTCTACGGACAATCACACGCTCGATACACCACACGAGAGCCCATCCAAACAGGAAATCCTGCTAAGCCGAGTCGAGAAGGTAATGCTGGAAGAGATGGAGAATAGGCCGGATACCAGGCGCAACATCAATAACGAAATCATTCCGGAGCCCAAACAAGTGCTGGAAGAAGCGAGAGGGCAATCCGGAGATGAACGCTCGTCCGCCAATGTCACTACGAACCCGGAAGGCAGCGGAAACAACGTCGATACTAACAGCAATGAAATATTACCAGTGAACCGTGTTGGAGAAAAAACCGAGGGAGGATTCCGCGGTATTCGGTATTACACGACAAGGCAAAATGTTTTTCGCAAAGTACGGATCGACGGCCCCAACGGCGAAGGAATGAAAACACCGCGCATACGCCGCGTGATTATTTAGTATTGCTAGATATCGCGACGTCCGGTCTACAACTCTGACGTTATAGGCTAAAGACTGTCGTATGTTCGCACCAGTCCCAGCTATCTTGGAATGGCACTAGCTATCGCAAGGTAAAAAACAGCTATGGGCAAAATCATACAAGATAGCCTCACCATAAGTAGCCCATGGTGAAAGTCGCAAAGCCTAAACCGCCAATATGAGAAGCTTCCCGGCAACGCACTCCACTCTTTTGTACAGATGGTGGCGCTCTCGGAATAGTAAGATAGCTGAATAGAACACTGCTACGCTCTCAGAAGGAACCACTTGTAGTATAGCTGCAATAAAAGGTCACTTTTTTTTTTTCAAGGGACATTCCATGAGGGTACAAACAATGTGTATTTGGTTGCTCGCAAGAAGTTTCATCTACCGTATTGTGCCACTATGCCACATAGCCATATGATATCCAACTACCAATTGAGAATTGCCAGTAAATCGTCTGCCTACCCAAGGTACTGAACGGAATTTTAGTCATCTGGAACTTCAATTGATATAACATCCTCATTCTCTACAAGTTGGATAGTACATACAATATATCACAACGGCACCCCACTATTTTACGTACAACCATAGGATCTCGAAGACAAGGGACCCCGTCTGCTCTCCCATAATAATGTCTACAGACCGGAGAATTGATAGTTAGGGTGGGGCGGAGAGCGGTCGAGTAGCCGGGTCGATGACCCTTTTTCCCCTGTTTCCCGTAATGCCAAAGTTACTCGAGCGACCCTCGAAAAGTTGGATTTCTCAAGTAAAGCCTGAATAACATCAACTGACAGAAAATCATATACTAGATTAGCGGTTTATACTCTACTAAGCATCACATATAGGATACCAATAAATCATCTGTTTCCCATTCTAATTCCATTACTTCACATCTAAATGTCTACGCCACCAAGAGCAGCATAGAGTATAAACATCTACACCTTTCATAATCTCCTCAATACTCCCTCCTCCGACTGCGATGCTGCAACCCCTTCTCCTTCTTCCTCTTAACCTTTTTCTCCAGGCGGCCCCTCTTCCACTTGCCGAACCTCTCAGGCTGTGTTACAGCCTCGATCTTCCTCTTCCTCGATCTGCTTTCGCGGCGCTTCTTGGCACGCTCACTTACGGCGAGTAGCTCTTTGGTGTATTCGGTAGTGCCGAATTTCCTTTGCAACGTGTCCATAGTTTCTCCTGCTTTTGTTTTCAATCCCTCGTATCGCGTCTTGAAGAGCTCCTCGATGGAGAACGGCGTTGGTATCAAGGGGTCAGTGAGATGGTATAGCGGCGTGAGGAGTATGTTCAGAGATGGTCGCAGAGACGCCTCGGGTTGCGACGAAGCGAGGATGGATAGAATATCCAGCGCCGCAACCTTAGGCACAAGAGCGCTGGCTTTAGGCGGTGTCTCCTCGACGAGGATTTGAGAGAGCCAGACGAATAACGTGTGGAGAGTGATCTTATGGTCGTCGTCGTCTTCCGCATCTAAGCCACTCCATTCCTCTTCCTCATCTTCAGAGCCTTCCGCGTCGCTATCCCCTGATTCAGCATCCGACGAACCAATATCCAGAAATTTGCTCAGCATTAGGATGACGCGGCCAACTTCGGCCGCCAGTGTTTCATCCAGTTCTGCTACGTTCTCAGTGAAGAATGCGCCGTCATTGTCCATGTTAAACGTTGCGGCATTCCCTCTCTTCTGCATTCTCTTTTTCCACCTCCGTACAGTTGCCGGGCTAAGTACGCCAACAGCATAGAGAGTTAATTGTCCAACCATCTGTGGTTGCAATTGAAGACCATGCGATCCAAGAATGACCTGCCCATTGTTGGCATTCTTCTTATTCTCGTAGAAATCTGCCAAATAAATTCTCAATAACTGTACGCTTGAGAGCTTAACGTTGGGATCCGGGTGTGAGAGAGGAATTGAAATGGATTGCCACAGCCTCTCATGCGCCAATGTTGTTGCCGGATGCTTCTCGATGAGGATCGGTACTGTGCGAAGTATGGTGTTGATCAACTCTGAATCCTTGGCGAACGTCGAATAATTATTTAAAACATTCGCAGCCGTCTCGAGTAAGAGTTCCACATCCTTGCGATCTCTCGATGCAGGTTCCCTAGCTTCGAAGTAGAGTGCAAACGCTTGGATAGCCAATTGCAATACCGACGAATTGTCGTCCTGCTCAGTCCAAGATCGCATGAGCGATAGAAATTTTGAGATTCGCTCTTTATCTGCTTTTCGGAAGATCTCCTTGAGTAATTCACCAGCTGCCAAGCGACACTTTTCGCTATCGTCGTTGACTAAGACGAAAACTAGAGGGATAAAGCAAGTTGTTGCAATTTCTTGAACAAAGTCATCAGCTGACTTCGTCAACAGCAGATGTAGAATCTCCATGACAGAGAGGCGACCTCCTTCTCTTTCATATTTCAGATTTGCCACGACGAAGCTTAGCTGCTTAGCCCATCTATTTTTCTTCTGCGGATAGTCGCGAAGAAACTGGAAGAAGGCACCTCTAGCCAAATCCCGCGTATCTTTGTCGTCATTGGTGATCATGATGGTTCCAACATAGTCTAGGATATCGTAGACCGTAGCAGTCTCAACTTTCCTATCGAGTACACATCTCAGGAAGTTGAACGTGACATGGCGATAGAGGGGCTCTGTTAGATCGTCCTTGACCTTGTTAAGGAGCATATCGACGGCGGCATCTTTAACCACGACGTCACGGCGGTCTCTAATGATGACGGACATGAGTTTGAGAGCACTCTGTGCAAGATCCGTTGCGGTTGACGTAGAAGTCGACATGCACTTCGTGGCTTCTTTGGCGGCTACCTTGTAGAGTTTCGTGGAATCATCAGTCTTGAACGGAACCTTGACCAGGACAGTTAGAAGCTTGAAAGTCGCTATCTTAACTTCTTCCTCGCCTCCAACCAGGGCATCGCCGAGAACTGGTATAAACCCGGTAATATTGGCCGCGTTTCGAATGCTGTCGTATTTTTTCAGCACAGACCGCAGAACGTCAATCGCAAATCGAACAAGCTTGTACGTGTACTTGCTAGTTGTGCTGCGATCGCCGCTTTTATTCGCGCCCTTCTGAATAAGATACCGTCGAAGCTTGGGGTCCAATTTTGACTCTGCCAGAGGCTTCTCGCTTTCATATACCTCTTGGATGACCTCGTAACAAAACACTAGGGTATCGCGGCTGTCGGCCGCAGAATTGCCCATTAAACCAGACGCTATCCTAGATAACAAATCGTCGATTTTTCGAACCATCCGGAGATCAAGCTTTTCAAGTAAGAGTGACTGAAGAGGTCGCACAAGATCAACGAGGTGATTTATGGAGGCAGTTCGGGCAATGAGTTCCATCGAATCTTGACTCTTACTACTTTTTACCTCCTTCATTTTGCTCACGTATTCTTCTGCATCTTTCTCCTGACCCACAACGCCGAATATGTCATCCATAATGACGTCAACAATCTTATCGAGACAATAGTCGAGGTCTCCAGGCTGGAATTGAGGGATAGTATTGACGAGAATGGTATGCATCGTGTAGGATAACACATGGAGTTGGTATCCCTTTGTGAGAGCGCCTCGCAGCTCATTGAGAACAAATCCAAAGTAGGGTGGTCCCAGAAGCGATGTCATACTTGAGAGGGTGCTTCGCGCCATCTCTCGGGACTCCCAGGCCTTGCTTCGGAGGATATGACAAATATCCGTAAGAACTCCTGGAAGTTTCTGGTCAAGCGTCTCACTCGGAAGTACCTGCAAAATCTTCACGATAATGATGCCGACAGGAACACGAGAACTGACCGTAGTTTCATCTTTCTCGTGGATGTATGCTAGGAGAGGCGGTAGGATGTTTGTCAGAACATCTTCGTCCAATTTCTCCTGTGCAGGCATCGTGACAGCTAGCCTGCATTTCCCCGATTGCTCCTTGACAGTCGTAGAATCAACATCCATTGCATCTTGATTCTTTTCCGAAGCGGCTGTTGCGAGAGTATCCACGAATTTTCCAAGGAGTCTAACCAACTGTTTCTGAAGTTCCGGCTTCGACTCGATGTAGCCGATATATCTGCGAAGTATAGCACGATACTGCGGCCACTCAAGGGAGGAGGCTATATCAGCAATCGTCGTTGCAGCTTGAGCACCTACTCCGTGATCATCACTTCCCTCCTCTCTACTAAATATAAAGTGCTCAAGTAGGGGTATAAAGAAGTGAGTTAAATTTTTGCTATTCAGTGGCGTGTGGTGATTGACTTTGGATAGTAGCTGAAGAGCTCGCATTTGTCTTGCAGTTGCAGGGCTGAGAATATTACTGAAGAAGCTCGGGTCAGGATCGTTTTCGTCCGCATCAGGATTGATTGCCACAAGGTCAGCGACCGGAAGCCAAGATGGTATTCGCGACACTAAGAACCCAAAGACCCTCACCGTCTCTCTTCGAACTGTCTCCGATGCTTCGCGCGCATTGGAATATAGAGATGGCATTAAGATATTTGAGAGCATTTCATAGAATTTGACCTGATCCTCACCCTTAGAACCTGCAGCAGCTTCTATGAATTTACACAGGCCATCTGCGGAATTCGCAGACAGGATCCCATACTCTTCGTCATGTTTGATGTAAAAGGTCATGTTATATATAAGGGGCTCCCAATCTCGTGATGTGAATGGCACATCCCTCGGTCGCGAAATCGCGTTAAAGGCTGCTAGTCGTCTCTCATAATTCGGCTCGTCAACACGGCGAGTATCATAGGAATTGAGATCTGCGCAGAGAGTAGATAACTCAAGGCAGAGCTGATCCTCTGGATTTAATACTGCCAGAACACTCGATAAGGCCTGTCGGTTGACACGGTCCTTGAAGAATCCAAATAGGGATGAAATCGTAGAGTAAATCCGGTCTTTTAATTGAGATTGAAGATCAGCACCTGCCAGCTTGATAAAGGTTTCAAGCATCGAAAGGATAAGACTCTTGGCTTTAGGATTGACACGTCGCGAAGGCTGATTAAGGAGAGAAACCGAAATATCAATGAGATCCGTAACATGATCCGACTTTTGGATGATTGGTGACAACTCTACCACACACTCAACGCATGCCATCAACAGATCCCTTCCAACATCCCCCTGAGACTTTAGCACGATGCCAATGCTCTCTAGAATGACATTGATATTGGGATCTAGTAGTTCTTCTTGGATGAGTTCGTTGAATTCAGACTGTGCGGCGGGCTGCTGAGAAAGCTCCACTAGGCTACGTATGACGCCCAATGCAAAGATTTTAACCTCGTCTTTGGTTTTATCTAGTTTTAGGCATTCCATCAACTTGCTAATAATCCGTTCGTCGATAGAAAGAAACAAAGCAGTCTTCGGGAGCTGCGACAGGGTCCCGAGGAATTGAAGAGTGCCGGATATGCCCTGAGTTGTTTCGGTTGGAAGCTTATCCAGACGCGGGCTCACGACTTCTTTTATGAAGACATCTTTATAAGGAGTCCAATCAAACTCAGGAGCATTCCGGAGAAGCGCAATCACGCACTTTAACGATGTGCTCCTAACGACTCGAAGTAGAGAGTTTTGCGTGGGGAGGTTTTCTTCCGTATCCTCGGTGTTCTGAGTCAGCTTGCGCGCGGAGAGAACAAGACAGTAGAGCACTGCATTAAGGATCTTGTCGGTGTAGGAGAGGACGCCGGTGCCCAACTCGTTAATCATCGCCTCCATCATATTAAGAAATCCGACTTGCTTTCGCACAGTCAGCATTTCGTGGCTGAAGACGTCCTCGCGTAGCTGAGTATCTTCGATAACTCGAACCCCGCGAAGACTACCCAGAGCGATTTCAAGAAATTGGCCCATGTCTTCAACAGTGAGCTGTCTAAGGACAGCGAGTCTGGTGGCGTGAAGACCTTGACGTCCACTTGCAGCGCCTTTCTTGGAGATCGACCTTCCATATAGTAGTCTGAGTAGGACAGGCATTAATTCAGAGCGATGTTCTGGTTTAATCTGTTCGTCGCCTTGAAATAACACTGTAAGCTCATTCTTGAACCTAGCTTCGTCAAGAAGATACTCCAGATTCTCCTGGTAAGGTTTGACTCCTTCTTGTTTCCATGTAAGAATGGCCTTAAGCGCAGATTTTTGTATTTCCACGTCGCCATTGGCAAGTAATCCAAGAAGAGCATCGTATACTTGTTGACTTTGATATAAGACCTTGGGGTTAGTGAATTGCGCAAATACCCCAAGGAGGGTTTTCTTATCAAAGAGGGACCACGATGCCCCGGATAACTGTTCGGATGTTTCCTGCTCGTTGTCGTCCTGCTCGTCCGCATCTCTTGTCCATGATAGTAGGTATGGGACCAGTTTGCGAGATCTTTTCTCCGCTATATTTGGTGCAGCTGAGAAGACTTTCAGTGCCTGGGATCTCGCATTTGAGGGTGTTAGAGGAACAAGACTCTGGTTTCCCTCGAAATTCTCGAGCATAATTTCTGAAGAGCATTTCAGCACGTGCTCTGTTTCTTCAGCCTGTCTATGGAAATTTGACAGATTCCAGCATTCGAAATCCGTGACACCGGTATTTGAAGTCGTGGCCTCCTTCTGCGGACCGTCCCATCGCTTAGAAGGTATGTCGAGCCAGTTGAACGCAATCTCGGATATGACTTCTTCCCCGGTCTTGACCTCGCTAATCTGCTGCAACGCTTCTGTCACAGAATCCCAAATAGGAGTCAAGCGAACAGTCATCTGACCAAAGAGAAACGCGGGAATTGCTTGTCGAAGCCACGAATCCTTGCTGAGTTGGTGATAATTCGCCGCCAGCTTCCGAATGTGAACAGAAATAAGCCGAATATTCTGCATTTCTAGCGGCGTTTGCTCGGTTTGGATCATAGTTGCAAGAGAGTCCAGCTCGTCAGAGGCAGCGTCAAGTCGACTGAGCAACTGTAAAGAGGCTAATCTATGTCGATGTGAAGGGCTGGATAGATTATCGATAAGACTCTTCATGAATGGGTCTTCATCCTCGCTGTTAGAACTACTTTCGCTCTGAGGACTTCTCTTGGGATTCAGCTGGTCCTCGTAGGCAATCATGGCTTCTAGGAACCCAGTGAGTCGCCGATACCGAGGAGTAGCTGCTTTAAGCAAAGGCTCAAGAGAGCTATCGATCTGTCCGGCAGCTTTGCTCATCCGTAAATATGCGGAAAATCCCTGACTGGCAATGAAGTAAGCTTCCTCACTTGCTAAAGATTGAGAGGGCTTCAGTGCAAGCTTGAGTTTTCTCAAGAGTAATTCCGCGATAGGACCGTTGGTCGAAGGCCGAACCGCTGTTGCTTCTAAAACACGAAGAAGAGCTGAGTACTTGGGCAAGCATTTGTCGCGCCATTTTTTAGGGTCTTTATCATATCCAGTAGACGTCCCTTGTTCGGGGAACGGGGAAACCTCTAGGCGTTCGAACTTGGTAACGATTTGATCTTGCCAGGACTGTGGCAATGAAAAGCTGTCGGTCTCTGTAGCAGAAGGCAATGCATGAGATTCTACCATCCGGGGAAGAAAGACGCAAAGCATATCCTCATTAGTACCTTCAGACCAATGGGTAACGACAAACCTACACTCAAAGTTAATGATCAAGTCTGGCGAGTGGCACGGAATGGCTTACTTTTGAAACGGTTTCAGCAAGAGACTGCGAAATCTCGTAGAATCAAGCTCCGAAAAGTAAGAACAAAATGGTATGAACCATCTCATCAAAGGTTCCCGTGTCATAACATTCATAAAGTCCGTAATACACGGAATGATAGAGTCCATCGGGGCTTGCTGCCACACAATAGCTATATTGACCAGCAGCTGTTGCCAAATGGCGGATGAATCGATATTCTCAACGTCATCGGGGACTTTGGAGAGAGCCTTGAGAGATGCCAATAGGCAATCCAGGATCAATGACCAATCCGGTATTCGACTACCTTTCCGGACTCCAGAGATCGTTCCTAACACCCTAATGTATAAACAATTACGCAGAGGGTACGTAACACGCCGTTCGTCTTCGTTGGCAGTTTCGACAATGGATTTCGGGATGGACTCAAACGTCTCGACTGTTGTATGATGAACAGTACTAACTAGCACACCGCAAACGAGATCAGCCCATGTTATGGGATCCGAAGAAATACATTCATCGTTTGGCACTGATGCGATCAGCGACTTGATAATCTCGGGTCCACTCGTGTGTACACCATGTCCCTGGCCTTTGATAGCTTCCGCAAACATGGTCATAAGTCCATGATGGTACAAGCCGAACTGCCGGCTGTCTCTGCTAGCCTCAAGATCCAGTCTCACGTGCTCAATTAATGGAGCGAGGGCCTTTTCCCGGTTGGCAGGAGTCGCAGCTTTCTTGACAAGGAAGCTCAATGCTTCGGCAGCGAACCTAGCAATATGCGGAGCATTCCGAGCTTTACCTAGGAGTGGCGCTAGGGCGTCAAAAGTTGGTCGAATATCTGGGACCAACAGCTTTGACAAATACTTAAACAAGAAAGCCAAGCAGCCAAAGGTCCATTCGATAACTGCGGCATCTTGAGGTCGGCTGGCGATTCCAACGATCAAAGATAATGCGGTTGGGTAATGTTTCTCAAAACGTGTGCCAAGGTCATGTGCCAACGCAGTAAGAAGGTCGAGTAGAGGCTCTAGCGACTCTTTGTCATGCGCCGAAATGTATTTGGCCAGCAGTCCCATAATCTCGTCTTGAAAGTGTAGGATCTGAGGCAGACTATCGCAGTAGCGTCGCACATCTCGCCGAAAAGAGGTAAAGTCCTTGGATATGTTGGTATCTGCCCATTTCTCCATGCCATTTCGAAAGTAGGACGTCGTTGTTTCGAGGTTTTCGACTTCGAGATCATGTCGTCGTACTCTTCGGAGAGGATCGAGGGAATGAAGCTTGGAGATCTTGGTTGTAAACGACTCCCATCTATGGTTCTTCTGGTGGGGAGTTCCTCCATTTCCCTTTCCCTTTCGGGACTTAACGATTCGTCCCGACTGCGTAGAGCGCATCTTGACTGCCGGATTCCCTATGAAAAGAGAGAATTCCTTGCTGCTCTTGCAGTTTGAATATTTCTTATGTTCAGGCCCCACTACTACAAGTCGCATCGCGAAAAGTACATTGCGACCGCCAACTTTTTTTTTGGCACTAGTAAACACGATAAGCTGATAAGCCAATCGATAAGCCTAGGATCTAGCTGTCTACCGTAGGAGTTCTGGTCTTGGCGTACTTCATCCGAGCAGCTAAGCTCTTTTTCACTTCTCGCAGCTTGGAGCTTCAGCATCTTCTCTCCATCTCTTTACCTTGCGCGCGTCCCAGCTAGTACGCCATGGCAGCAAAGATGTAAGTAATCTATTCTAATCAACCCCAGTGAAATCAATTGCTAATTAAAAGACGTAAAGCATCGTCCTGGGCAGCGTCAATGGCAGATTGGAATCTGCTTTCCAGAAGCTCGCGACTTTGCACCAAAAGCAGAACTTCGCATTCGCCATCGTTACCGGCAATCTCTTCAGCCCCAACCAAGACGATGATGCCGTATCGCGACTTCTCAATGGCGATATCCAAGTGCCACTTTCAACTTATTTTACCGTAGGCACGACTGCACTGCCTGAGCGAGTGGTCGAACGCGTCGAGAAGGGTGAAGATGTACGTTCACAGCTGTTCTTTCCCAGCTCCAAAACCCTCTACTAGAACTAACCTCATTCCGTGTCCAGGTCTGCGAGAATCTCCACTTTCTCGGCAAGCGAAGCGTTACCAAAACCTCAGATGGGATCCGAATTGTGGCATTAGGAGGAGTTCTCGACAAGACCATTGTCGCTGGACAGTCAAAAGAACAGCACCTCCCCCTGCACACTGCCGACGATGCCAAGATATTGCGCGGCGCGAACAGTGCCGATATCTTACTTACAACCTGCTGGCCTTCTAAAATATGGGCGAACTCAAGCAAGGCTCTGGCGCCCGAGGAGCAAGCCGCGATCGCAAGCACCGACGAGATCGCCGATCTATGTGCTACTCTCAAGCCGCGTTATCACTTCTCAGCCTCACCAGCCGACTTCTTTTATGAACGCGAACCTTTCTTCCATCCGCCAACTCCCGACTCAGACCAGACACCTATCACGCGATTCATCTCGCTTGCTCCTTTCGGCAATACGGCCAAGGCGAAGGCTATGTACGCATTCAATCTAGTTCCTGGGGAGGTGTCTACTTCCATACCACCTGGTAGCACCGTTTCCCCATTCCTTTCCAAGACCAACCCAAGGAAGCGACCGCCTCCTGCTGACGACCATTCCACCAATGGTCATGGCGGTGGTCGCCGCGTACGTCGCCGGAGAGAGCGATCACCCCCTCCCGGACCTGATCGATGTTTCTTCTGTCTGAGTAACACAGATGTAGACACGCATATGATCTGCTCTATAGGAGATGACTCCTATGTCACTACAGCCAAGGGCCCATTGCCTAGTTCAGAGACCTTCACCTCGTCGGGCCTCTCTTTCCCAGGTCATCAACTTATCATTCCCCTTCCTCATGAACCCACAGTTCGCGCAATGGGTGAAGATGCGAACAAGACTTATAAGGAGATGACACGTTTTAAAGAAGCTATGCAAGCCATGGTCGCGAAACAATCAGGGTTCAAATTGGGTGCAGTGACATTTGAGATCAGTCGACAATCCGGTATACACGTCCACTGGCAATTCATCCCCGTGCCTTCAGATCTCATTCGAAAAGGACTCGTTGAAGCGGGTTTCAAGGTAGAAGCTGAGAACCGCCAATACCCTCCTTTTGAGGAGACGGCTCTAGAGTCCGGTGTTGATGAGACATCCGACTTCTTTCGTGTCTGGATTTGGACCGATGATAGCGACACCGGCATCCAAAGCAAGGAATTGGTAATGCGGTTCGATAGCAGTATGCGCTTTGACCTCCAATTCGGTCGCAAGGTTGTCGCAAAACTTCTTGGACTTGAAGATCGAGTCTACTGGCAAGATGTCGTTCAATCCGTCGCAGAGGAGACTGAGGACGTTGCGAAGTTCAAGGAAGCTTTTAAACCCTGGGATTTCACTATCTAATACCATAGAGGGGCATTTCCGGAATTGGCGTTAACGGCTTGCAAAAGTTTCGATACCCGCGATTGATTTTTTGCTGTATTTGCTAGGGGATTCGGGTAAGCATTGCATATCATCGAAGAGTTGGGTCATTTACGATTTTGCGCCGATTTTAGTATTCCTTGACGCTGTATGAGTTGGCGGAGCGCTTGAGCTTCTTCTGGGACTATGGTTGAAACTTACCCCTATTTCCATCTATCACAGCATATCATTGAAGAGGCATTGCGAAGCATTTATGATTTCCATGTATATTGTTCGTTAAGTGGCTCATATATCATCCAAGGCGTTTGAACTTAAATGAGAACTCGATTGAAACCCACGCAGTATCATAAGATGGCGGCCGATTACTTAGATGAGGGCGCTATTCGCTGAAGTATCCAAGATTATCATGTTGGACGTTGCATTGTCGGCTCGTTTACCACTTCGTCGACGTCCAACTTATCGGCTTCGTCACGAAAGACCTTCACCAATCTTCGTTGATGCCACCAAGCAAGTGCACACACAAATCCGACAACACCCACAGCTGTGCTACCAGCGATGGTCCACCATCGCTTAGCAACCTCGATATCTGCGGCAGTGTTGTCGCTTAGCACGATATATGCGTTTGGATCGCTCAGCCGATACCAATATGTCACAGGTAACTGCCCGAATTATTAGCAGAAGACAGTTGTACCAAATCACCACTCTCTGCGTTCCCACCTTACAAGCACAGCTGCGATAGACGCCTAGTAGCTGCATAGTAGTCCCACCTACAGCGGCGAATATTGAGAAGAATCCGACAAAGACTTGTCCCCACCAGCAGACCCTCTTCACGATGGGATTCACCTCGGACCAGCGTGTGCCATACCTGATTCTCAATCTCGCGGCGCACGACCAAAGAGCCATCTCGCATACCTGGCTGATGGCGTAAACAAGGTACGTCAGACTACGACAGGAAAGGCCCGCTATTGGCGTGGTGTACGATACGAGAAACGCGAGGACGCAGGGTGCCAACACCGCAAACAGAGCTACGGCAAGGACGTAGGTGCAGTCCCTACGGTGCAGCGTCAAGGAGTCGCGTAGCTGATCTAGCGGGATTCTGCGGTCTCCCGAGGCTACGTATTCGCTGATCGCTTCTTGAACCCATTCTCGCTTGTTGAGGCCGCGCTTCCAGAGCTTGACGGTTCGGAACCGGCCCTCGAAAGGTGTCTCGACCGGATTATAACCTTCAATTTTCCTTACGGCGAAACCGATGCGCCTGTACGATTTGGCTTTCTTGAGCTGTTGCTTCCAGAAGCTCATCTCGTAGTCGTCTTTCAGAAGGGTGTTGCCGCTGTCGTATACGATACCGTCGAGTGTGCTAGGACTGTTGGATGCTAGCATTGCGCCGGACTATTGAATATTAGGTTGGCTTTATTAAGCAAAGCACCCCGGGATCTCCCAGATGGGATTCTCGAAAACAAAAAGCAAAGTCCATCGACGCCTCAGGGGTACATACAATGATAGCAAGATAGGGGATCACCATCCACCCTATAAGAAACGTCAGCAGTCTAAGGATGACTTCCACATCAGTATATATATAGCAGAAAAGCTACTCACACAAGCCGAAAGCTAGCGCGTGGGCAGTGTCATTGTCCCCTAGATTGTTATCGGAGTCCAAGACGGTATAGACGAACCCGCCTAGAAAAAACAAAACCGGCGCTCCGACTGTCGACCCGAAACTGAGATTCAATATCAGTCTCCTGCATGTAATTTCAGCCAAGATGTTCCCACCTAGCCTGGGAGTTAAGGAGTGCCTTGAGCTTAGTCGACAAAGACACAACCCCTTCCCTCTGTCGTCCATCAGCCCTAGCCGCTTCGTATTCATCAACCATCACCATGACCTTCTTCCAGACACTATTATGAACCAATCTACTCATTTTCCTACTTCTAAAGGACATCTTCGCCTCTAGATTGCTTGAAATGACGCTGTCATGACGCGGCTGACTCCCCACCTCGTCAATCTCGAGAGTAGCCATCCGGACATTCCCAATAATAACAGCAAGGAGTAACTGTGCCCTCAACCGCATGGGCATATCCGGAGACTTCCCATTAGGCGGGCCCAGGAACTCGAGAACCTTGCGGTCGAGCGCGTACTCGTACACAGCGCTCAACAACATGGGCCCCGCGAACGCAAAGCAGATCGCGAGCCACACCATAGTGTCGAGGGTCATGAGTATGACTGCGCCGAGCAGCCGAATCCAGTATGTCATAAGCCCGACGATCGTGCGCGGGTGCGCCTTGAAAACGATCTCCGGGATGGCGAGTTTGTGCGTACGTGGGACATTGGTGCAAAATGCCAAGCTAGGAACTATGAACTGGACTAAGGGTCCAATCCACTGCTGCATGACATTCGAACGTGACATCTCCCACCCCGGGCACCGCTTCTCGCACCAGCGGTACGGCACTTGTACGGCGGGAGCACCACTTGCGTCGCCGTTGAAGATAGCGCCGCAGGGGAACTCCTGGTGCTGCATTGCGGCCTCGAGCTCCCCGATGGACACTCCGGGTGCCACAAACGATGTCGGGGCGTACGATAGGTTCCCGTCGGAGCGGATTGTCAGCGAGTCGTTCAAAGCTAGCAAACAGCAGTGCGTGAAGTTTTGTCCGCCGAGCCCGACCGGCCGCGGACCCGGCGGATTGTAGGAGAGTCCCGCCAATTGCGGGATCAAGTCTCCCACGCTCATCTTAAAAGATGTTAAGCTTGTTCCGGATTGGAATTTCCCGAATATGCAGAGAATGAATGACAATCGGGTTACGGGATCTCAACCAAAGCCGCCAGATACGGATACATTGGAGGAGGCTGGGCGGTAAAGAGGGGTTATCGTTCTGCTCGCCATCTTGCATAAGTAGATCTTGGTAGTGTTCTGTGTGTTTCTGCATAGCAGCCACGATATTCCCGAGATAGACATTGGCGTCGCGCATGTCTCACGATACACCAATTTCCATAGGACGACACAGAATAAAAAGCAAATTACGGAAAGCAAGGGTATATCCTTTCCCAATGATCGTTAACACAACGGCGCCTGGTTTCTTGCAGGTTGTCGTTATTGTGCAAGTTGATCACAACATTCGGTTCGTGTAGCTGGGACGTCTTAGTAGTGGCCTCCGTCTCAGCCTCGAAGATCGAGATATAAATTTGAGCTAAAATATGCCTACCTGGGTGTCTAAGAAGGTTAAGTAAGCTAGGCTTTCTTCCATGTCGCTCTCCAATTTGTTATCTACGATTAATTATTATCGCAGTGGAAACATGACGTGCCGTGATATTCTAGGTCCCGTGGCCATTCGTACGAAATTGTCACGTATGGTTAGTACAAAGGTAGATCCATAGGCGTTGAATGTGCGTAATTCAGCCCACTATAATACCTAAGGTACAAGCCGGAGATCTAAAACGGCAAGATGTCCAGTATGTGAAGCCCGAAATTAGGTCGAGTTGTCAGCCCTACGGAACCAATGGAATACCCCGCAAACTCGGAATCGTTTGTCACTGGGTACACGTAGGTAGTTGTAAGCTGCATTACGTATTTGACGCAGTCTGGGCTCGAGATGAGCCACCTATGAAGACAGAGGCACACATCGATCCCGTTCCATGATTTGAAACTAGTAAACTTCAGAGTTCCCTACCCTTTTTAATTTATTTTGGAACTCCTATGTCTACTGTTGGCTCGGTCCTAACGGCTTCCGCCACTCTCGTCTATACACACGTGTGCAGCTGCAAGACCCTATCCTGTTCTTCTCCACCCCCAATTCCCGCAAGCAGATCTATTTAACTCCTATTCCGTCGTAGGTATAATTAGCGCCGGAATTGCGTATGCAGGTACATACTACATTGCGCACCCTACCTTTGAAAGCGAATGGACTAACGCAGCGGTTCTTAGCACATTTGCTTTATCAATGGCAGAGGATGATGATAAGTTGAGATTCTCTTATTGACCGCTAATTTATGTTGGATGTAATTCTTATGTACGGGTTAGTATCGTGAGGTTAGGTGATAGATCTTGTTAGGGGTAGATAAGAATCACGCACACAGAAGACCCCATTAGTATTACCTCACCATGCACTTCCAAAAGATATGACACGCGATAATACTATAATAAGCGAATCCAGCTTCCAGTGTCTCCACCGGGCAACGGGTCTGACTCCATGGTAGTACTTATTAATGTGGCCCCTTGAGAAATGGCAGTTTCCTATGGGCCAGAGCCAAGGAGGTTTATCACATCACCTTCAAGCTAGATAAGTTGAAGTTTTGATGTTTTCTAACTTCAACTTTCTGAACTTGATGTAGTTCGAGGTATAGCTAAATAATCCAGCAAGTCTTCGGAGCCGATAATTCAGAAAAATCATGCCCTCGAGTTCAAGCATAAGTCGATGAGGATGATAAATGAAGATATCCCCAGAGGTCGATCGTATATGCAAATTAGACCTAATCAATGTTATCATTGTTAACCTTTCAGCGACGACCACGACAATTTTAACCAAATCCAGGTCGCCTAATCATACCGTCTGTCTATTCTCCTACCGGATCTCACCATGCCATTGGATGACTCTAAATTCCGCGCAAACGTGCGAGTGTATCATGGAAAACTCGAAATTTGCTGCTGGCTGTGTTCCGAATGCAAATGGTACGGGAAAATTGGTAATCTTGCGAACCACCTAGAGGGAAAACATCGGTTGCGTCTAGACACGTGGGATGATGCTGCAACGGTACAGCCGCAAGCTTTCAACGCAAACATGGATGTGATGCGTCCTACCGCCTTCAACACAGCATTTTCTCAGCAGCAATTTGACCAGAGACTACTTGTTCAAACTCCCAGCACTTCCCCTTTCAGCCCTGCGCAGAACCCGGCGAATCTTCCTCACAGAAACTCGACTATCATCCAGAGCGACGGACTTGGAGTCTACAGTCATCTCCATCAATTCATCCCGGACTCATCCTCGCCCGGGCAGCATGGATTTTCATCCCCGGCTACCACATCCAGCACATATTACTATCCTACTCACAACTCGAGCGTGGGCAACCGTGTCGTAGCTTCCCCATCTAACGGCCCCATCATTCGTCGCATCAATCATAGGCGAGATTCGATACCTGCGACTTCGACGGCCGTTAACGATGCCGAGTACGACCAGCGCCCGAGTGATTTTGATTGGACGGGCGGCCCACCAACTTAACGGTGTCATCTCAGGATAAGGAAGGATATTGCTGGGCAAGGCGGATTTTGGATATGGAAAAATGACACGGATCCAACAGTTCCTTTCTTACATGATTACTCATTCATGCATGACTTTTTATTTTTTTTATACATTCAATGGTGAATTACTAACACCAACCTAGGTAGTTCAATTAAGCATATGGATCAATTTACCCCACACTGCGGACGTAATACTAGGGCAAATTATGGTTACGTCAAATTTCCTACGTCAGAGGGATACAATTCCTAAATTGGGAACCTATGGCGTCTGGCAAATCTTCAATGCTTTAGGTACCTAGATATATACGCTTTAGAAGGGTTTGAATTAACACATTAGGTATCCTAAGCCGACCTCATCGTTATCTCCATGGCTATCCTCTATGTATGAGTCCCCTATGCCTGCCCACCGGCACTAGCACCCGCATTAGCGTTCGCAGCGTGCCCCATCCCCCAATTAACCCAGTCCGTAAAGAAGAACCCCTGCATCTTAATCGCGCCCTTCTGGCACTCCGCGAACGTCTTCGCGTAAAGCGCATTAATACCATCAATGTTCTCCTTATCAGCAAACAAGCTCGACGCAACCAGCAGACTTGCCGCAGACGCTGCTCTGCCGTATGCGTGCGACATATCCTTGGCTGCTTGCTGATGTATCTCCCTCATCAGGGCGAACTGTGTTTCGGCGTCGAACTTGACGTCGCTATTCGCAGCTCGGGCTTTCTTGAAGGCCTTGGAGAAGTTCTCGATGGCCACGCCCGCCTTATTCGCGAGCGGCTTGGCCGTCGTGGTGCGCACGACATCGAGAAGCGGCAGCAGCAGGTTGAAAGCTAAGGGGTTGGCCGCCTCGTGCTTGACGTAGAGAGCGATAAGGTCAAGGACGCGGTGCTTGAACATGATGACCGATTCCTTGGCGTCCTTTTTCTCCTTCTTCTTGCCAGTCTTCTTCGCTCTTTGCTTGAAAACCTCGACGAGCTTGTCATCTAGGGCCATCATCTCCGAGTCCGTCATATCGGAGTCATTATCGGACGACTCGGCATCCTTGTCCTTGTCTAGGCGATGACTCTTCAGGACCTTAGCAAGAGCGTCATCAAAGTCCGCAAGCTCCTTAACATCAGCCTCTGCCAGCTCCTCATCCTCGTCGTCATCGTTCTCATCTTCATCCTCATCTTCGCCGTCGGCATTCGCGTCCACTCCGTTCAGAGTGACGAATTCCACATCTGAGCCAATTTCAGATATCTCATCTTCATCCATATCCTCGGCTTCTTCCTCGGAGCCGGAATCTTCAGCATCTTCCATCTCCGCGTCCTCATCGTCAAGGTTCTCAAATAGAGCTTGGTAGCCTTTCTCATTCTCCTCCGCGAGAAGCGGCTCCGTGAGAAGCTCCAGGGCTTCGGGGGATATTTGCGAGGTAAAGGCTTCGAAAACTTGCTCGCTAATCTGCCGCATCATAGGTGACTGCCGAGAGACTAACGAGAGCAATATCTCTACTAGAAGCTCCGAGCTCCCGCCTTCCTTACTCTTCATCTTCTCGGAGCACCGCTCTAAATCCTGCAAGATGCTGATGGCATCCGGCGCCCCGTCATATAGCTGTAATATAGTGATAGCATATAGGAGAGCGAGACCAACCGAGGCTCCAGCATTTTTGCTGTCTGATTTCTTGCTTGCTTTTAGCAACTTTCGCATGGCCTTTAGTGCGCTTTCTTGCTCGGTTTTGATTTCATCGCTCATGTTCACTGCTGTGGGCTCAACCGAGATCACTGCATTGCACAGGTACTCAGCATCAGCCCGGCGTCTCATGACCTTTCCGATCGTAGATGCAAGTAGCCTGCGGAAGACTTCTCGCGACTTCTCCGAAAGCTCAGGTTTGAATTGCGGTTGTATGGAATACGCGCATGCCGCTAATTCTTTTACCCCGAGCTCTGCAACGTTCGTAGCATCTCCACCCTCAGGCGCTGGTTTGGCTTGTGTGGCTAGTTTGGACACATAGCCAGCATATACTTGTCTGAATTTCTCAACCTCACCGGCCACGCTACTAGTAGGAGGTTAGTGAATCAAAGTGTTTCTGGGGGAAAAGGTGAGAAACTTACTCGTTCGCAATAACAATAGGATCTCGAAGAAGCTTTAGGACGCTCTTCGCATTATCTGGGGTAGCCCACTGGAGTAGGTTCTCGATAGTCTTGGTGTTCGTTCGCTGGTCGAAGTCATAGGCTCCGTGCTTTCCAAGGAGTTCTTTTAGAATCTGTAAAAGGAGCTCGGGAGAGGCTTGCACGGCCTTCTCCATCGATTGAAGGCTTTTCAACGCAGCACGGTGGAGGTATCGATCTTCCTTGGAAGCTTGGTTCATCAAGCATTTCATAAGATTTCGAGTAAAGAGTTCCCTTGCCAATTCCACATTTTCCGTCGCAAATCCTTGAAGGAACTTCTGAAATATTACGAAGCCCCGGAATTTCTGTGCGTCGGAGGCATTCTTGGAGAAGAGGCCATCTGAGTCATTGATTAGAATAGTGTAAAATTTCACATGTCCGAAGTCAACTCACCGTCAATAACAGTAGTCCAGAAGAGCTTCAGCTGATCTTTGCTCTGCTTTCCACCCGCTTCTTGCCCAATGAATGCTGCAAGTATGAGATCCCAGACAAAATGCAATTGTGCACTCCAGCCCCCCTGCTTGGCTTTCGCAATCGCTGCATCCTCTCCGTTATCTTGCGCCACATTTTCCTTTAGAACTCGTGCTACCTCGGACAGAACAGCGGGGTTCATAGGATCATGCCAGGGTTTCGCAGGCGTTTTCAGGCCAGGATAGCAACTCCGAGCCTTCATCCAGATGCCAACACCTTCTGCAGTCTTGCCGAGCCCGATATCAGCCAATTTCTGGAGCGTTTCCTCTGCTCTGTCCTGTCCCATCTGAGGCAGTGATTCCACAATAACCCATCCGCAGTGCGATCGCATCCAGACTTTCTTCTCCGCCATTTTCAACAGCAGGTCCAAGATTTTCGGCCATCTTGATTCTTCTTCGAAGAGAATCCTAGACTCGACGAAGCACTGAATACCGAACAACCGACCAAAATAGCAGTCTCTCTCTTCCTGCCCAGGAATATGGCCGCTAGGCGTGGTCTTCTCCACTAGAATGTTGAGAACCTTGTCGAATGTCAAACCAGGGTACTTCGACTCAGCGAGGTTCTTAGAGCCAAACAGCTGATTCAGGATCTCCGCTATCACGAGACTGAAGCCTACTCGGGACGCATTCCGTGAGCTAGCAAGACCACGGAACAGGCGATTTTCTAGATGCCTCTCGAGGGCTGCTTCGGGTGAGGCTAGAAGTCCAGTGATAAGAGCATCGGCGGCAGCAATCCGCTCGTCGCTATCAGCACTACCAAGCAAGTCGTATACTCTTGCTTCTCGTTTTCGAGCCTCGCTCGTTAGAGTCTCGGTAAATGGAGTTTTCTCAAGTCCAAGATTTGTTGGTTCGGTATCATTTTGCAGAGATTGGTCAGTTTTCGCACGCTTTTGCGTGGGCTGGCTGCCATTTGCGCCAGTCTTGTTGGCGCCACGCTTCCTTTTACCCATTGCGAAGGAGCTTATGCACTAAATTTGAAATTTCAGGGTTAAACTTAATATTAGGTCAAAATTAATATGAAATCATTAACTGGCGGGAATATTGTTGAATCGTCTGTTAGTAAAGTTCTTTTTCTTATAGCAAGTGACAATATGCGACGGCAGCTAAAATCTGCTAGTTATTCCAACTTTTTTTAACGGCTATTCAATTCTGCCGCCCTTCACCATCCGCCAATCGTCTCAAAAGGGCAGGCGGTCAGATTCCCGTGCCCCGCTTCTCCAGTTCGCGTCTCACCTCAAACGCGCCGCAATAATTTCGGCGCCTTTCTATCAATCTTAATACATTCAAGACGCGATCCACTTACAAATAGATCGGCTCCTCATCGCCGTCCTCCTCTTCCCCATATAGAAGTCGTGATACGAATGGCCATATGCTTAGTGGCATTTGATCGTACATATCACGTCTCCGAAGTCCTTTGCACAGCATACCCCATCACCCAAGTTAATTAGTAGCGGCTTCAGCACCCTCCTATTCTCTAACCAAGCACTACTATCCGCATATAACGGCGAGCTAAGCGCGACGAATTAAGATCATGGATATCTCTAATCCCAAGTTGTATAATATTGACATGTCGAGATTGATGATTCCGAAGGACTTGCCAGAGCGAAACACAAGTCCTTGCCACACCATTTCCCCAATAGATCCTCAGTCTGAATGGCCCAGCGTCTACCTCTAGCTTATTAACGTGGCTCTCCGTCTAGATACAATGAGTCGGCTGCGGACCTCTACAGCATGTAGTGCCTACACCACAATCAACATCATTGTTATCTCCCATACTATTACTCTCATTCCTTTGACGTTATCAGCCGTATTACTACGGATTATTAGTATTCCCTAGTACCCATCACCTCCCCAGTCTCAATCAGAACATATTCTACATACTTGCCTCTCAGTCAAGCCACATACTTCTCTTTCTCATCTCCAAATCCAAACAGAGCCTCTGGCATGTCATAATATAACTCCATGACTGCGTCCACATTCACGGTGATACACTCATTCGCGTTTGCTAGTCCTAGAGTGTCTACTGCATCATTCAAACTGCGAGGCCTGCGGCAGCATCGACCATAAGGCATGCTTGAGCTGCTCTGAAACATGTACATTGTAATCTGCAAAAAATCCAAGAGCACAAAACCATTTCCCTATCGAGACTCAATGACAACATCGGCCCGTGCTAGCATATTCCCAGATCCTTTCTCTTCAATCAAATGGTCTATCTAGGTATTCTAAACAAAGGTATTCGCGCTACGGACCAACAGCCATTCTTACTCACGCTATTCCACGGATCATAGATCTCTCTCTCTCTCAGGTGGGACGCCAAAGCAGTCCATCACCAACTTCGTCAATGCTTAGCTACCTATGCTGGCTATGTATCCACTTCTTTTGGGTAACATGTTGTTGATGCTAGCTCAAAAATACGTAGAATATGTGCCCAAGAACTTTTCTATTACAAAGCCCCCATGATGATAGCCTGCCTATTCTCTAGCGTAGCTTAACTCTAGTAGCCTTATGTCTCAACTCGGGCATATCCTATATCCGTCGCTAAGCTGGAGCATTCTGGCCATGCGAAATTCCAGAACATCGAACTTCGGTAAGGTACAAGAGCTGTACCTTCAAGTTGTCAGTACCAGCCGAGCGGATACTTATGAACGCGCACTGGTTCCAGATCGGGTCTCAACTGTTAGCCCATCTGTGCTTGGCTTGGACATGGCCTAGAAGCAGGCGGAACGTGGCACGAGGCCGAGGAACTCGGGTATGAGTAGTAGTCTCGTCCATTGCTGTAAGCCATTCGAACTATGGACCCAAGCCAGCTCCAGTATCGATGGATCATCCGATAAGTCATCGACGGAAGCAGCAATGACGTCTATAGCTACCCCTAATCTACATGAATGAGGTATAACAACATGGCCCTCACAGGAGTCTTCCATCTTGGATTGCGTCGTGCCACCAGCCTATGGGTAGTCGCCAGTTGCTTCCAAGCATCACAATATCTGCTGTGAATATGGGCTGCTCCCCATCTGTAGTCCTCGGAATTGGTCAATCCTACCTCGCTACAGTTGTTGGAATCCGCGTTCACTAATACGCATCCCCAGACGCCTTTTCTGTTGTATGGCCGGCAGACGTCTAGTCTCCTGAATACATGTAGCTTCAAGTTATCCCGTACCCCATTGCTTGGCATGAGATTGGTCTTCCTATGTAATTAGTGTAAAAAGTTAGTTTTTGATGTATTAGAAGTGTCATCTCGTCACACCAACCCTTTGATATGATACACAGTACGTTAATTGAAAGCAACGCGGATGTCGTAAAATACCGAATAGTAATGAACTCCTTAATTCTGTTTCCCGTTTTGCTCTGAGATCTCTCGTGTATTGTGTAACATAGTTCGTATTGGTAGCGAATAGTCATGGCCAAGCTCGTGAACCTGAGTCCTTGTCGTCTCGTCGTCTCTTCCCTCAGGTTAATAGAAGGTGCAGTTATGATATGATGTAAAATTCAAGCCAGCTACATAAAGCAGCGAGAACCGAATAGTTCCCACGGAGCGAGGGCTAGACGTCACTCATGTGATGGGCAGGGCGGATTGTTCCCCGACCGTAAAATTGCATGAGGCGAGACTTTAGGCACACTCTATGGTATTCATGCTTCCTAGGAAGTGAAGTATCACTCGTATCACGGCCAATTAGGGTCGAGGTTGGAACTTCTCTTGTTGATGTTGCTCATCCTAATAGGCATATCTCTGTTTCGGTTTCAAGACCGGCGTATCCACGATATTATTCACCATCCTTTCGCCAGGCGCACAGGTTCAAATGTTGCTAACAGGTGTTGTGGTGCCAGATCTCGCAAGGTAGTGGCCAAGCGGCATGGGCATTGGGGTAAGGTATGATGTCTGTGTACCTATAGTGTCTATGTCCGCTCCGCACACTTTGCAGCGACGAAGCAGTGCAAGCCTAAGGCTATCATTATCGTATTGTACTGTTAGGTGTAACTAATCAATGTGTGAAGAATAACAAGCATCATAGAACTGCAATCAATGATAAAGGGGGAGTCATGAAACCCTGGCTCTATAAAGGATAACGGATATTCGAAGGGATCAAGTAAATCCAGACTGAATTCTGGAATTTTCTAGCCAAGATCTTAGCTGCGAGGTATGATAGGAATGTGCGCAATGAACCCCAAACATCGATAATAGGGGGGTCGTGAGAGTATCGTGACATATTGGTCTATCGGGACTTTTCTTCGCAGGATGAAGCAGACAACTATGGGATAATAGGTAGGCAGCTATGTATGGACAAGTCAGATACCACTTACCTAGCAATGGCCGAGAGTCCTTTTGGCACTTTCCTGTTCCCCCTTTCCTTGTCTCCTTCTCCGAGCCTCATGCCTTCATCAACGCCTTAGATGGTGTTTGAGTTATAGGCGGTGTACGGGAATAGACATTATTGCTAAGGGTAAATGAGTTCTCTGTGGATAGCTTAAAATTTTGCGAATGTTTTGCTTATCCAATGGTCCAATATTTGTCCACAACTAATATGACGAAGCTGTCGGACTATAATAACCCAGTCCATTATGCGAATAGATTATAACTACTGAGAAAGAGTAGCCATGACCATATCAGTTTTGAAAAGCTGTATATGGAATCAAATTTCTGGCTATGTTGGCTTGCTTGGTTGATTGGGCCTTTGAGAGGGAAGTATTCGAGATATTCAAAAATCTCTTTATTTCGATCTTTCATGTGCATTAGCTAATAATGATGACTCTCAGGTGTTTTTTGTTTCGTCAAGAACCCTACACCTTTGGTTAAGTATAACATGTGGTCTAGATCGAGACGTTGTATGAGGAGTTTCGGGCTAGGATATTCACCCTTTTCATATTTTAGTCGACATGAACTACATGAGACCATGTATTACGATATCACGGTTTATCTTAATTGAAGTTTCATAACCCTTCTCACATAGAAGGTCACCTCTGTAGAGACTGGTCTCGAGGACATAGGGTATTATGTGACGAAGTTGCTTTGGACTTGCTGAGCTTGCTCAGAACCAAGATCGGATTAGTAGGAATTAAATTAATGCGATATTCTGCCTCATTTATATATCTAACTATACTAGGATATATATAATCTGCTTCAAATAGAAAGGCCTAAAAGAGGCATTGTCAACAAAGTTCAACTGATTTGGTTGAAGCCTAGTTAAACTTGATGTGGTATTTCTTAATACATCCCTAACCTGATTGGCGGCGGATTGACTTTTCCAGAGTAACCTGAACCATATCCCAAGATTAAAGATATCTTGTAGTTGCAAACATATATTCAGGACGCTGTAGTTGTTGGGTGCTAGGATGTGGCTCGCTATCGTGATGCAATGTATGGGAACGGACAAGCAAGGGACTAGTAGTGGTCTACATTACGCCTAAGCATCTTAGTGGGTTGGGCTAACCTACCGTAGCCCTACATGTATTGTCAGATCTTAGGACTTATACGGGATAGGTATAGTTCGAGGAATCGAAACGAAGGTGAGCAGTTGTCTACGAAGCCGTATCGGTTCTGATTGGACAGATTCCTATAAACCATAATCTCGGTAGTCGTTCGAAGGCAGATCAGCGCGAAGTGTAACGACCGTGGCTATCGTATCATCAGGGCTGAGAGCTGACTGAACCCCGCCTACAAGCATTTTGCCTTTGACACGACAAACACTAGCCCATGACTACGCAGTAGCTTCTTCCTATAAAGTGGACCGAATCCTTTCCCACATAGCCGATCAGAGATCCTATTGGTATTGACGCGAATGAGGGGGTTTCGCATCAGCCGAGGAGAAAAATATAGAGCTAGCCTCTCAGGTATCTTGATTGTAATCGCATTGACGAATTACGAGCAGCTAGTCAGATCCTTTCTTCTTTGGCCCGTTACCATGGATCCTCGGAGCTGCGGTTTTGGATGACACCAGCATCAGTTGTATCAACCAAGCTGCCCGGCGCCGCAGACGTACGGCCTAGCTGCCGGGTTCGGACAATAAGGAAGGTCTGTGCATTGAGATCCAAGAAACTTCTTGCGGCTTATACGGAAACAGAGTACGTGTATATATCGTATTAGACGATCCTCAAACATGGTTTTCCGATGATCTTAGATCCCATTCGCTGGGTCTCGTTTCAAACGTCGTTGCAGTAAGCAGCGCGATCAGGTGAGTTCGGTCGGCTGTGTGAATTCAAGGTCCGGAGAAGGGCCAATCGAGGACCCTGATTTGACCTTCGTTGGTTCAAGGTCTACGCAATGGGCGATCGCATCTAGCTTGGTCCGGGCGGGCCCAGGGCTGCAAGGTTGCATAAGGATTTCGAAAAATGTAACCCTGGAGATCCAAGGCATCGAGCTCCCCTGTTCTCATCTGCAGCTTTAAACTGTTTGTAGCTTAGCCGCCTCTCGTGATATCGTGTCTAACAAGGGCAAATGTTTATAGTGACACGCGCTCATGCGCGATTTTGGTTGTTTACTTTTGTACCTATTAAACAACCCCTCTTCTGCGTACTCCGCTTACGGATGCCCCCCTTGCTAGATGTCAAACAGCCCGTGCGATCTGAATCACACGCAATTATTTGGTCACAGTCGTATTGAATACCGGGTGAGACGAATGGATAAAGGGCATTATGTATGTTGGTTACCTTTTGATAATAGCCGCTGATTCCTTCTACCTCAAGAGTCGTTAGTCTAGGACTTTTTATCCAGGGATTGCTCAGTTAGGAAGCGATATTTCTTTTTCGACAGCTAAAGGTCTCACTGATAGGCGCCCTGGATTCGGCGACAATAAGCGCGAAGTCGGGGAGCTAACCAAGCCATCTAGATCATTGGGCGTTGGGATGGCTCCTTTCTAGGCCGGCTTGTGACTCGCCTTATCATGCAGGTCATCCAAGGCGGTCACAGCACGACAGAATCCCGAGCAAGGTCAAAATGTAAACAATCAACAGTAATCAAGATATTGCGACTTTCGGATCTGGCTTACAGCGAAGGGCTAACTGTAGTGTGCATATGTTTCCGGGAGTGTTCCTTGATAAATGCGATGGTGTGCGAAACCATTTACAGACTTATGACGATAGTTCTGTCGCGTGTCGGTAGAGACGGCGTGAAGATCCTACCTTAATAACCAACACGTACAGATGACGTCTGCCATGAGCTACTAGATCGGAGTTTCTTCATTGCGGTCGAAGATGGTCCACAATCTATCGATTTTGTCTCTTACCTAGATGCTGTCAATTAAAATACCGCCAAAAGGGAGTTCTCGGACAAATCCAGATTGTCCCTGGTTTTAGGGGTTTTTGGATTTGGAACTGGTGCTTCCAATTCATTTATCTTCATATGGGAACCTTGCCAAGTGTCGTCGTGTCAACCGATAGGTAGGTAGGTACCTAAGTATTTAGACTGAATTGATTTGGCTCGAGCATTTGCACTGTCGAGAAAAGAATTTTTAGAAATGCAAAGTTTGGGTTTCATCAATTGAAATTGACCCGAGCAAAAAGAATTTTTCTCCGAATGAGGCTCAAGCTCAATTTCAATGGGCCATCAACAGCTTTTAAAAGTTTAGAGCTGGTAGCTAGTCGTAGCTAGTCTGCTCCCCCTTTTATTCGTCGTACAGTACGCCCGGTAGTTCGCCGGCACAGCAACGCAAGCGTCGGTGAGGTTTGAATTTTTCTGAAATTGACTGATGGGGCTCGCGCTTATGGAGGCCAATCACCACAAGACACGCCGACTAATGATCTCGGTATTGATAATGAGTGTCAATTTCAATGCCGGAAAGGGTCTACTATAGCTAGCCGCCCCGATGTTATTAATACCTATATTGGAAAAAGTATCAAGGGCCGAGAAGCGAATGCTAGGTGATACCGAACATTTGTTACCTGTCGGAGCGGCTCGGCAAACAATTCCTGCAATTTCTCATTCAACTGGTCCCAACGCACAGCAATAAACGACGGTCACCCATGCTTATAGCGTACTGGGGTCACGCTTATTGCAGCACCACAGCACTACAGCACCACAGCAACGGCTGGAGGCTAGCTAGGTAGTAACAAAGCAAAAACCCCAGAGAATCCTACGGCACACTGTAAGCAAGCAACCCCCGGCACGAATTGGAAGATTGAATGCATCCACAGCACGCAGAAGGACGTACGAGGTACGAGATAATATATTCGAGGCAAGTATCCGCCAAAACATGCACCGATCTGTAGGAACGGCACGGTTCTTCAAGGACCTATGGGATCTGGGGAAGTAAATTAGGTACGCATGTCGATGGCGGCTTATTCGCGGCTCGTGGACCTTTGGGATTCGGGTACTACTACCGGCAAGTCGTCGCAGAAGTTTGAAAAATTCAGCCCTGTATGTAGGTACCTGTACTGTAGAAGCAGGGTTTGTTTTCGCAGAAGAAAAAAAATGCTGTAAGCCGGGCCATTGAGAGCCTCGACTTGCCCCAGCGGCCCATCCAACAATTTCGCAAAAGAATTGAAACCCTGAGGAATAATAAGACATCGTGGATAAATCCACGTGGATTTATGGACCGGTAATTTGGGTTAAGACAGTCCCATTCCCCTTTGTTCAGGGACTTTTAGTCCGGCCAAATATTACTTCCATAGCAGCGGCCGAAGCCCGGCTGGAGTCGAGGCTTCACAATTCAGCGGCTGAGCGCAGTAACAACAACGCATACTAAGTAATAGAGTAGCAAAGTGATCCATAGAAGCTTACGGTATTTCCGTTGAAGAGCTTACAACCGCGCCACAGTTGGGAGACTTTCGAAACTTCCGCTCGAATAGCTCGTCTCAGCATCTAGAACCTTGCATTCATACCGGGGTTAGCAACCAAACGCTGAGAAGCGGTTGGTGGACCCCCGGATGACACAAGAACCTGTTATTGCTGGGGCATTTCCTAAAGCGGACGACGAATATGTTCCTCGGCGTTATAGAGCTTGTGTTATGGATGCGATGTATCTGCAAGACGATCGCGGGAAGCCAGTTCCAGGGCAGGATTTCAAGCTACGAAATGCATGAGATGCATGAGATAGCTGCAGCATCGGCGATTGGGTTGATGAATGTTACCTATATTCGATTCTTGATTTTCAAGTTATTATACAGTAGGTCGAGTAGGTCGAGTTGAATTGACTAGGTGTAAATCAAGTATGTACCTGTTTTTCTGTGAGAATGATGACGGTAATGACTCTCGGTCAAGTCAAGCCATTCGAATATTTGGTACAAGGTCTGTCCACGATACATAGGATTACTTAATTCCAGGGCTGTTATTCGCTTGGATGAACCTGTCTCTGATGACGGAGTGATCCGATGCCCGAACGGATGAACTTGTCTCAGTTGAGCTTGTTCCGGCAGCTCTACTGTCGGATACTGTTTATTAGAAGCATACCTAGATCCCTACCTAGATCCTTACCTACATGTAGTAGGTAGGTAGCTTACTTTTGTGACTCGATTGAATATCTAGGTAAGGGTAGTCAGTGTCATAGACCAGCTGTAGAAAAAATTCAGCTCGTATTAGAGAAAAACAATTTCAACTTTTGGCCCGTGATGCGTGGATTCTGGTCAGATGAAAAGTGTCAAGGTGTTGCTTGATAAATTTTGGCAAGTTCAAACACCAATTGCAGCACCCGAGTCACAAATACAGCTTTCACCGCTTAAAGTTCGTAGGTTATGATGTAACCAACATGGGATGTTTCCCGCTATGGGAGAAGTCACTATGGAAGATTTCGTAGCTGTTCGTGGCTCCTAGAACAAATATTAGCGCCCCGCTGTCCCACCATTCCCACCGTTTCCACCGTTTCTACCAATCCCACTAAGCTATCCGGGGTCCTGGCGTCTTGGCGGCTAAATCAGTAAGAAAGCTATGCTAGGGCACCTGGTAGCTGCCACTTTCAGCTACAGAGGTACCTGGGCAACGGCAAAGCATCCACTGAATTGCCCTGGCGACGAACTGTTAGTGGGCACCGAATTGGCTTTTCTAGCGTCCGGATTGGGTGCGTAGGCCAGCAAGCTCAGGTACAGGCTGTGTTACCTCGCAACCACTGTTGTAACTCCAGACGTACATCCCCACACTTGGATTTCCGCAAACCGTTCAGCTAGAGAACAAAAAGCATCAAAACCCCTTCTGCTATTCTTCACCTTCACCTCTCTCCCTTCCTGTAGCCGACCTCTTTAACAAAAGTCGACGTCCCTCTCATTAACACCTAGGTGCCGCTTTCTTAGTCAAGTTCACACGTCTTTGAGGGTAGACGTGTTTCGGCATAACGAAGTGTCAATCCGTTCGTTGGTGTGACTTGATCCATCCGATCTGCTGCAATTGGCTTGGGATTTGCTCTAAAGCTGTACCGACGGATAGATCCAACGATCGATTCACTACCGGCGTCGACAATTGGCCTTCGCATGTTCCATAGGAAAAAGCGGTACACTCTTAACTTTGACCTATAGAGCGACGACCACCAACCTTCCTAACTAGGTAATTCTAGCTTCGCACTTTGAACTGCACAGGTACGTCCGAGGATACATAGGTGGGATACCGCTACAACATCTAGCAACGACCCGATCTAGTCCATTGAACCTACCTGTGGTGGCATGGCAATGTCATATTTGAGAGTTAAGAGCTAAGATTGAGGAATAACAGTGTTTAGTAAATACAATTCGGCATAGAGGTTTTATAATCCGACTACTACCTAATACCAAGAACTCTACAATCGTTCCACCAATCGAGTACTTTAGTCAACGAGACCTATTCTTCCTAGACGAGATCGACTATTTAGCACTGTTATCCGCGGCCTGCATTTAGTTGAACAAATAGGGAACTAAAAGAAGAGACTTTGCAAGACGGTCATACACTTTTACACCACGCAAGAGCCATACGGGACACATTCGTTAGTGGTGGCATTATCTCGCAACGGTACAATAAATACAGTTGGAAATCTTGACGAGTACACCCGACGGGAAATATAAGGATCTCGATCGTAAGCCTCGACTACTTCTAATATTTATTCACTATGGATTCGTCTTCTCCGTTGGCGGCTATGCGACCTTCCCCGGCTACGAACTGGGGACAGCCGTCTCATCATTGCCTGCCGTCCCGAAACCCCTTTGCACCTAGTAATATTGGGATTCGTGAGCAGTTGCAGAGAACAAGGCCGGACTACTTTAACTACGGGGCCGTCCGTGGTTCTTCTCCAGCTGCGAGTCTCGCGGCGGATCTGTCACAGAATTTCCGAATCGACAGCGAGGACAGGTATGTTGGGAGTAGGATTCTTTGAAAGCAACACATATTAACTTGACTAGCCCTCGTTTCCCGACGCCTCGCCGCGCTCTCTTCACATCAAACATGATGGAGAAAATGGAGAATCGTGGTAGGTTCATGAATAGCTTGGTATAGAGAAGTAGGTTAAGTACTAATACTAGTAGGTTATATCGCAACACCGCCTTTGGCTCCTACTTCTTCTCCTGCGCCATTGGGCGATGCCATGGATATCTCTCCTTTACCTCAGAAGGAATCGTTCTACAACTCGCTTGAGATTGGCTCGCCTACTCCCCAGGGCTCACCCGGGGATGACATAATGATGGAGTCTCCCATCATTATATCACGCCAATCTTCCGTAGGCCTTGAGCCGTCGAAGATGTTGTTTGAGTAAGCCTATTATACTATTTTTATAGTAGGGACCTCGGAAGACACTGACAAATGGCATAGCAGCCGGAAACGAGCAGGCGTTCGTCGACCATCCTTGACACGTACTAAGGTTCACTCGACCAGTAATCTTCCCTCAACTCGGCTGCACCCCGAGACGCAAATATCAGCTTTCCGCTTTGGTGCCACTGAGACTCGCTTCGGTGTGCCAGTATCTGGATCAATGTCTCCTGGTGATTGCTTCGACGATTCTCCCATTCAGGATCGAAGACCTTCGACCGCACACAGCCCTTCTCCCACCAATGGCCAATCGTCCCGACCGAAGTCCCAATTTGCGAGTCTTACTGGGACTCGAGATATCCACACCGGTTCGCCGATTCCTAGCCACGTTCGTCGGCTTTCAAACCCCTTCATCCGGTCTCGTCGCCCGTACCGTCGATCCCTCAGCATGTTTGACAACCCAAGTGATGTCGTGAAAGCCGCCAGTGAGGAACCTGCTCCCCAGTGCACATTGCAATCTGTGATGGATATAGAAGAATCGCAGGACCCTGTATTGCCCCATTTCTACCCTGATGGTGAGAATGACAACATTCCTAGAATCTCCAAGGCAACCTTCCTTGATGTGCTGGATGGCAAGTTCAATGAGTTCTACACTCAGAAGATGATCATTGACTGCCGATTCGAGTACGAGTACGAGGGTGGTCATATTCAGACGGCTGTCAACTACAATGACAAGGAACTGCTTGCGAGACACCTCTTTGAGAATCCCATGGATGGGAAGACTCTTTTGATCTTTCATTGCGAATATTCTGCTTGTCGTGCGCCCATGATGGCTCGCCACATCCGCGCATCGGATAGAATGTTCAATGCCGAGTTCTATCCTAAGCTTACATATCCGGAGATCTACATCCTAGACGGCGGATACAGCGAATTTTTCGTCGAGCATCGTGATCGATGCCATCCTCAAGCATACGTCGCCATGGGTGCTGAGGAACATGCCAACACGTGCGAGCGGGAGATGGGCAAGTTGCAGCAAAAGCGCAAGGGCCTAGGCAGAGCCAAGACGTTTGCTTTTGCCCCTCGAGGTTCGATGGTTGATGCTTCTCCCACTGCTCCGGGTAGACGCCAGGAACATGATTCACCTATCATGATGATTGGAAACTCTCCTATTCTTGGAAACAGCCGATCGCCTGCTCGTCGCATGGCTTCTTACTAAACACCTTGTGGTCTTATGCATACATAAAGACCCAAAGCATTGGAGATGGAATTCTCCAATCAATACCACTAGACACGCTACCAACATCATCCCTTTTCGCAACTTTATATCCGGTATGGCGTTTGATTTTCACGGTCACGGAGACCATGTGTTCACTATACCCCTTCTTTCTTCAGCATTAGGCAGGCATTTGCATAGCATACCGGTCGGTTGCATTGCTCTGAGCTATGTTGGATCCGGCATCTGATCGCTCATGGCCGGTAGTTTTTCTCCCTAATGTCTTACAAGAGCATGGCGTTCGGTTAGGGGTCTGGCCTTTGCTATTAATTTTTTTTTTTTTCGTTTGCTTTTTTTCTTTCTTTCTTAGATGAACGCGACCCTTGGGCAACCACTGAAATCAACCTTTGCCCCTCCATCAACATTGAAAAATCCTATTCTAAACCTCCACGACATGGAGAATCACGTTACGAATCCCACTTTCTTATGAGTCTGACACACCTTTGTACGATATCCTACGTTTTCTCGAGACCACACAGGGGGCGCCATGCCCGATACGATCGCGATCCGTCATGATCCGAAATACTGCCACTACGTTGCTTTTTTTTTCCTTAACATTCTACACTGAAACTGGATCCTTTCACGACCAGGATTGCAATCTCCCTTTCCCGAGGTGGGATTGCATCATTCGCATATCTCGACAAACACGCTCTATTCATGAGACGCACTACGAGATGAATTGATAGGAGGGATTTGGCGGAGATAGTTATACGTCGCGTCATAGACGTTTAAGAAGACCAGATTGATTGACCGCAGACTCCGGGGGGTTGGAGCTGTGGGGGGCCGCATTTGAGTGGACGTTGTCTTTCCAGGTATTCAAGGGGACTGGTATTGGCGTCTGGGCTTGCGGTTTCCCACAGGATTATACCTTCTCGTACTTCTGTCTCGAGGCGCGGGAGTCATTGGCTTGACCATCCCGCCGCTGGTTTGTACATTAGTTCCTTCTGCTGTCACACCTGGTCTCCAGGAGTCTGCTACTTTAGCCGACCCATACCCGCCTTTGCACTCCAGGGACGGTGGGGTGATACCCATCGCATCCTCTGGGCTAGGCTAGCTATGTAATATAGCTAGGTATCTAGTAATACAAAGTGCAAATCATCAATGCTTATGAATTTAAATAACTGTGTTCTAGCTGACTAGGACAGAGTAAGTGCTGTATAAGTGTGGTAAAAGTAGTTTATATCGTCGTTGGTAACCAACTAACTTACATGAATGAAGCCCATTTGCACAGGTATCTTATCTAACTACGTTAGGACCTCAACAAGGGATCATTAGCTGCCAATACCATGGTAGCATTTAGAGTTACCATATATGTGACCTCTATAGAAACATTTGCACTTGAGACCATTATGAGGAATTTTACTTGCCTTAATATCAGTGGGATGTTGGAGGTTGAATGAAAATGATGCTAGCATGTTACTTACACATGACAGCAATTTGTCCAGGATGCCCAACATTCAGGAATACCTACCATTGGAGTTAATTGTAGTTCCGTTATAATTGAACAGGTTTCTTATCGAAAATATGAGGTATTTATAAGTTTGTTTTGTTTCAAGTTTTACATTGAGATGCCCAAGACTTTCGGTGTCGGAGGTTGATGTGAGTTGTGTTAGTTAAAGAGGGTCCCGTCCGGTAACTACTTGTACACCGGCGCCGACCGACAGCCGCACGGCTCCGCATCCGGGGAATCTGCCTCCTGCCTAATTCCCCTACACGAGAACTGGGTCTGTTACTACAGCTACGACATGCTGCGTGTCATCCTACCATTATGTATTTCATACATGCATGATGCATGCTGCATAGATATGTATGCGTGTACACGTCTCCATGCGGCAGTGCACGGGAGCGGAGCCGTTGCGGGTCTCTGGGGGAAGCGGTGAGGGAGCGATAAAGGGTGGGCGACAACGTTCTTGCTTCTTACGCTGGCATGTGAGTGTGAATGCCATCATGGACTGTCAGGATGGACTTCACATTCATGCCTTTTTTGTTTACTAAGGATTCTTTTTAGACGTATTCACTTAGGAGTAAAGGAAGGTATGCGCTCAACTTGGCGAATTCCTATACTCCACCCCTTTAGCGCCAAGCAAGCCCCTATTTTCCGTATGAACTTAATAACTTTACTTATACGGATTACGGCCAATATTAAGCTTATGATGAGGAGATAACTTTTGTATTATTCTTTAGGTGTAATGGTTTATTATGTGAAGGATAAAACTTTAATAATGTCTATTTAACCGTTGAATAGCAAAGGGATAATAGTGATTTATTAAATGTGTTATGGAGTGACACTTGAGCTTGTCTACAGTAATAATAAGTAAAATAACATGGAATGACCTTTAGCTTTGTTTATAAAACTACATGAATAGGTCTTAAAGTAGGTATTGATAAGGTTCATTTAACATGATAAGTATTTTATGGTGCAGTGGGTGCGTGAGACAAGCTGTTGAAGCAATAGAAGATAGCTTCTCTTTATATCCATGGATATGTGTCAAAGACTTTTGGAAATGATATAATACGCCAGCGTAAATGCAACCGTTGGTTTGGAAGATGTTTGAACACCTATGACTAGTTGACAAGGTACGCCCACATCTCTGTAAGACTTAAAGGGAACATCCTCCCATGCCCTAACCCCAACACTAAAAAGTCATTCCATTTGTCTTTAATATGTACCTAATCTAGTGTCCTACCTATAGAATTGAATCAAAGCTCAATAGAGCTGATAACATAGGAATATAATACTCAGGCCCTATTAACACTACAAACTTTTTCTTCCTAAGCCAAAGGCGTCATATCATATCTACAACACAAAAGGTGTGGAAACTTCTATGTTAGCAATTCATTTGTTCCTAATTGAAACTCTGTAGAGTAGAATATTGATAGAATCAAAGAGCTTCATGATAACCATCAGAGCGAGAGCCATCACTTTAGATGATGTTATGCATAGTGTTTGCTAACAATTGTGTTAGTTTAATGCTTTACCCAACCCTATTACCCCTTAACCTAGATAAGTCCTCTGAAGCTACAATTTTATATGTACAGACATTTTGATTCTATCTTATTCTGCTTAGTTGGATAACCTTTCTTTTCCCTTTAACAGGCTAACTGTTCCCCCGTGGAATATAACTTAGTCCCAGCGCACTTTATTACACTCTGCCATCTCAGCAAAGTTTTCACAATGGAAACTCCAGTATAACTTGCATACGGAGTTACACCTTAGTCTGACTAGGTCAACTTTGGTGGGTATCTGCTCAATGGAGTAGTTATTTCATGTTCCGATCGATGTGTCATTAGGGGCATGGGACCGGCTTAGCAGCCTAACGCACCGCAAGTTGTGAAAGCATTACTATGGAAGTGAAGCGAAATAAATAGCAGCCCGTTCATTGAACCAAGAGTATATTGTTAAATTTGATTGTAAGCTTGTATCTGGTAATTTGTGCATCAGGTGTCCAAGGAGATATCTGATGTTCATGCAGGTAGACATTGTTACTTTCTCCATGAGCTGAACAGCCATAATATAGATCATGGTCGTTAAAAGGCTACACCAAACATACAATTTTCCTTCATTAACTACCTCATACTTGTTTGCTTCTGGTAAAATGTAAGTGCCGTGCCAGAGGTAGCTAGCAAACGTTTTCCTAGTAAAGTGGGATTTGCTATCGGTGAGCTTGAACTCTAGGTGGACTTAGCATCCGCTACAAGATATTTTAAAGCTTACCTATTAATAGTAATCAATAAGTTGCAAGGCCTGCAACTGCCTAACTACCTATATAAAGGCCTAGTGAAGACCCATGTTAAAATCACAAGTCAATGAAGGTTAATTATATAGTACTTCCTCAGACATTGTAGCTATCAAGAATGCCCAACCGCTAATGCCTTTATTTTCATCACAATTCCCTATCTAGTATCTATAAAGGACATCCAACCATTGCATTGACTTCTCGTCCTGGAAACCCCGATGTGGTTGTCTCCCGCCCCCTTCCTAATTCACAACTCCGGAACTTGCTTGGCCGGCCGCTGAAGTGCAATTTTTCCCCGATCCGGGCCTGTCTCCGGTCCGCCTGTCTCGGCATGTGATCCGATTTACTTCTGCCGCTTCTTCCTTCTCCCTTTACTTCCATGTTTTCTTTTCACTTGCCCTAACATGATCACACATTTCCCACCTTTCTTCCCACTTGCCCACAATCTTTCTGTTTACAATATTTCTCTGCCCATCATCCTGCTTCTCACCCAACATTCATCTTCTCACCCATTCTCCTCCTACTCACCCACAACCTCTCTAACTCTACTACCATTCTGTTACTCCTTTATCATCTTTCTCTTTACCTGCCACTCTCCCCCCACCAAATTCATCCCATCCTCTGTTTCTCTACTCGCTTGCCGTCTTCCAAGCGGCCTGTCATTCTTCTTTCTCAACCCACCACTCTACTCAACTTTAACTTCTCAACTCTACTTTCCTTTTCCAAACCTCCCGTACCTTCTCAATCCATCCTTTCCTGCTTCAACCTCTTTCACCGACCCCATTCAGGGGCTCGTAGTCATCTTACATTACCTTCGTCATTCTCCCTGGCCCATCCTACCTCTCACCCATCTCAACAGGTGACATGGGAAACATGGAATGTCACCACCACTATTGAGTACCTAAAGCATCTTACGCAGTTCACTAAGCTCTATGTTGATATGGCTGCCGAACACCCGGCAAGCGGTCTGTCTCTGGACTCCCCTGACCTGGTTTGCGCCTGTTGGGGCCGCACTAGGAGTTTTACAGACGTATACAATAAGTCCGAGGGGATTGAGGAGGAGTTCGGTGAATACAAAGTCAAGAACCAGTGAACGGAGTAGCCCAAGACTTCACGGCACACCAGCCCACCGCGGCTGTCCAAGCTTACTCCGGCTGGCATCCTCAAATCGGTTCGTACTACCTTCATTTCACTTACCTACCCCGTAGTATCCTCTCTATCTTTCCGGACTGTGCTGGTCCTTTCTGTCTTTCTCAAAAATATTACGTTTCTCTGGTGCTTTTTGGAAATATCTTTCAACTCCCCGGAGACTAGGTTGCTAATTTTGACGACAGATTCCTCAACCTATTCTTCCTTTCTCTCCTTTTTCATTCCCCCCTTCTTCACTCTCCTCCCTAGCACCCCCTTCCATCTCACCCCTCTCTCCACCCCTCTGCTGTCTTCCTACCCCTCTCTCCTTGACCTTCACAACTACACAACCACCACACTTGTGTCATCTTGTTGTAAGCGAATCAACATGGATGCACTTTCTCATTCTTTTAAACCTGGGGACTGTGAGAGTGGCTTGTGTGATATTGTGGAGTATCAGAGCTTTGGTAAATGACTTTATGGCGACTTGTGCCGTTCTGGACGCCGCTGATCTTGGGCTCCCAGCCTATATCAGCGAGGGACTATACAAGAAACTCGACATGCCGATTGGTCGTTCGGTAGCCGGCCCGAGACTGACTAGGCTATTGAGAATTCTAGAGTATCAACTCTAGAGGTGGCGGCAAAACTCCACCATCTACAAGGAGAGGATTATTTTGCCAACCATGGCGGTCGTGCGGTGCGACTCACGACTTAGAGACATCGTCCAGAAGGGACTATGGACGAAATCACATTGCGGTCTTTAGATAACACCCTCAACTCTTGAGTATACGGACAAGATGAAAAACCAAAAAAAAAAAAAAAAAAAAAAAAAAAAAAGAAGACAGAGAGAGAGAGGAGAAAGGGGAAGAATCAAGAGAAGAATTCAGAGAAGCTTGATGAATCGGGGGTTATCAACTTGTCACAATGTGTTGCCAGGTGGCTGAGATGAAAGCTCAGTCGCACAGTAGCAACATGCTCTCAAACCCAGCATTCCGAGATGTATGCTGACAACTATGAAGCTCAACTATACGAATGATACTGGTGCCATCATGGAACCAGGAGTAACATGGTTTGCAAGCATGTGAAGCCTGAGTGGCACGTATAAGTTGACGCACGGGAGGTTGAGCGACAGCTCCCTCCGTAATCTTACAAATTCCTGTGGCCGTTCTTTTCTCCCTCGCACTCGACCAGTCTGAGGAAGACGCAAGAATAGAGCGCGTAACCGCCTTCAGTTACGGAGATCACGTGGAGGCGGTGTGGAATGCGGTTCTAGGCTTGTGATGAACGAACTTGCCAGTCATTGCATATCCCTTATTGCTGTCAAGCACACAAGGTTTTTTCAGTGCGAGCGAATCCCATCGCCCTATACCCTTGTTCCAACTGCACATTTGTCACGTTTACCCAAGAGTCAAGCTTCCTACTGTCCTTGTGGTGGCGGAATATCTCAAGAACGTGGCTCAGAATACAGTATAACGTTTCAAGTGGAAAGCCAGAGCCTTGTGGATAGGATTATGGGAGATGCTTCCCACTGTTGCTGCCAAACCCACATCATCACCAAAAACCCTTGGAGCCAACCTTTCCGTTACGCCATCACTTCATACGAGGCACAGAGGACTGTTTACCACTTCAAAAGGAAAGCCACATTGTACAAGATGAGATACCTACAGTCTTGACTGAGGTTCCAGACCTGCCTGAGCAAATCATTGCGTCCGAGTTTGCTGGGCTACAGATCAACACTCACGTCACTGTCCCCCACGAAAGGGGGGCGTGCTGCACCGTGACACGCACATCTCTTATAGAGATGGAGCTTCGACCAATGAGAGAATCATCGACATTGCCCGAGTCCAGACTACCACTAAGATTGCACCGCATGGAAGGTCACGTTCTCCGAGGGGTTGAGTGGCAATGGCCGCTCCCCCACCTGAGAGCGAAGAACATGGTGACATCGATGTTGGGCAGCCGAAGGGCGCCTGATGGCCCAGGCGCTACTGGTGTTCAGCGCCTAGATCCTCTGGGCGCGTGCTGCTTCTGCACGACGCAGAGGTTCCTTGATGTTGTTGCGGCAGCACAGGCCGCGTGTGATGAAGCCCCAACGGATGCCGAGGGGGACATCGAAATGGACGGCGCATCGCTCGTTGACGCCGATGAGTTGATTAAGAATCAACTCGGAGCAGAAAGCGAAAGCGACGAGATGGATGGAGCCAGGCGCTGGCTCTCCTACCAACATGAAGGCGACGAAGTCATGTTACAGAATCCCGCCTCCCTCGCAGGGTGTGTGTGTGTGTGTGTGTGTGTGTGTGTGTGTGTGTGTGACGAATATTGCAGTTTAAAGCTGCCGACAAGAAGCCCTCGACTCCGAAGGAGAGTGAGGCGCTCGCGAATCCAGACTAGCGTCTGTCTCCTTCAGGTGTATATACCACCAAGGTGGCATCTTACGCCCTCCAAATAGGCAAGCCCGCCTTGAACAGGGTCCCTCGACTGCCAGTTCAGCCCTCGCCTTAGATATTCAGGAGGATGATCCTACACAATCATCGCTCAGGATGCAATTAAGCCATGCTTACTATTTGACTGTGGGGATCAGTTCCACTACCAGCTCCTTTGCTATGAAGCCGCAGTCACCTATGACCTGGAAAGGAGAGGAGCTTCTCTCTTGGTGAATCGTCCATGGTGGCTCTGCCGGGGGCACTGCTCGTCCCTGCTAGCAGTAACAAGGACCCTGACAACCGAGAGCAAGAAGATCTAACAGCGACGTCGGATCTTGCGGCGACGCAGCTTATACCATCTTCAGGTCACAGACACGGCGCCTGTTAGATTGTTGACAGCCCCAAACGAGGGTATATGGGAACGCACAGGACTAGACAGTAGACCATGAGGAGATGGTGGTACCGAAAGACCATCCGGGAGTGAGGAAGAGGAAGGTGATGGATTTGGCCGGTGGCTGCTCCATGAGCGCCTAGGTAATTGCTAACCTCCTCGCTTCACGAGAATGGGAGAAAGACGAGCAGAGAAGCCGGGGTGCTCTCACGTCACCGCGGCGTCGGGTAAGTTAGGATAAGCCAACCTTGATATGAGAACCAGCTTAGCTAACCTAAGCGTCAGTTGAAGAAGCGGTACTGCTGATTAGGCAGTCCCTTCGCGATAATGTCTATGCCGCAATCGACTCGTCCATCCCGTTGGCGGTCAATGCAGCACTCAATACTGTGTATGCTTGGGGAGCACCCAAAGACCAGGGCGGCTTCATCTAAAGGACGTATAAGGCCACCGTTCACCGTTCAACGCAACGGTGTTTATTACAGCGCCGCGGGTGATCGTGACTTTAATCGAGAACTCTTCGAGCCAATCTCTCGTAATTTAGCAATAGGAAATTATGAACACTGTACCATTCTTGCCGAAGCCGGGTAGGAATAGGAGAACCACGGCAACAATAACTCCTAGGAGTAAACATCACAAGGACATGCAGAAACCATCGCAGCAAAGCTCAACTCGTCACTACAATGGTACGGGGGCGGCGAGGTCCACAATTTGACTATCCGACAGCACAATTCCTTTCACAACGCGCTCCTCTCCCATTTGTCTGTACACGACCATCTTTTCGTGTGTAATCGTTGCTCCTCATCTCTCTATAAACTTCAGCACCTCACTTGATCAGAGTTACGGTGGGCTCCCAAATACTATCTACCAGCGACGCGGGACCCTGGTTGTGCTAGACTGTCGTCTGTCTCTGGGATCTTATTCCCCTTTATCGCAGCTGATGTCACAGCTTCCCGCCTTGGAGCGCTGCAGATGTTCTGCGATACTTTACGCATGTCCTTACGATGTTTCCCATTAGGGAGTGTTGTCAGTGTGGACATTTTACCATGTCCGTTGTACCTCTTTTCCAGTTCTTGATATAACGCCGGGGTATCCTGGTGTAGTTCCAGGAGCCCGTGCTGCGGGAACTTCTGGCTTGGAATCCAGAAGTTCCCGCAGCAGGTCATGCTGATCAAGCTTCGTTCCTGCCTCGCGTTTGCGAGAATGTCCCCTTCGATAAGATCCCAGCCATCGTAGCTGGCATGAAGTTTGGTATTATGTTAGTAGACAGATAATCAAATTGCCCATTCTTAAAATCACTAGCTACCTAATAACCTAATAATCGATCCCTCAAGTGTCTGCATTAGGATTTTTCGAAGGACTATGCAAGCCCTCACCTCTTAGGTGTTAGATTGATGAATCATGGATTTGACTGTTAGAATCGTAAGTATTACCGAGATTGAGAAGTCAGCGCGACGAGTGAAACACGCTTCCGAATCCTCTATTTGGTAGTTGGAAACCCGTAGGTAGGTTTGATTCACAATGGGAGATAACTGGTCACCGTTAGCATGATGTTTAATTGAAGACCATGGCTCTCAGATGAAATTAGTCTACGACCCTCGCCCTATCCCGAGCGCTTCGCCATGTTTGTTGTACAAGTACAAGTCCTGCAGTCCCCAACCAAGGACCAGTTGTCTTCTTTTATTCCTCCATCTTATCATCTTCCTTGTTCTCTTCCTCTTCCTCATCGTCCTCCGAGATGGCCTTCTTCGCTAAGCGCTCGGCCTCCTCGAGGAGATCCTTGGGGACTTCTTGGTGTCGACCCTTGGTGGGGCCGTCGGCGCCGCTGATCCAGGTCATCTCCAGCTCAAACTCCTTGTCCTTGTTATCTTGCTGCGCCACGTAGATGATCCTCGCGGCCTCCTTGACCGCCTGCTTCAGGTCGAGCTTGCCCTCGGCCAGGTTCAGCTTCTCCAGCTCGGCCTTGGCTGCTTGCCGGCCCTTGCCTGTCGCCGCGCCGTAGTATCCCCAGTACGAGCCGCTTGGCTCGATCATGTAGAGAGCTGGACCGCCGTGCTTGCCTTCTACCTTGCCACCAGCACCAACAGAGGGACCAGACCCGACTTGGCCGTCAACGGGTGCTTCGAGCTCCGAGTCGAATCCGCCTATGATAGCTGTGATTCCGAATGGACGAACGGACTGGTAGAGAGTGTAGGCTTGTAGGTAGCCGCCCATGCGGCTCGCTAAGTCGGACGTCGCAATTGGCGTCTTGAAGGTGTCACGCCAGCCGCGTGCCTCGTCTCGAGCTCGGTCAACGAAGTGGTTACCGTCGGGTACCATACCGGAGAAGGCCTATTATATCAGGCTGGTTAGAAACGGTCCCTGTATATTGTAGCGAGAGCCAAGGAAAAGGGAAGTAGCATACAACACCCATATGTCTGTCGACCGTTGAGATTCGCTTGTTTGCGCCGGGTTTCAGCAGTTTCGACGTAACGACCTTCTCGACTGCTAGGACTATGCCGTCCTTGGCTCGGATGCCAATCGACGTGCCGCCATTCTCCACCGCCTTCATCGCATATTCGACTTGGAAGTTTCGTCCATCGGGCGAAAAGATGGAGTTGGCGAGATCGTAGCCTGTTCCTATTGACGTCTATTGGGGAAGAAGTGTTAGCTTTGAAAGGGCACAATGCAGATAATTGAGCCTACCATTTTGATGTCTATGCAAGGACGACAATAAAGACTTGTGTGTTTTAAGGACTCGGTGAGAATATGGAGGGGGAATCAAGCTCGGCGGGTTTGGTGATGTTTGATGAGGGAGCTTCATTCATTAGGCAACTCGAAGCTGCGCGTTGCCAGTTGGAGCTTGCATAAGCTAAGAGGTTCCCTTTGACTTCCATGGTGTGGCTGATGCTTGGTTGTACACATGTACAAATGAAACACTAACTAGCCACACGTGGCGTCACATAATGGCTTATGTAATTGAAACCCTGAAGCCCAAACATAAACTTGATATTTATGCAACAATTATGCAAAGAAAACTGACCTCGAGGAGGAAAACGAGCAGCTCGAAAACAGATCAAACGTCCTCTCCTTCTCTTCATACTAAGATAAATCCCACTCGGATTTCTGGCTTAATGTACATTCCAATATACCCTCAAGTATTCCTCCAGGTTGACCTCCTCTTTAGGGGCAATTCTAAGTCAAACTTCCACAAGTCTTTAGCAAAGAACGGTCTCGCCTGTTGCCGCGCTACTTCTTTCACTAGGTAGGCCCTAGGTCTTTGGCTGGATGGCTGCAAGCCTTTGAGGTCCTCTTTGAAAAAGCCGAGTTATACAGATCATGATCTTTTGGTAACCATCGCTATGACTGGAAGCGCATTTGACTACGGAAATTATGTCTACTTCGTGAGAGTGTAAATGTAGTAGATTGATACAGTCTGTAACAATATTTGGGTATGTCATACCATGTTCATGATATGGAGACCAAGAGAAGAAATGAGAAAAAGAATGGAGAGCAAAAAGAAACTGGCTCCAGGGCTGATACAAGGCGTGCCATGGGATGGGGCTATATTAGGAAGGACCCGAAGATTTTCCTTTGAGGTATGGACCGGCAGGTAAGGCAATGAGGCGGCGACGCTTGGGATAATATGATCGTAATTGATAAATGCTCCCCTATCTCATTAACAAGTGTGCAAAGTGCATCAGCTTCCGTTAATAAGAAATAAATAGTTGAATAAAATCAAATAGACAGAGGCTTATAACCTGTAACTAGAAGTTGTACAGCCATTTGCCCTCGATCGGGTCATCGTGCTGCAGAAATATACTTGCCATGTCCTGCTAGCGAAATTGAGGATTGTAGGAGAGTGTAATCTAGCAATAAGGCAACCGAAATTCCATCGACGCGACGCGACGCGCTCGCCTCCCGAGAGCCCGACTACTAGCGAGCCTAGAAATGCCATTATGCGGTCAGATCTTAGGTTTCATCAATGGAACATCACTGTCAAAATTGGAACTTACAAGCATTGAATCTTGGAGTATTATGAGGCTGAAATTGTCAGGTGAAGGCTTCGAGGACTGGCACTTGACACATCGCGGTGAAATTCGCTGTTTGTGCCGCTTACATATTATAAGATTCAGGTAACACAGCAAGAAATCAAGCCAAAATCAAGTTTAATATGGCTCGAGAATCCAAGTTTGGACGATATTAGCCCTTTTCTCGATCAGAACAGGTCGATAAGCTTACCAGACTTCCCCGCAGGTAGTTTCCATTTTGCTTCAAGTTCTGTGAACAACTTTGGTTATCCCCAGAGAACCGAACAGTCAAGTTCCGAACTTCCCGGATTTCGACGGAACGTTCTCGGGAACAAGTTTTTGGGTTCATGTTTTTCTTGGCGGCATACGCGTTGTTAGAGATCGAAGCATAGGGATATGGGATATCATATAGGTATCCTTACAACAGCAATCTCAATTCTTACACCTTATGTTGTCATTCAGAAGTTTCACATCTAGTGGATTCATGTTGTAGCGTAGACATCGAGACCGGTAAGACTACCCATGTTCTGCCCAGCTGAAAGGCAGTGTTCGTGGCGCCAAATATTAATTAAGCGAAGAACGGCCCGTCTACAATTCAAGCCCGCCTATCCAATAGGTGCTTATAGAAAACGCCGTGGTGTAAGTCTGGTTTCAATAGATAATGGTAAGCTACCTCTAGCTGGGGTACATTATCCGAGGTGTGCATCAGAGGGATCATGCATATGCGCCTTCTCGATGCTGTGTAGGTGTATACAGTGATTCATAGGTGAATGCTTAGGTTGCACATACCCACTGCTTGCTATAGTGTCTGGGCAGAAGGGGGTCTAGTTGAGGTTGATGATTGGAGATAATACCGGAGACGACCATTGAATGTAACCATATCGAAGGATGACGAAGTAGTTGTTCTCCAAGAAGTATACCTAGGTAATTTGGAAATAACTTTGCATCGCAATAGATTGCCTCATTCCCTTATAGAATCTCTAGTATAGGTCGGAAAAGAGCCAATCAGAGCTTGCAATGTGACATGCTTGACAAAATAGACGTCGGTAATAAGTCAACAATAAAGAATTTGGCTTCTAGAATATCCTTTGTTAAGCCGTAGAAAAGAAATCCCCTTTGTCTACTAATATGCAAGCCGCTTTCGGTAATAAAGTGGCAATGAAGGTGAAACAAACCAATTAGCAAAAAGCCGGAAAGAGTACTTAGCTCATTGCATCTGAGTTGTACAACAAGGAAAGCACCTACGCTATCTCACATATTATACTATTGGCCCTCTCCAACAATGAGTTGACAGCAAATAGGGGAGCAGAAGTCATGGTCGAAAGTCGGATACTGGGTGGAAAAGCCTGTAGTGTAGGTAGTTCCATTCATTGGCTCTGCAGTGTGATGATTTTGCCTTCTTTGCCTCATATGGAATCTTTGTGTGCCACACTGTTCAAAGAGTTGGCTTGCATGGCGCTCCCGGGGTCACGGACGATTCCGGCGCCCGTGACCATATTTCTTATCGGCATTGCGATTTCTTTTTCGACCTTAGTATCAGCTTTCGCTATGTCTTATAAGTACTTTGTCTCGACCCTCTACGAAGTAGAATAGGTCAGGTCTCAGGTTAATGGATCGCTGCATCGCTGAATCGAGAATCTACCTCATAGTCCAGACAAATCCGTATCTGGAAATTGGAAGTTTCCTTGGCTAAAAGGTGTATATTACTGCCATAACCCGAGCTACCGGTCAAGGTATATCGAAGATGGGTTCTACTGGAGCGGCTGGTGTCGAAGAGCTGGATGCTCTCATTATTGGAGGCGGTTTCAGCGGTGTGTATCAGCTGAAAAGGCTACGCGAGGACGGCTACAAGGTCAAACTCATAGAAGCCGGCTCTGGCTATGGCGGAATTTGGTACTGGAACCGATATCCAGGTGCTCGTGTTGACAGTCACGCACCTCACTACCAGTTCTCGGACCCCGAGCTGTGGCAGAATTTCCACTGGAAGCAAAGATTCCCCGATCACAATCAATTACGAGAGTATTTCGACTTTGTGGCCGAGAAATGGGACCTTAGAAAAGACACCTACTTCGATACTTACGTCCGCTCAGCAATTTGGGATGAGGCCCAGTACAAGTGGATTATCAAAACCAAAGATGGCAGGACCTTCAAAGCGACTTTCTTCTTACCGCACACCGGAATTGCTGCCAGTCGATCATTTCCCGATTGGAAGGGAATCTCTTCCTTCAAAGGCTTGATGGTCCATTCCTCATACTGGCCACACGACCAGCCAGATCTCAAGGGAAAGAAAGTTGCCGTCGTTGGGACGGGCTCGACTGGTGTCCAGCTGTCCCACGCCGTGAGCGAGGTAGCTGGTGAGCTCGTCGTCTTCCAACGCACACCTGCCCTGTGCTTGCCAATGAACCAGGTAGACTACGCCGACGGCGAGGAGGCCATTCCCAAGTCGGAGCTCAAGGAGTTCTTCAAGGCGCTCGATAAGGGCTACTGGGGTTTCAACTTTGACTTTATCGGGACGAATACCTTCAACGACGATGAGGCTAAGCGCCGAGCAAACTATGAGGCATTATGGAAAGCAGGTGACTTCACCTACTGGCTCGGTAGCTACCTGGATCTATTTTTCGACCCCAAGGCTAATCACGAGGCGTACAAATTCTGGCGCGAGAAGACGCGCGCCCGTATCAATGACCCAAGGATACAGGAGCTCTTAGCGCCTGAGGAGCAGCCCTACCCGTTTGGTTGCAAACGCGTTCCGCTTGAGAGGGGCTTCTATGATATGTTCAACAAGCCGAATGTGCACCTTGTCGACGTCAACGAAACTCCAGTCGTTGAGGTGACAGAGAAAGGGCTTAGGACCACCGAGAAGGAGTGGGACTTTGACGTAATTAGTGAGTTATTATATCTAATAAAGCCCTCAAAATAGGATGCTCTGCTGGACGATACATTCTAACCCGGTACCCTACAGTCTTAGCCACGGGCTTTGACGCTGTCACTGGAGGCCTCACCACCATCGACATCCGCGGCATCGGCAACCAGAGCATAAAGGAGAAGTTCTCACAACACGGGCCCACCACCTACTGCGGCATCTGTATTGCTGGGTTCCCGAACATGTTTTTCTCCTACGGGCCGCAGGCTCCGACTGCCTTCTGCAACGGCCCCACGTGTGCCGAGGTGCAGTGTAATTGGATCGCCGATGTCATGAACAATCTCCGCCGCGCCGGGGTAAGTAGCATCGTAGCCGACGAAGCGAGTGAGAAGGCTTGGGGCGAGCATGTAGAGGCCGTGGCGTATGCATCACTACTACCTAAGGCTAAGTCTGTAAGTGATTATAATCCCAAGCAATCTCTCTATAATGGCCATGAGGTAGTTAGCTAACAACATCGAATGAATAGTGGTATATGGGTGATAACATCCCCGGCAAGCCGAGGGCATCCCAGATGTACTTGGGTGGCTTGCCGAACTACCACGAGAAACTTAGGAGCTGCGCTTCGAATGGATACAAGGGGTTTCACTTCGAAGGGCTGAAGGTATGATGAGCTGGAGGATATCGGACTGTATGAGGACGTGTGACTCGGTTTCCACATTCGTTGTTTATATGTCTACCTAGGCAATTCCTTGTCTTACCTACTTTGTAGGTAGTATAGGTACTATTTCTTAAGTCAGTCTTAAGTATACGAATAATTTCAGTGCCATGGCGTTGTAGACGTACATGGCGTAAAACCCTTCACATGGCGAACTAGACGATTTCCCTCCTCTTTGACGAGACTTAAGACGCGGGCTTTCGTAGCTGGCAGTAGGTGAATGAGCATCATAAAAAATCTCGATCGGAAACCAGATGCCATAAGAAACCTGGTCAGTACCGTAATGATGTATGAAACAATTATACCCCAACATATATCGCTGAATATTGGGTAACTGTGGAATCGGAACCCCATGGTGATGTCCTCGGCAAGTTGGCTGCATTCAGATGGTCATACCGAGCGATACTGTGATACATAATGACAAATTATTCTCAGAACTATCACATACGACCATAGGATCTGGAAAACTCGGGATCCCGTCCGCTCTCCCATAGATAAGCCAGATACCGCCGGATTAGTAGTTGGGTCGGTGACGACCAGCGAATCCCCGGTGTTGTATGTTTTATTTTTTTTTAGCGATTTTATCTGACTTGAAAGAACACCCCGTATCTGCAGTGCACCCTGGCCAATGAAAGTGTGGAACCTAGTAGGTGGGTTATTAGTGCTAAAGCTCATCATTGATATAGGGGTTACGGCACATAACCCCGTGTAACTTTTAGCGAGTAAGCTGATCAATTGCTACAATTATAGGGCCATCTGGTGCGCTTGTGGCTACAGGGGTAGCTCATAGCCTGTGTAGGTATTTTATTAGCAGCCAAATCGACCAATTGAATTGCGTTGTGCCTTCGCTGTAATTATGGGAGACTATGCGCCGTAATTGCTATAGTTGTGGCGAGCTTTAGCGCTATACGCTCTGTAACTACCCTTTCGCTCAGCCCACACAGCGTCCTCATTAAGGGGGTTAAAGGGAGCGCTTCAATGATCAATGTACCCTTGAGATTTCAAGATTGCCGTCATTCTCCAAGAAATATTAGAAGGATCTAACTGCCTAATAATATCATAGTAGAGTACTTTTCGCGAATCGCGCATCTACTAAGTACCCGTCTTCGAGTTTCAATGTACCTTGAACCTATATGATCCATACATGTCCTGTGTTTCAAAAACTACTGGCCTCTATATGCGCCGCCGCATGTCCAGCACCAAGCCAATCCCTGCAACCTTTAGCCCACTCCTTAGAGCCGATGAGCGTCTCGATGAGCATCCCGAATAAGTCTCGCCGGGTGGAGTATGAGAAAAACAGCCATTATAGCAAACATAAGAAACGCGTCGAAGAGATAGATGAACACCTCATGTGAAGCCACAAACCCTGTGTTCCCCTGAAGAAACTCGACAGTTCGCACTATGCTCCGAACGATCATCACCGGTGCCACGATGAGAATAGCCCTGAAGTGGTTCTGCCAGTTGAACGATATGCCTTTCTCCATAGTCAAAGTCGGATCCTGTTTGCATCGACTGTACACGTGCCAGCAGTTCAGCACGAAGAACGAAAGCGCAACAAGCTGGGTGATCAAGCCAGCCAGCAGGATGGTCTGGCTCGTGCTAATAGCTGTCGGGTCTCCTGACGCCATTATTGCAGAACCCGCTAGTTGAGAGGCGATGCAACCAATGTCGATGAGGACGTAGATCTTTGTTATCCAGCTAGGTCTGACCCATGAGTGGCGCTGTGCATCGAGGGCTGTGATGATACGGCCCAAAGTCATGTAAATCGTTGCGGCGAGGAAGGGAGGGGCGGCGAGAATAAGGAGCATCTGCAAAATAAATGGACCAGCTACATCGGGCTCATCTGAAGCCCAGGCTCGGCCATAATAACCAAACGTCTCGGCTGCGGAAGGGTGTCAGCTCACAATTATGGTGCATAGGTAATCTAAGACAACTAACCAATGCCACCTAGCAAAAAGGGAAAGAAAAACCAGGCTCGAAGTGCGAAGAAGTAAATTAGATGTCCTAGAGTTGCAAGCCCGAAGAGAACGACGAATGAGATAGCGGCGGCTTTGTTGGGCCGATACTCGTAGAATACAATCTGTGTGCCGTTGACGATAGGGCCATAGGGGCCGTCTGAGTCCATTGTACCTTGAAGTTGTCTACGCTCGAAATAATAAAGTACGTATCATAGATAATCTACCTAGGTAGGCAAATACATGTAAGAAAAGAGAAAGATTGAATGAATGTCAGGCAATGGAAAGTGTGAGCGACACCATTGTGTCTTGTAGGTTCTCTCCATTTATTAGTCGATGCCGCGCGGCGATGGCTTCTGAGATGTCGTATCGGAGTGCATTTTTCGGAAACTGATGTATATTCCCCATCTAGAGCCGCTGATCATAAGGCGGAGCCTCTAAACGGGCAGTACCAAGTCGATTAGCGAAATATTAGCCAGATTCACGATGAATTGCTTAAATAAGGCCCAAGAATGCAACCTAGTAGGGATGTCAGGATGGGCGGACGACCAATCGCTTGCGGATCCATAATTTTCGTATCGAATACGACGGAGCTGAGGGGCTTAGAAGTGTTTAGTAGTGTTTCGGGTCTGGCTCCAGAATTGGGCGACATCTGGAAGATACGCATATTAACCTGGAAGGTGTACGCAATCGGATTTGAATAAAGATTTTCGTATAGTAGTTATTCTCTGTCGCCCCAAGGCAGACGCCCACAACTCCCGGAGCTACGACTAGTCTCCTAAATACGCGACAACTACAATCCATTGGAAGGTTTCAAAGCCGCTAACTCTATTCCATATTATTACGGCAAGCTCATTGGCTTACTATATACAACTGTGGTCGTGTATAAGAAGTTGAGGCTCTAAGCTACGCACTATGACGCCCCCTGCTGATGCGGCGCATGATGGGGGTGGTGATCAACCTACAACCAAGAAGAGAAGGTCGCATAAAAAGTCCCGTGCCGGATGTCAGAGCTGTAAAATGCGAAAAGTCAAGGTAAGTCATGAGGGTACCCTTTCGTTAATTTCACCTATATATCCCCCTTCTCTCTCCCCTTATTAGTGCCGTTGCCAACGCAGTGAGCAGTGCGACGAGGTTAAGCCCACTTGCGGCGGTTGTACCAGGTTCTCCCTAACCTGCTATTTTCCGTTTTTGCCTCCCGAACAACCTCGAGAACATGACAACCCTTTCTTCCGGCCTAAACGAGGCAGACCGCGTAGGGACTGGGCGTCTCTCACCAACACTGGTATACAAGAGACGGAGCGTCAACTCAGCGATACAGCAACGTCTAGTTCGGCTTCCCTTCTTGACGACTCCCGTACGCTCAACGTGGACGACCTTGAGCTGCTATACCATTTTATGAGGGATGATTCCCTAAGTCTGGGTAGAGGGGAGGCATGGCGTGATGAAGTCATTCGCTTAAGCTTTGAGTATCATTACATCTTACACCTAGTACTCGCCTTATCCGCACTTCATCTCGGTATTCTGAGACCCTCTCAGTCAACAAAGTACGAAGAACTCGCCGATTCTCATTCTGCTTTGGGGTTGCGCTTGGTAACAGATCTATTACCCGACCTAAGTAAGGACAATTGCCAGGCTCTGTACTTCGCCACAACTCTCATCTGTTTCGTGACCTTAGGGAAGAGGTCGACTCGTGGTCACCTGCTAGTTATGGCCGACGGCTGGGAGGTGGCATGGTGGAACATGTTTCGAGGTGTCCGCTACGTCGTCCAAACAGTAGGTGGGATTGAGAATGTTTTAGGCGGCGTCAGACCGTTGCCTGTAAACCTAGAGGAGGAACGGACGGAGCAACAGGCGAGCCGAGTCGTACACTGGGAAGAGCCTATAAGAAAAATTGCAGACTTAATATCTCAAACTTCGCATCCCGACACGGAGATCTATCAAAAGGTCTTGACTGACTTGTCAAGATGCTTTTGTGAGACCTATGGCACAGCAGAAAACCCGACTGGAAATCTGAATGGGAGATTTGAGGTCGTGATTGGGTGGCTCTACCGAATGGAAGACGACTTTGCCGCACGGCTTAAAGAGAGGCAACCCATACCTCTAATAATTTTAGCGCATTTTGCTGTCCTGTTCCATTCATTGGAGTATGTATGGTGTCTGAAAGGATGGACCAGTCACATTTTAGTGAGCATTAGAGATACGCTTGATACAGACTATGTTTGCTGGCTGGATTGGCCGGCAGAGGCAGTTGAGGATGCCGAAAAGAGCAGGCAACAGATTGGAACTACATTATTGGTGTAGTTTTTACACTATATCATCGTTAAAAGAAGTGTTATGTCACTATTTCGCGAGTCGTATGGTCGTTACGTGGAAAAAGCAGTATATCTCGATGCTGCGGGACGCCAAAGATGTGAAGGCTACAAGCTGACGACTAATGAAGCCGTGAGTACAGATGCCGGTGCCGGGAAAGTAAATGGCTTTCATGGGAGATATGAACCATACAGTTGAAGGTCATCGCCTAGGTTCTGAGGCTACAATATCAAGTGGTGCGGTGGACGAATGCCACCAGTCAGAATGCGAGGAGGATAAGTCGTTTTTCCTAATTAGGAAATCCTGCTTACTAAGTCCGCGGCTTGTCTCTCACAGCGGCCGACAAAGGTACCAATAGCAACGGTTAGAAATGAAGAGGAAACAGAGAATAACAAATAACACAATGCCTTCATCATCATCTATTATTACGTGTGAAGTGATTAGCTGCTTATGCGGCGTGCTCGGCGGACCGTCCCGAAAGCTCACCACTTCCGTATTGAGATCTTGGTATCGTCACTACATCGTGACCCACTTAAATCGAAGACGCGACAATGACGTTGTCGCAATATCGTCATGCACTTTCATCAGAAGACAAATATGTAGAATTATATATTCGGAAACGGCCAATCCAATTTTGGGTTATTATGATTACATTTGTAATTCAGAGGAAGCTTCACAATTCCTGCCAAAATGTTTCGCCAACCAATCCGTTTCGTCCGGTTTGTAAAACCTGTGGCGAGAGCCCCTGGTCAGATTCTACCGCGCGTTCCACGACGCACGTACGCAGAATATCATTTCCCAGGCAATAAAGCCGAGTCCCTTGAACACAGCGAGATCTTCAAGATAAGCCAAGCTATACAGCAAGACCATAGTGAACTCGAGGACTACTACAACCGTATTATCAACTCCAAGGACCGCGACGAGCAGAGGCGATTTCAAAATGCCTTCGTCTGGGAGCTAGCTCGCCACTCAATTGCCGAAGAACTTGTGGTTTATCCTACCCTAGAAAAAGCGGTCTCTGATGGGGCTCAGAGGGCTGACCATGATCGTGCGGAACACCAAAAGGTATCGTATACCCGCAGTGCCAACGGCCATCACGACTAACGTCCCAAAAAAGGTCAAGGAGCAGCTCTATGAATTCCAGAACATGAAGCCAGGGGATGAGCAGTTTATCCCTACGCTGAAGGCACTTTTCAAAGACCTTAAACACCATATCAAGCAGGAAGAGGAAGAAGACTTGGTCAAGCTGGAAGAAGCACTTGGCTTGACTCAGTCCAAGGAGCTCTGCCAGAAGTTTGAGAAGACGAAATACTTTACGCCGACGCGTAGTCACCCTAGTGCTCCTGACAAGCCACCCTTTGAAACGGTTGTCGGTCTGATGACTGCGCCAATTGACAAGATTCGCGACTTATTTACTAAGTTCCCAGACTACAAGAAAACCAAGCCATACGGTGGGCAATCACCATAAGGTATATCGGTATGCCGCTCGGAATTCAAAATTCGCTCATGAATTCTGACGACTTTGGGAGACATATTGGGCTGTATAATGTGCAAAGGACTTGTCTCGACAATATCACTCTCGCTTACATATGATAGAAAGCGCCTCCGTACAGAACTAGGCTCGATACATGCATGGTCGATGTAGAGATAGAAATGAGAATATATATTATGAGGATTTTTCTCGAAGCACTACGGAAATTCCTGTCTTTACTATAACCTTTTTCAGGAATAACTCTTACCTACTAAGTGCGAAGTCTTAAGAATTATTATCTTCTGAGGAGTAACTGCGTAATGAGAAGAACCATTATAGGTTCCACGGCTGTATAAGTAGCATGTCTCACAAGGTTAACCCATCAGTACCTAATTCTAACTAACCCCGTGTGTCAGAAACTATAGGGGTCCTATGATTGATGTCGTGTACAAGGTGAAAAACTAAGAGATACTACGCATGTCGCCCGCAGTATGCTAGCTGGGCCCAGAAAGGTGACTCTATTAACGCCTGTCTCTCTTCAAATAAATGGGAGAATATTTCCTTATATATATGTATATACGCTTGCCAGAGCCCCGCAGGGGCTTCGCCACTGCTCTCCGGACCCGTATTCCACTCTCTCCCCATTATCCCCTGACACCGTGGAAGGCCGCAAATGGTGGACAAATTCTAAGCGTCGAGCATTTGACGTACGTTGATTCACAAAAGTTAGACCTAGAGCTTTATTAATAAATAGCATAAAATGATCAAGTGGGAGATGCGTTTTAGTGTCATGTTATCTCCGAATTCCCTCGTAGTCAACATCGCTTGCCAAAGTTGTACCTATGGATTCTTGTTAGGGAAAGTAGCTCTGAGGGCTGAGTCGCGGGCAATGTGATTGTCTGTACTAAATATCCCGATTTTACTTCACAGCGAGGTAGGTGGGAGGCGTTAATGGCTCGTTCCCTTCATTCATTTTATCGCCGATTCTCTTGGGCACGGCGCCCCTTTTAAAAGGCACTTTACATGGCCCCACTTTTACCCCTGAGGATTTCTCGCGTCGTAGACACATAACTCCTTACCACAGAAAGTAATAAAACATCATAGAGAAGTCGGGTGTATCACTTCGGCCGTCTTGAAGTAATATATCCTTATTTTTCATATCATTGTTTATTGATGCGTTATCTAGTCACTTCGTGTATCTGGGTTTGACTCTCCCTGTAGCCCCTTTTGTCCCAGTAACGTAATAGGTAAGCCGTGTCTAGCAATGTGCAACTTCATGCACTGTATATAATGTATGGTACAGTTGTTAGCCAGACTTTTGCTCTCTGTCTTGTTGTCCTTCAGCTTCTGGATGATGACCTTAGAGCTAAGCTCTAGTATGGCCTCGAGCACTTCAATAAAATTGCGATGACCGTTCTTTGTTGTCTCGGTGCTATGATTACTGGTCTCTTCGAACCAGTTTGAGCATCTCTTTCGTGCTTTTATAGACCTTTCAAGGCTCCCTTTGTTATCATCTAATATGTCTTCTAAAATATGTGATTAGATATTGTCTTAAGGTGGAGTACCCGGTTCATACGGTCCTTACCTGGCTGAAGACTGTTGATTTGAGCCTGGATCCTTGGGCTGGTCCTTGGGCTGGTCCTTTCAAGCGACCCAAGCACACGACATCTGGGTTGCCTGGTCGCATTGCTCGCGGTGAACCACCACGGTGTCACCGTCAATTTCGCCCCTATGAAGTAGACGGTGTCTCTTGTATTTCTCCCATCATCCTGCATGCTGAGAGGTATATTGTTGGATATCAGCTCGCTGATCGCAGTTCGAAGGAAGACACTTTATCATCTCTCTTTACCTAATTCTCCCTCCGGGGGGGTGCGACGAGTCCGAGGTAGTAATTGTATTTTGGATATGAAAAGCTTCTCTTTGAGAAGAGGAAGGTTGATCATGTCCGTGCTAGAAGATGGCGATAATCACTAGATAACAATCGCGACAATGAAATGAGTCCTCTCCTTTGACTCCTCGAGGACAGAAGTTACATCGCCGGTGTTGACTGTTGTTGTCTGGGACGAGGGCGAGTACAGGGGATCTCGAGCTCGTCCGGGACGAACTGGAGTCTGGGGTGCTGGTGTCGTAGCCTTGCCCTTGCCCTTGTTGCGGTTGCGGCCAACGCGGTGCCTGCTACCCTTCTTAGGCTTGGGAGGGCTGCCAGTCGCGGCGGCTGCTGAGGAGTTATATTCTTAAAGAACATTGATGTATCGCTTAGGTTAAGGTAGGTCCTTACGTTGAGTAGCGTGAACAGGCAGTGGGTAAGATGTTGGTAGTACGCACGCCATCCTGCGACTATTCGCGTTCTCGAGCCCCTGGGCTCTCGGGGGATGGGGTGACGAATGAAGCGTTCTGGTCCTGCATTGCCTCTGTTGCGGGATTGAGGTGAGAGGCATCGACGTTGTTGGCCTGAGAGCCACCGGGTCTATGGTTGGGATAGGAGGCAACAGTGTAGTGGCTAAACCACGTCTAGGCCCCGGAGTATTAGCCGGAAGGAGGCCGGTAACCACGTCAGCACAGCCAGATAAGAACTAGACGCTGGATAGTGGCAGCGGAGTAACAGATGCCCAGAAGGTCGAGACTAGATGAAGTGATCCCGGAAGAGTAAAAGAAAAAAAGGTCGTCATGAGGATTCCAATTCTGCTTCTGATAGCGCTTAGAGAGGTACCGGACTTGGATGCAGAACTGAACTGGACATTGTGAGAAAGAGGTGAAAAGGACTCCTTCGTCCGTTCCATAACTTCGTTGAGGGAATCGACCTTCACCATGAACTTGTAGGTGCCCTTGCCAGAGCCCTGCACTTCGTCCCCGTTGGGAAGAATTATCTTCTCAACGTCCTCATCAACTTACCAGAACCTGAAACTTTCATGCCGTTGGGGAAAGCAATGGTCACGTCGTCTTCGTCGACGACGACTTCCTGGATACACTTAAGTGGTGCATCTCCACTATTTTGAGCAGGTTCGCCGCCGTCGGATTTGTCGGCCTCGATATCGGCCTTCTCGTCCCCTTTGGCCTTGACCTTCACGGGTAGACTTACGCTCCAGGTAGATTGCTTTGGTGGGTTTCTGCCGGACCTCTGCCTTGTAGCTTTGTTGACTTGCAAGGCCCCAAGTTACGCTCCAGACACGAGACTTCGCGACCGCCGTCGGGATAGTAGGTGTGGTGTTAGGGCCCATGATGAAGACGAGTAGGAAAGATAACGGCCCAAGTTACGCTTGTGGCGGCAGACTTCCTTGGACTTCGGCTTTGTAACTTGGTCGGAAGACTACCGCCCAAATGATACTTGTTGTATCGGTGTTGGGCTAGGAAACGCATACGGCGGACTGCGCAGAGAGCCATAAACTCAGACGAAACCATGTAAACCACACAGTTGTCCTGAAGTAAGTGTTCCATACACAACAACAAGTTCTCATCCTTGGCGCCGTCCTGCCTTCTCTGCGATCTTCCTCTCGGTCTCCGAACCATTCTTAGCCACCTTTCTGAGGATATTTTTTAATTCCTCCGCACAGAAGACTACCTGATCGACATCGTCTCTCATTTTGACGCTGGCGGCGGACAATACTAATGAACTGTGGGTGGGATATTAGCTGAAACCTTGATGAACGTGTGTGCTGTCTGCACACCGGGTGCTCCGACAGCCGGGGCGTTAAAGGAGTTGGTGGATGTGTTGACGAATGTGTCAGAACCTGCATCAGGCGATGAGTCCAAGGGGGTCGCAGCAGCAGAAGAACCAGGGTCCGCAACGGGAGCCGGAGGGTTAAAGGAATTGGGGGACGTGTTGATGAAGGTCTGAGAGCCTGCATCAAGCGATGAGACTATGGTCTGTGAGACAACTTGAACTGAGGTTCGGCTCCCAGTGAGAATTCTTAACTGTAATGTATGAGATCATCAAAGGTTTGAGCCCCCAGATGGGGCGAACAGAAGGGGGGTAATAGGAAGAAATTTCCCACTGGTCGATATGTCGTAGGTTAGGTAGTCAATGTGTCCTTAGCGGGCACCACATCATGTGAATGGTGGGTGCCACGAGCGCTGTGAGCTCAACGAGCTCCCTCGCATTGGATGGGATGGTGATTAAGGGGAGAAAGAAAATAGACTGTAGGGGGAAAGTAAGGGCCAAACCCGACGTAAAATTAACGTCTTCGCGCAGGGGCTTATAGCAAGCTTCAACCATGTATCTGAGTTAGTCATGAAAAACATGAAAGCTAACAGTCTCTGTTCAGTTGTCTACCAATATATTAGTATTAGTTACCTGACACACAACACATGCCAGTCGAAATTTCATTTCGAATGCCTGAGGGAGGGAAAAATATAAGGAAAAAAAGAAAGAAACTTGCCGGAAATTGCCAGTGTCCCGCCCAGTGTCGTTGCTAGCGGCACTTGGAGCTGGCGTGGTAGTCAGTCGGGCTACGACAGGTTCAACGGTCGCTTAGTCTGGTCTGTTAATGAGACAAGACTGATACGTACTTGAGGTGTGTGTTTCTGCCACGAAAGTGGCCTCTCGCCGTTACGCTGAGGAGTGACTTGGTATCCTTGCAACTTTCAACGAGAGGACTATAGAAAAGCCACAAACAATCTTGGGAACTTTGGAACCAAGTGAACTGGTGTCACCGTTCCACCGATGGCGTGCCAATACGTGACCGCTAGAGTATTAGTCAGGATCGATAGGTCTGTCTTCCCCACAGCCGCCGTCAGGCGCATTTGTTGCGTTGAGATTCTGCTCTGTCATCACAGTATTGGGTTTGTATAAGCCAACAGAGGCGAGAGAGGCGAGAGATGATAGTTGGGATAGGGGGTTGGGAAAGCAGTGTAGAAAGTCGTTAAATGTAATTTCGTTTGTGATGAAGGTTGCCTGTAGTTCACCATAGGCCAGGGATGGCTTCTCGCGTTCCTTTCTTTTGGCTCTGGAATTTTGAGACTTTTGGATGTCTCCTTCTGCTCTTCATCACCGACCACTGCTCTGCTGTTGTGCTTACTCATTTGTCTTGACGAGTAGGCAAGAGAAGCGTTGTCAGCACTGTTGTTGGTGGTGGGCATTAAATGTTACCAAGGACAACTTCACCAGTAGGAGCTCGATGGAAGGGATAGAGTGTCGTTTTAGGAGTCGCCAACAACGTTCAGTTCGAGCTGATTTGATACTCCCTCCCATCAACGCGCGCCTAAAGATAAGATTAGTTTGTGTTCTTGAGTTGAGACTTGGACTGAATGGGAATCTGTACCTTCATCCTCTTCCTCAACCTCAATTCTCTCGAATGGAGGCAAATGACTTCTGATACTCCAATCGAGTGCTAACTGAATGAGACAACTTGCGCCTTTGCGCCTGAGAATTTGGACGGTTTAGGGTCTTTGTGTCTCTGGTTAACTAGCTTCAAGTCAGCTGAAAGAAAGCAAGGCACCAACGATTCTAACATGGGGGCTCATACCGTGAAATGAAAGAGGGCTACTGGTTGAGTTGGAACGGTATCGGCCGTGGGTACCCTTGGAGTGGTGGTATTACGAGGTGTTAGTTGAGTGGCGGATGTGAAGACCTCTTTGATTTATTTCTTTTTGGTATATTGTAAGGAGAGACTACTAGTCCTCATTATTCATGGCATCCTATAATACATAGCACAGTTAGCATTGCTCAATCACGAAAGATGATGTAGGACAGGTGGTCTACAAAAAGAAATATCGTCATGAAGATACAAGAAAGGAAAGACTGACTTAACTCTATTCCGAGTAAGTTGGTGAGAGAGAACTATCAGCTTCAGCCACATTCCTGTGATGTACCTTCACCCTTAGGACTTCTTTCTTGTGTATTGGAAAAGAAGGAGTTCAGTGTTCGGCCCAGTGGCCACGACGAGACTTTGGTCAGCCCTATTTGTTCAACCCTCCTGTCCGCACCTGAGGCTGGTGTAAATTGTGCATGGTCCTCTGGTATATAATGCTTTTGAACAAGTAGCCCAAGGCAAGTGATTAGGGATAGGCCTCGGACGGTGGAATGCCATGGTGTCCGCTATTGATGAAGTGGACGCCCTATGAATAGTCTTTAGTAAATCTGTAGTAAGACCCACGCCTCAAGACATACTTACTCTGTATTCTCCTTTGAACCAGAGTCATTGAAGTATCTTGCTACCCATGAGGGCCTAGGTAGGTAGTGATAGCTGGGCGCCAAGCACACATAGTGTTGATTTCCTTATGCTTACTAAATAGTAGCTAGGTTAGTATATGTTACAACCAATCATGCCTATAATGAAAAATTAGTTATAGTCTCTTGGTAAATCGTAATGAAGTGCTGTCGCGTACCTCACAATAACTAGTAAAAGTATCTGGCGTAATGGTGTAACTCCAGAAGCAGTAGACAGACTACAGCTTGGAATCGTGCTTGTTGGAACTGGCTGTCACTCCCTGTCAAAGACTTACCATGATTGTCTTCGGCAGTGTAGCATAGCGAAATACCATGATGTCTTTCATTGTATCCATGGAAATATTCGCGCGTGTAGAACACATAGCTGTTATGTGCAAAGATTTCAGGACTTGTTTGTGACCTGGTAATGTAGGGAGAGAGAGCTAGAGCTCCATAGAAGGGTAATGTGCGCGTGAGCGAGCTGCAGAAGGGAGAGAAAATCAAGAATGAGAAGCAATGTGGGAGATGGGGAGAAAGTAACTTTTTTGTCGTAAGATTATTACGGTGTAAACACGGAAGAATCGCGACTGGCGTAGTAAGAGTCGCCAATCTCAGGTTGTGCCTTGCCCCTTTGTCCTAATTACGTATGGCGAAAGTGTAGCTTGTACAGTACGTAAGGGTATTGGCATTGCACATTCTATATATGTCGCGCGCATTAGGCATTCACCGCTATCCCTAAACTATATTGTGCCTTTTCTCTCCAAGGATTGCCTACCTAGCATAGGTACGTCCTGGGAGTCACAGGAAACTTCCATCGACTAACAACTTGAATTTATGTACTCATAATGCCAATGGGCAATAGGTACCCAGGAAAAGCCCTCAGTATGACTGTGAGATCCCAGGATGAGCTTGCTTGGAGATGTAAGCGCAAGATAGATCTGGTTGTAAGCAGTTTCGCCTCCTTGTTTCATACCCCCTAATAGGTCTATCCATAGCAAGGACCTACGTCATTAAGTAAACTTCCCCTATTGCTTAGAGCTCATTGCAACTGGAGTATTTTAGGAGATGAAAACAGGTAGTACGTACTGCATATATGTGAGTAATTGAAGTACTACCTACGTACATAGGCTGCCTGCCCCTTATTGCTTAGCGTACAATTTTTCCTCTTTTTTTCCACAGCACCTTTCCAACAAGGCCAAGGAAAGCACAACGAATAGTTCAAATTAGAAGAGAGTCGCTGTATTCCACTCCTCTATGTGTATTTACGAAGGTAGGCACGGTATGTTGGAAAACTGTGCCCTCGACATACATGTATCCAGTCCATCTTTCATTGCTGGTCAGACATTCCTAGAAATACGTCATACTTCGTAGGAGGTTACGAAAGAGCTCTGCATGATGATGGTCTAAAGGCAAGTAGAGCTACAATCCCTCATACAAGAATTCCTACAATATCGTCTTTTGTCATCCAATCCAAGGAACAAATGTTAACAGGCAGACGCGTATGGCATTTGTCTTTTCTCTTCAGGAACATAGATCCTACGGTATCAAACACAGAATCTAACAGGCGAAACCAGATCTACAGAAGCTCGATGTTCTAGCACCCTGTCGCGGTCGCGATCTTCCAAAAAACCCAGTCTCCTGTGGACTCGCCTCGTTCCACTTCCATCGCCAGACCCGACAACCAGTTTCCAAGATGCCTAATTCCGATCTAGCTCTTTCTCCTCGTCGCCCACGTATACAGCGACTTGCAAAGAACGTTCTTCGGTGGGACAAAGCTCTGCCTAGAGCTGCTGACGCCAACCTTCCGCAGATCGGGCCTCGTCGTTCGCGGAGACCTGCTCGCTGGTTTGAATAATTGGTACCCAAAGCTTCTACTACGGTTGGGCTTGCCTGCTAATACTCCTGCTTCGAACAGCTACTGCCACTAGACTGACTATTCGACTACCCCGACAGCGAGTTCCGAGAAGCGCAGAAGTTCTTTACGTAGTCCTAGACGAAGACGCGTTCGATCGATGGATCGGGGTATCAGATAGGACAAGGAACGACATTGAAAGACTTCCAAGCAAAAGAAACATGGTGATTACAAGCAGCACGAGCAATCAGTCGAGATCTCAGCGCCGACAACCGCTGAGAAGGCAAGTCTTAGTCCTGCTGGATTAGCCGTGCAAGACGTCTTGCCTCTCTTTACGGCGCAGACGCTCAAGGTGCGATTTTTGCTAATTAATATTCTCCTTGTAGGTGCGTGAACGAAGCGACAAGGCTAGCAAGGCAGAAGAAACCGATCGCGTTAAAACGAATCACACACAAAACCCTTTACCCTTTGCCCGTTACGTACAAGGATCCCTGTACCTGACGACTGTTCGAATCGCTCCCTCTTAACCGATACTACGTATACCTAACCTCCTTTAGAGGTCGACGTGACAAGCTGAACAAAGCTGGCATGATTCTTCGATATCATGGGAGTACTTAGAGCGAGCCAAAGACTTCTCTAGGTCCATTAGAACAGTATACTACACTTACATCCATACAAATACAATCTTGGTTTGATTAGCGACGTCGTTTAGTGCCCCTTAACCATGGCTGTAGATGGAACAGTGCCGCACAGTTTATTCACTCCCTTCCAATTTATTTCTTCTACGACAGAGTGCTGATCAATATTCATTCCCAGACCAGCGATCCACAATCCACTAGTCCCCGAACAAAGTACCAACCACCGTGAATAACTTCCCCTATTCGCCGTCAATCCTCGAAGCTACCCTCCGTCCTCGAAGCGCCACCGAGCTACACTGAATACACGATTATACTCCGATGTACTATCACGAACACTGCCTTGTAGGCTTCAGTGACAAAAAGACAGCCAGACGGCGCGACTGAACACGTACGGAAAGCGCTTCGTCCAATACGGACTGGATCCCGTTGTATACCTAGGATATAGTCTTGGTTACAAACGAGTTTGTGCTAAGATAGCAAGTTCTGCATCAAGTGCTACACTGTATGCTTGAGGAAAGACTCTTCTAAGCCTGTGGTACATTTGAGGGATATCCGGTTCGCAAACTAGCAGATAATAGAGAGAGACTAGAGAAGTAAAGAATGGGTTGGGTTCCACGTTGCTGGGAAAGCACTGGCGACTTGGGCATTATTGGCACGAAATCTAATGCAATCCAGGCATCCGGACATTGAGCTAACAAGTATGATGGTAATAATTCATAGATATCTGGGTAGGTAATACCTATCAGAAGACGGCCAGGTCTTAGATTAGCGTGGATTTATAGTAGATAGGTACCTAAGTCAACCCAGATAAGCCTTATGGTACTTATGCTAGCAACTAAACCGAAACTGAAGAATATTCCAAGTCGTGTTCCAGGGGAAAGGAGCATAAGTTAGGGGGTTCCCCAATAGGGATGTGAAGAAACAAGAAGAGTTAAAAAATAACCGATTTTATTTTGCCAAACCTAGTCTTATCCATGCTCTAGCCAGGCAACTCGCAACTCTAGACACCGACTCACTATCAAATCAACCGAAGGTGTCTCTGCAGAAACCTCTATACCAGCGCCCTACTAACAACGTCGTATCTATGAAGAAACAAATCTACAGGACGCCTAAGCTGACTCTTATTTCGACGGCTCCTGTGGCGCTTGACTAGCTACACCATCTGTAAGATTCAGATTCTGTAGTTTCTCCGTGGTTGCTTGTGTTGATTCGCCTGCAGCTCCGGCCGCAAGACCCAACTTCTTCAGCCGCTTACGCTCCTTGTCTTTCTCCTTCTGGGCTTTCTTTGCTGCGGCCTTCTCCAGCTCTATCTGCTTTTGCTTCCGGAGTTCTTCTCCACCAAAAGCTTCACGCCATTCGTCTGCTTTCTCCGCGGGGATAGCAGAGAATAGGAGCTTCGGTTCTCCGAGGGCCTGTCCGGACGGGATGATATCGGCCGTCCACGTGTCTGGAATAGAGAATCGGCTGTTACCTGAGCCTTGAACACCAATCTGGTCAAGAATCGCCTCAGCTGTACCCGGCATATATGGGAAGACCAGATTAGCAAGAAGGTGCAAGTGGTTCAGAGCGAGTCCCACAACAGCATTACATCGCTCTGGGTCCTCGGATAGAAGCTGGTTGCTAAGCTTATTGTCTTGCAATAGCTTGTTGCCTACCGCAGAAATGCTAAGGAGCAAGTACCATGTTAGTTGCCGAAATAGTAAATACTGGAGCATTGTGGAATACATACCTGAGGACTGTAGAAAGGCCGGCTCGCAGCTTGGTGGCTTTGAGATTCTCAATGTAGGTTTGCAGAAGACCGTTAACCTCATCCTTGTACTTCTTCAGGGAACCATCCGCATCCTTGTACGTGCGATAATCGGGTACAACGGCATTCAACTTGGCGTGTGCAAACTTGACGACACGGTTGCAAAAGTTTCCGAGATTCTTCAGCAGATCATTGTTGTTGGCATCGACAAATTCTCTATGGTACGTAGGGCAATTAGTTTCAGTAACAGTGATTAACGAGTTCAATGAGACTTACCGCCAACTGAACTCGGAATCACTGGTCTCAGGACGTCTCGAGAGCAGGTAATATCTCCACACGTCAACGGGAATGCCGGTGTCTTTGGCGCTGTTACCGAATACGCCGACGTTTTTCGATTTGCTGAATTTCCCGCCTTCGTAGTTAAGGTATTCCGTGGTTGACAATTTATGGACTTTGGTCCACTTTTCTCGAGTACCAAGCTGAGAGGCGGGGAAGATAATGCTGTGGAACCTAATTTGATGGGTCAGTTATCGCCGATTTACTTGGCATGTGGTTACATACGGGACGTTGTCCTTGCCCATAAATTGGTAAAGAGTGACGTTGTCTGGATTCTTCCACCATTGTTCCCAGTTCTTGCCGGACGGGTCATCTCGATCAGTATAGCACTTGGTAATAGAAGGATAACCAACTATTCAGGGTTAGTATGTATCCACATGGGACGGAAAACTGTGGGGTACGGCATACTGCATGCATCGAACCAAACGTAGAAGACCTTCCCGTCATAATCGCCCCCTGACAGCCCCGGAAGATTCGTGGGGACTGCACAGCATTCAAAATTAGCGCCTTTCTTCGCTATCCAGTGTAAGAACGAAACATACCCGGTACGCCCCATTTCAGATCCCGCGTGATACTACGCGGTTTGAGTCCATCATGAATCCACGATTGGGTGATGGCCACAGCATTGGAGCTCCAATCCTTGCTGTTACTAGCATTCTCAAGCCAGGATTGGACTTCCGGTTGTAGCGCATCTAAGCGGAGATAAAGATGCTTCGTCCTTCGTCTCTCTGGTGTCGCACCATCGAGCTTACAACGAGGGTTCAGCAGCCAGCCAGTGGCTTTTCTGTCCTCTCCAGACTCTGCTTTGGCGTCCTGGGCCGGCTCTAGGGGATCCAGGAGGTTTCCACAGGCGTCACACTACCAATCGTATTAGCGCCGTAAGCGACGGATAAATAGGACCTGAAATATACCTGATCACCACGAGCTCCAGCTGCATGACACAAACTACACTCTCCCTCGACGAAACGGTCAGCCAGGAAAGATGAATGCGCCGGGCAGTAAGCTTGTTCGGTCTCTCGTTGCTCGATGAAGCCATTTTCCCAGAGTCGAGTGAACATTTGTTGGACAATCTCGGTATGCTGGGGGGTAGGAGTGCGACCGAAGATATCGAAGTCGATCTTGAACCAGGCGTAGATTTCCCGGTGAATGGCATTGTACTTGGCACACAAAGTAGCAGGATCTACACCTTCTGCGAGAGCCTGTGTCTCGGTAGCAGTGCCATATTCGTCAGTGCCGCAGATATATAACGTCGGGAAGCCTCGTGCTCTTGAGAAACGAGCAAACACATCGGCGGACTATTGGTTTGGTGTGTGAGCGTAATTGTCCGATATGGAGTTATAACTCGGCTTCACCTACCAGAACACTACCAATAATATTGCCAAGATGGGGGACGTTGTTGGCGTACGGCAGGGCGCTAGTGACTAAAATATTTTGCTTCCCCGGCTGCGGGAGCAACGATGGTGACGGATTCGACTCGGTCATTGTCGCAATTCTGTTGCAATCGTTGGAGAGACTGGTTTACTTTGAGGGGAAGTTGCGAAAGCGCTGACAGGAGGATCTAAAAAAAATTAAGCAGCGCCGACAGGAACAGGCGTAGTTATTTGTGATGGAGGGGGAGGGGCACTGAGTCACAAAAATGACACAAAACTGGCAGAAAGCGGAAAGGGCGTGGTACAGATTGACATGTGCACCGAAAGGGAAGGCGGTGAAATGGATTCAGGCATTTTGCTCCCTAAAATAGTAGGTACCTAACCTAATGCCACCTGCTCTAAGCAATGCTCAACTAAACTCATAATTTATAATATTTTCCTAAAAATAAGAGCTCCCGTTTTATCTCCATCAAAGTCAATCAGCTTGATATTATTTTGAACCGATTGACGGAATTGTAACTTGAAGTACATCGTCGTAAGCGGCCATAGCTCGTACAGTTTGCACCAGTTAGGACCAGTTGAGTGGTCAAGGTTGCCGAAACCGTCAGGGTAAGCGGTATCAAGATCGAAATGTTCCTTTAAGGGTTAATAACCATGTAGGGTAAGTGCAATCAATTTCAACCCGAACAAAGGATATCCAGCTTCGAGGGTAACAAGTCAACCCACTACTCTATCACAAAGACACTATTTTCGCATCTCAATAACAAGCTCATGAAACGCCTATTCCTATTCATATAAGCCCCGCCTAAGTCTGGGGCTGGCCGCGTCGAGCCATTTGTGGGACTAGCTACCCTGGACAACTCGCGTGTTCCAGAACGCCAATACTTTCTACCAGCTCTACTCTAGGAATTGTTCCCCAGCGGAACACAATTGTACCAATCCGATGGATCGCAAACAAGCGCAAATGTCTCAAGTTGAGATACCCATGCACTCGAAACCCCCTCCATACAGACCTGGCGATGGACCTCCGTTAGCGCCTATCACGATTGTCCCCGAAGACGACTCTACCGCATTCATACTCGACAAGCGCGTCCTGCCTGACACAACTGCCAATGGCGATCTGAAGCTACAGATGTACTACGTGGTGGGGTGGCGGGATCTGCCGGCTGCCCGCGTGACTATCCTCGCGACCAAGATACACGAATATGTTTCGCCTCGACAGGTAGAGGACTTCGAATATAAGACATTGCTTGAGAGAGACGAGGAGATGGAGAAACAAGAGGCCGAGATGAAGCGCAAGGCAGAGGCGATAGCGGCAAAGAAGAAGCTAAAATCTACAAATGCGATGACGACGCCGACAACACCGGGCACGCCACAAGGCCCTGGCCAGAAGAGACGTGGCCGACCCAGCAAAGCAGAGCTTCAAGCGCGCCAACTTTCCCGGCAGGCCAGTGTCGGCAAGTCTAAGAGTGTTGAAGTAGCGCTTCCCTCTGCGAGTACATCGGGTCCTTCGCTATCCACGCCGCAAAAGAAGCGGGTTGGAGAGATCATAACCGATGTGGAGGAAGAGATCGACGAGGCGGATCCAGATGATGCGATATACAAACAGCTGTGTGGGGAGGACATGGACGTGGATGAGAGTGAAGAGGATGAGGATGAGGACATGTTACTGGGCAATGTTCCCAAATCAATGTCCACAGACCTTGAAATCAGATCGTATGCTCAAACACTATGGCTCAACAAGGAATCGACTTTGTTCAATCGCGCTAACGGCAGTCCTGCACTGAAGTCATCCACGAGCCATATCCCCGTCCCAGAAGTACTTCGATCCAACAAGCAAATTCCACCACCGCCCAAACCGCTAGGCAGCCAGCCACAGCGAACACCAATCCCAGTACCTCCCCCTTTCAATTCGAAGAAGATTATACCCACGCCCAAACCATTCGACGGAAAATGTTCCACAACTCCCGTTCCAGTCCCTACACCGCTGGCGTTGAAGAAAGACCCCCCACAACCAAAGTCGTGTGACGTTAAGTATTCAACGACTCCAATTCCAGTCCCTTCATGGCCCCGTCCGATAAGTGGAAAGGCTGAATTATCAACACCAGTTCCACCACAAGAGCCATCGAAAGCCAGCCCTCAACCCCACGGCTTCACGCCCGCGGCTCGGAGTTCTGGCAAGTGGCCGACGCCAGCGCCACAGTCCCCAGGCGACAAGCCATCTCAATTATCGCCCATCGGCAGTCAGCGCAACACCGAGCGCAAAAGCTCTTCACAGCCCAAGAGAACACCAAAATCCAAGCAAAACTCAGCGGATGAAGAGCAAGGCCAAATATGGGTCGTGGAGCGACTAGAAGGTGACAGGATAGTAAACGTCGACGGCAGCCGTCAGCGGTATTTCAAGGTGCGCTGGGAGGGCGACTGGCCACCAAACCAGAACCCCACTTGGGAGCCGGAAGAGAATATCCCGCCGGCCCTCGTGAACCAGTATTTAAAGAGAAAAGCCTCCCGTCGCAGCACCGTTTCTTCGACTAACGGTAATCGTAATACACCTAGAAGGAACACGCCGCGACAGCCGTTGACTCTGAAGAGGAAGTACTCGAGCGTTGCGGAGGCGTTCGCTGGCGACGACGATCTCGACGAGCTGCGGAATAGTGCGGACTCGGATGGGGATGCTTATATGAACGGGACGGGGAGTAATGATAATTATGCCGAGAATGTTGATGAGGGCGATGAGTTGCTTGTCGTCGCATCGGAACAAGACACTAGCCCTCGGGATCGCGGGCATAGGCCGAACCTCAGACCGAGACCGGTGGACCTAGGCGCGGCTTTTATGAGAGACCTCGCTGCGGCCATTCATCTCACGGGTGAGAAAGAGGGTTAGCGGTGACTTAAGGCTGGACTTCTAATATGGCTGCTCACGACAAGATCATGATAGCTAGCCACTGAAGTCCGCTAGGAAGGAAAGGAGGCAGACGAACCTCCGCATACGCCTTCATGGAATATGGGCATAGGTGCCTTAGCTAGTAGTTACTTATTTAGATGCTACTATCGCCTTATTCACTGGTGTTTTATACGCGAAGTAGCTAGGCATAGGTCAGCTGGTTGCTGTGCCGTCGAGTCCCACTAACTCTGAATAATAGCATTTACGAAATTTAACCACTTCGTCAGCCCCTTCCAGCTTGTGAACTACGAGGTCAGAGACTTGAATGTAAAACAGCGAAATATCAATTCATCTACGAATTTGAAGAAGAAATAAAAGCAACCGTAATTAACTCCATCCTACACCCCTACGCGATGCTAGTGCTAGTTTCAGTGAACATGAGTTGCATGGAACGTATCCGTCGAAACAACCAGGCTTATCAATCCTCCTCTAATTTTCATGATCTCCCTAGGTATCCGTGAGGTAGGCACGCGGCATGATTCGTAAACCCTAACGTCGAGAAGAGAAAAGGCGCGCGCTGCGGATTATATTAAACCACAGGGGTCGACAAGGTCCGTATGGCATTAGTCAGGCGCGAAACCCGAAAATGGACCGCTAGGACGTTAAGAGGCGTGTATTACGTATTACGTAGTGTGTGGTGCATATCTAATATCGAACGGTACGTCGTATAGTACCCATGTGGAAACAATCCGCGGAAGTCCATCGAAAAACATGCGCTCTAAAGGAAATTCCGGCCACGCTCCTCGCGGGGAGGAGCATCAGGGTCGTACTCTTCCCCTCGCTCCCAGGCAGCCATCTGGTCGCGGACCTGGAAGAATGCGCTGTAGCGGGCACGCATCTCCGCCATGGGAATCGTGCGGAACGGCTGTTTGGCAAAGATTGCTTTGGCCTCGGCTAAGGAGACTAGGTCGGTCGGTTCGCGGTTCAGGAGTTCGTAGTACGCTGGGTCGTTCTGTGGGAGCATGTACTTGGGTATAAGAGTCTCGAATTCTTCTTTGGGGAGAGGCGGGTTGGGAGAATCAAGGATCGTCGAGTTGGTGCTCTCAGGGGCGGGAGATGTGTTGGTGCCGGAACTGAATTCGTCGACTTCGTCACCAGAGGCATCAGAGGCATCTTTGGGAGCTTCAGAGATGTCTTCAGTCGACCATTCTTGCTTCTCTCTGCCTTTGCCCTTGTAATCGGGTTTCTCGGTTGCGGTTTGTGCTTGTGGGAGACTGCACTCTGCAGGACTAGGACGAGTTGGGGTGGTACATAACATGGTCGACTCGTTCAAAATTGCTGAGAAATCCTCTCCAAGGAGCAAAGGCTGCACACTAGGGCGTTCCATAGTTGGTGTCGAATGAGGAGCCCGGGGGTGGTGGGTTGTGTCAGGGCTTGAAGATCGTGGGCAGCTAGAATCATTGATTGGCTCTTCAACGATATTGTCGGTATTGGAATACTCCATGTCCATTTTGGCCTCCCAAACGTCAAAGGATCTCCCGTTCAATCTTTCCAAGGCCTCGAAAATCTCAGAATCTGTGGGTTGTCTGAGGGGTGAAACGCGGCGGTGGGGATCGTTATAGTCTGGGGAAGGAGCCCTAGTAGGCACACCATTCTTCTTGCCTTCAATCCATTCTTCCAAATAGCTTAGGTAAGGGCCTCTTGCCCTCTGGGGCTCTCGCGGTTCTGTTGGAAGCGGCTTGTCACAAGGGTCTGGCAAAAACCGCCACAAGTTCCGCGCACTCTTGTAGTTGCCCCAGTTGAGGATTTCCTCCCGCCACATGATTATCTTGAAGAAAAGGCTGGCGTGTGAAAGCTGCTTGAACAGGAGGAACAGAACACCATCGACATCAACCCACATGTCTTCAAGAACCTCCTCTGGGTCTCTATAGACTTGCTTGAAATGGTTCAGGAAAGCTTCCGGTTCATAAAAGGTAAAGTCGAGGAACACTAGAAGCCGTGTAAAGCCTGACGTCATGTCGTCCAGCGTCTCATACGACAGAGGATAGCTAGGCGTTTTAGTCAGACTAACATCAGCATTCCCCCATAAAATGGTAGAATGCGTCTTTGCATACACTGCATAGTCTGCGGCATCACAGTGACGAGCAAATTCGACAATTATGGTGTGTCCAACAGGCTCCGGGCTGGTAGCAGTAAACATTTGGAGAACCATTCCACCCTGAACTCTTGCCATGATGTCGCAAGCCTTCAGTCCATCATCCGCGCCGGTGATGATAACCTGTCGTGATAGGGATGAACCCTCTTGATCCGCTGGACGATATTGGATCCCATGGCGAGAAACAAGCTGCGGAGGATCTTTGTGTTCTTTCCGAGTTAGTGGTCTCTGCCGGGAGGCAAAAAGACGATCTCTCTCATCCAAGCCGAAGATGTAATCACCGATAATCCTGCGGTTTGTTTTGTCGTCGAAACCAAAGATGTACTCGTAGTCCGGTAGCACATATTGTCCCACTTTGCCGTTATGAATACCCATGCTGCGCGGAGCAGAGTCGCTGGTAATATAAACATAATCTTCTAGATCTTGTAGATGAGAGGGCTCTTCGGACGCCGTCGTAGTAGCAGCGTCAATCTTACACGCCGAAGGCCTGCCATGGATCACGCAGGTCCTTCGCATGCAAGGATTGAGAGTGCAAGTGTATGTACAACCTACAATTACCCTTGTGAGCTTTCTTACAGGTCTTCAAAGCAGATGAATTGGAGTTGGCCTACTCATCTTGCTAATACGCCTATTAAATGGCGTGGGAAGTAGATACGACGGGTAAGTTTGATAGTACAGGCGTGTGTAAGGTTGATGAGGAGTCACGAAGACTTGCAAACCTGTTGCGAAGGAACGCTTGACAACTTTGAGTAAGTCTCGGGCTGGCGTGGTTAGCCGTTCGTTCGTTTGCTCTGGGGAATAGGGTAAGAGTTACACGGGGAATATTGAGAAGATTGGAGTTGGGCGGAAGACGAGAAGTTGAAAGATTGTGAATTGGGATGGGATCAGAGAGATTACTGAAATAATCGAGAAATGAAAGAAAAGTTGTGCCTGTGTGCAAGTGGCACCTTGCACACCGGCTGAGTCTTCAGTTATAAACCGGTCTTGAGAGCGGCAAGTACATGAAAAGGCGGGAATGTTCAGTACCTAGGGAAACAGATATGCAGTATTCGGCATCCCTTCCTGTAGGTTCATTTTCATAGAGTCGAGGTGTTAGTTTCCCATTGTTCTCTCCTTATCAGATGCTCTGGTTGATATTGAAAGGGTTAGGGTAGTGCTAGTGAGTGAAATTCTCGTAGGTGTCAAAACTGGATATGGAAACATCCGGCCTCTATGTGAATGCATAAGTTATACACTGATACCATATTATCACATGATTCTTTGGCTTTTTGTATTAAGCTCTCTTCCTACATATTTATTATTACTGTGTGTATATGACCTAGAGTTACACGGGTCTTGCAAAGGTGGCTCGGCAGAGTCTATCATACCTCCAGGTAGCCAGATAGGAGACTTCCTGCTCAACCACCAAGAAATCCATCACCAGCAATGTGAACTTTTTGGCAGCCAAATATCCGTTGGAATAAAGCAACGTGGGCTTCAGTTACATCGAGTTGTCGATGAGTTTGCTGTCTCTGTAAGTTGTATAAAGTAATTCTCTGGCCAATCAGATTTAACTACGGAGCTGTAGATTCTCTCTTCCAAAAGTTCCACTTCTCCTAGCCAATCATATTCGAAAATTTTCACCGTATAGTCCCACTGAGCGGATTGAGCGGACTAGGTGGGGCTTCCAGATCGGCCCTGCCGATCGACAATAGTCAAATCATCTCATGTAAGTACTGTAGGAGTACGGATGGATATTTGATACATAAAATGACTCTCATTGAAAACAGATTGCGCTCTTATCAAAAATAGCTTGTACTTTTATTGAGGCTGATGGTAAATTGATTGCTAGTATATTATAGGGAAACACTGACGATGAACCAGCAAACATTAGAGCTACACTATAAATTTCTTGGTCAATAAGGTTTAGTACAGGAAAAGGCACAAGCCATTAATAACTCAGGCACATAGTCACCTTTGACTACAGAAACCTCGTATATAACAGCAGCACGAGCGGTAGAAACTAGGAGACAGGCAGCAACGGTGTCCAGAGCGCTTCAAGCGAGTTTTGTGGCACAGCATTGAATCCGATAGATTCTGAAGCTTTGATTGCGACGGCGCCTTGAATGGAATCCAAGTATTTATTAATAACTACCTTTTGGAAGGTTAAACACGCTGGGTGGTTTTGGGGAGATCTAAATGCGCAATGAGGCAATTACCTCGAGGGTGCGTTTAGGGGCGAAGGCCTCTACTGTGTAACCGGTTATCGGACAGAGTAGGCTATCGGAAGCCGGATGTGGATTTGGTTGAGAATAAGCTAAGTAATTACTTCAAGGTCAATAGTGTAGGGTAAGTAAGGCTCTGAATTTGTCGAGAAATACGGTTCTTGTTTTCTGGTCTGGAAGAGACAGAAGATGCTCAATTGGGCATAATCGAATCAGAACTGAACTCCCGGTCGAATCTAATTGTAGTAAATAGGATGTATACCAAATTAAATCCGCACTTTCGCTTAAAAGTTGGAAATATGGTAGGGATCTTGTAGTACTAGGAAAGAATGGAGGAAGGGGGAAAATCGAAATACATTTGACCATAAATGGGAGTGCGAAGTATCAGACGAAGACTCATGTCAATCAGAGCCTGAATATCATGCTATCATGCTAGATTTGAATTTTCATTGGACCAGCTCTATCCGGTACTTATATGAAACTTGCTCGCATTTCTGGATTCCAGACCTGGGCCTTTGGTACGCGGCATGACGGTTTGATTGCGTCTAAGGTCAGCCTTGGGGAGCCCCGCGATAAACAGGAAAGACCCCGAAGAACAGAGAGATTGGTATTTCTAAGCTATAGAAGAATACAACCGGTTGTAGTCACCATTCTAGGAGCAGAAAACCTGGCATTGTTTGATGCAAGTGTCAGATGGAGGCAGTAGATTAGCCGGGTTAAATACCTCATCCTACCAGATACCAAGAGATCGACACCTGATGTCGTACCAAGAAACGTCATATTAAGCTGGCAACATACGGCGAGGGACTCAAGTTGTATGCGGTCGCTTCGGGCGGTGTCAAATAATTGCATCCGGCCCACAGCTGTCGCCATGATCCCTGGTTTAGGTCCATGTCAGCTCTATGCTCTAGCAGGCCATCAAACATCTTCAAGCCATCTAATCCCAATGTTCCATCGTCCCCTCGCCCACCGCCGAGCCTATTTCTGAATTCATATCATAGCCTTATCACACTGCCAGAATGAACTACTAATAACTGCTGTATCAGGAGCAGTGGCTTCCTGAATTCTGCAAGTCTCAGCGAGTCTAGGGTTAGTAGAATTGACACCTCGACCGCTTACCCCACTTCTCCCTTATTGCGCATTCTCTGGATTGTTAGCTCGCGTATTTTCATAATGCTAAAGTTCTCACTTGATATTATGTGACTTCACACATAGGGAACTCTTTCCGGGTTTTCCGGGTTGCGCTAGAGCCTTCCGGCAGGCACACGAACCTGGACACGGATTTGAAACAGGATCATCTGATGATACATAGGTAAGCATTATCCTTTCATCGGCGACGCTCTGATTACGTCGTTATATAGTCGTTAAATTAGTATATGATAACTATTCTTGATAATTAGAAAATTTGTGTAGCTATAATCGCTCTGATCGCTTGGTAGTGAGGTAATGATATAAAATTTGAGATGTCACAAGACGAACCAATAACTTGTTCTCCCGAGGGACAGGCTCCCGGAAATAATCCATTCCACCCCCCTGCGTCGATCGTACCGATATTGGCCCCTGACCCCCACCCTAAGATTTCTCACGTGAGAATCGTCTTCTTGGAATTTTTCCCTAGTCGAGCACGTCTTATAATACCGCGGAAGGGGTAAAGATTCAACATCGGGCTTCGCGTTGCGGGGAGCCCATCCGTAATACCGCAAGTAAGATGCTCGGAGCCGACTTGCCGTTGTTAGATTGAATGATGTGAGACCCGGGCGTTGGGGCGACAGTAATCGACGGATCCGAAGATAGATATGGACGAATAGATCGCCAAGAACTTGCAGCACGCGGTCACACCCCCAAGAAAAATACCCTGAGCCAGACCGCCGGGTTCCATCGCAGCCTTGTGGCATGGTGGTCTGATAATTCAGTAGGATGCTGGTGTGGTGAAGCTCGCGGCCAACCCAGCAGAGACCGCTCGGCATACCAAATCCGAGTGCCCGTAAAGGAGAAACCGGGGTAATGGAACACCGAAGACAACGTCAATACTTACCCGCAACTAAAGTATTACTAAAACGGTTATTGATTTCGATGGTCTGATGGGTACTAATACTGAGCTGCACACTAACCTGCGGATCCCTTGATTTGGGCTACTGAGCCGATACACGTACCGGGCACCCTTGAAAGTTCAAGAATGGTGTTCACGTTAGACTTACTTAGCTTGCGCGGTCTTCTGCACTATGTAGGTTGAACGTGCGTTTTTGCGCCGTGGTTGGTGAGATTGGTGGCGTCGTGTTTGCCGTTGATATGTTGCATGAGGGCACGAGGTGTAACCAGACATATCGCCCCTCGTCGCTCTCCCACGTAAATGGGTCCTTATTGAAGCTAATAACCAGGTTGCCCGCACTTTAGGGGCATGCCCCAGGTCCGGGACTCGGCTTGGCAGGGTAAAGGGCGGATTCGGGTCACGTACATAGTGGACATAGTGGTTGATGATTTGGGAAGAAGTTCCAGTTTAAATCGACGCTGGAATAAAAATGGAGCCGGGGAGACGCTAGGGCATTTACGATGTTTTAGGTTAGTTCTGATGTAGCGTGGGGGTGGATTAACCCTGTTAACCTTCCACAACCGGGGCAACTCTCAGGCTGGTCTCGCTATACTTAGTTAGGCGTAGGCAGGCAAGACAGGGCTACCACGCACTGAGGATCCCTTGCCAGTTTTACGGCACAGGGCTATTATGTGCGAATGTACCTACCTCGCCTTCTTCAACCTCTGTTCTGGTTGCCTCAGGCCGCTCAGGCTGCTCATCAGGTACTAGACTACTTCCCCCACGCTGACTAGGAGGATCCGCTAAACTGTCCCCACTGCCCAGGAATGCCCCTCATTTCCAATTTCTCTTTCTCGATTGAAAAAAAGGGCTTCACCGCATTTCGTTAACATGGATTCTTCGCCCCGGTGTTCGTCCAACAAGACAGCCAGGCTCTGTACTATGTACTATTACCTGAACACGCCAGCCCCAGATTTGTCGCAACCATTAACATAATGGAAAGCACCTAGAAAGCCCCTAGAGCATGCAGGCTTGCATCCCGCTTGCTGGGCAATTTCTTATGCCTGCCTGCCTGAATTGTACCAATGAACCAATCATTGTAGCACAAGTCGATGCAGTGCGAGCTTAGGTTCCCCGTGTCAGAAGTGCATCCAAGCCACCGACGAGTGCTTGTGGCACAATCAATCATACTTCTCTCGTTAGCTGAGTCGGCCTAGTTCCCCTGTTCAGGGGAAAAAGCTCAGCAACCACATGACAACCCCCACGTTCAACTCTCGGCCACCTGCCTTGACCAGTACCCAGGTAGCCTCTTCATCATTGTCCAGTCAGACCAGGCCTGCCAGTAACATCGATAATCTTACAAGTGCTTAGCGGCTCTTTCGGTCTTTGCTTCCATCCTCTGCAAGCTCATTGGGCTGCCTCGATGAGAGGAGGATCCGATAGCTAGCCAGTCTAGGCTTATGCTTAGTCGCTCTTCGCCTTATAGTCTCATCGGCTCGAGCGCAGCAAACAACCTGGCCTAGACGTGCACCTTCTTGCCAATCTAAAATCTAAAGGTATTTAAGTCATTGTTTCCCCCTGCTGTTGAAAGGTTTAGAAGTACTTCCATTGTCTCTCCCCCTTTTCAACCTGCCTAGATTTCTCCTCTTTTTACTCGATCATACCACACATCTTCCACTATCTAAACCTAAATCCAAGGACCCTACCAACTTAGTAGAATTCCCTTTTCATTTACAAACTCCTCCCACCTACACGTCCATTACCTTACCCATTGCCCTTAACTTCACTAGATCCTAGATCTAAATAAACCCGATGACGGAGTCTCCAGCCCAAACCCGCCCTCTGCCCGATGGGGTCTACGTTCCCACCGTGGCCTTCTTCAAGGATGATGACGACATTGACTTAGAAGCAACCCAACGCCACGCTATTCACCTTGCTGAGGCTGGTGTTGCAGGTCTCGTTGTACATGGTTCAAATGGAGAAGCGGTTCATCTGAGTAGGGAGGAGCGCAGCCTCATCATCAAGACAACGCGATCTGCTCTGGACCAATCTGACCACCACCTCATGCCCCTGATTGCTGGCTGTGGAGCACAATCTACTCGCGAGACGATTCAGCTCTGTCGGGATGCCGCCAATGCTGGTGCTAACTATGCTATCATACTCCCTCCCGCCTACTATGGTGGTCTTCTCAACACATCTAAGATCGTTCAGCATTTCCATGATGTTGCCGACTCCAGTCCCGTTCCAATCATGATCTACAACTACCCGGGGGCTTGCTCCGGTCTAGACTTGTCCTCCGACGCAATCCTCGAGATTGCAAAGCACCCCAACGTTCACGGTGTCAAGCTCACTTGTGGGAACACAGGCAAGCTGGCTCGCATTGTTGATGGGGCTAGACCCGGCTTCTTCGTTGCTGGAGGCAGCGCAGACTTTATTCTGCAAGGTCTCGTCGTTGGTGGAAACGGAACCATCGCTGGAACAGCCAACCTAGTACCACGGGCCTGTGTTCGTATCTGCGAGCTGTTCCACTCTGGCAAGCTAAATGAGGCGAGACGACTACAGGCCATCGTTGCCAAGGCAGATTGGATCGCCATCCAGACCGGCTTTGCCGGGGTGAAGGCTGCCTTGCAGCACTTCAAGGGCTACGGCGGGGAACCGAGGAAACCATGTGGACTGCCAAGCAGGGAGCAGATGGACATGATTACAAATGGATTTGCGGAGGTAATGGCTTTAGAACAGACCTTTGTCTAATGGGAAATCTGGGGATTATGTTCTACAAGGGATCACGGGGCTCAATGGCACCTTGCTGTTGAGTGGATCACACGCTTGGCGTTACGAGATTGAACGGCGTTTATCAGGGCGGAATAGTGCAAAATTTATTGGAAACAAGAAAGATTCGCCAGGATTTTCCGACTACTGGTGCAGAATGCTTATTCCTGTGCGGCTCTCAAAATGGATGTTTGAATTGATATGAGCTGATGTCAAGAGCCTAGAAAGTAGACCTTCAGTACCTATCAATACGATCCGCGAGGATTGCCATATCCACATTTCGCTTGGTGCGTACACTTCCACTCCCTTGCATACAACACGGGCTTCATGATACTGTGAGGAACGTTACGAGCTACAGGCATCGGCAATTGAAGTAGGTAAGTGGCCAAGTCCGAACTTGAAACCATCCTACGGACCTATTTCCAAGTTCTCTATTCTTTGCACGACCGAGTCCCGTCGAGACCCAGGCGGCGGCAACGATGGCGGTTAGAACATCGGCTATCATTGCCCCCTACTCCCGGCTGGCAGCAACGCCACCAATTCTTCTATGCCACAGCATCACGCATGATCCATGCTGCCACATTACCCCAACCCAGCTCACATCATGACGGCACATCGCATGCCGCGTACAACGTAGCCGATCTTCGCAACATCCACCCATTGGAAACACGTCCATCACCCGAGACACTCACAGGAGGGACAGGAACACAAGACCCCTTTTGCATCATGTAATCGAGTAAATCCGCGGCGGATCACCAGTCAGTCTGTCATAAAATGCGGTCGTTGCAGATCAGCCCGAAGTCCTTTTTTCTTCCCAACCCTGTACCCCGCAGTCCACAGGCCGGACCTGCAGCCCATGCCGCGCTAGTCCTGTAAATCGGCATCGTTGGGGGCGGATTTGGGGGGTTGGTACGAGAGAAAAATGCACAGAATAACGCACGATACGATCCTTAATACCAGCGTTTGTCGCGCTATATCGTCTGTTCCCACTGCTTCCTTGCCTAGCAACCTGCTCGTGTTATTTACCCGAGCTGGTGAATGGATGTCATGCAGCAAGCGGTAGCATTCTGGTACTGTACCTCGGGTATGCATGTACGTAATGTCCAAAGTACCACATACCTATTTTCAACCAACAACAGCACCGCCACGCTATCCACTACATACGAACAAGACCACCACCACTACCACCACCGACGACCGTAACAATAACCCACTACATGCGGATGGAGCATCCTTCGGTAACTATTCTCCGCGACCTGGTTTTCCGAACCCATCCAAAGGTCCTAAATCATGTTGCTGACCATCCTGACCATCTCCGGCGGACAGACTTGATCCTCAGTCTTACGAGCCTGGCATGACTGCAACATCGTTTAGTAACAGGAAGATATCCTAGGGGCCGGAGTCCTGAAAAAGTTACGTCCGCGTGTTGCGATTGCGGAGGAACTATTTCGAAAAGAGAGAGTGGCAAGACACTTGTAGGTAAGGGAAATCCAACTTCGGGCATATTCCCCCTCACCTGGCCAGCTGTGGCTAGCGGTTTCAGGCTTCCTTTTGAAAAAGGGTCTCCAAACGGGCATAAATGGCCGTGATATGATGACACGGATTATGTGATGCTGAGGGAATCGGTATATCATATGGCACAGCTCTCGGGTTGCTCGCGTGACGCCTATTGGACGGGAGCGCCAACGAGTCCGGATTGGGCAACTCGAGGGAGTTAGGGCTTACGCTGGTTAGTGTTAAGCAAACAATACCTCATCATCGGATCCTCTGGCCTTCCTTCGCGGGCACTGCGTAGTAGCTTCTCCAGACTACCAGTCAGATTAACCATGCAGAGACCAGCGATCTATTCCCCGAACCCAAACAAATGGACGGGGTTTTATGTATTGGAGTATACGGTTTATCCGTTCCGTATCCACCTATCTTTATATATAGACGATCACCTGAAGCTATTGTCAGCTTTAGCATTTAATCCTTTAATACATATTATTCCTTAGAGTCCATTAGGTTATAAGCCTTTCTTAGCGTTTCTAATGATTTTAATTGGATTGTTAAATGTTAAAAGAGGCTTATTTAATCTTATAATAGCTTTATTTTTATTTCTAATATAACTAAAATAAGCATTTTATTTTAATAATATATAAATATTATTAATTAAATATTATTAATTAAGTAAACCTTTTTTAATTATTTTTATAATTTTATTTTTACTTTTATTTTATATATTTTAAAAGCTTTATTTATTTTAATTAATAATATATATATTATTAATTTTTTCCCGATTTAAATTAAAATAAATATTTTATTAATTACATTAATAATTAGCTTTTTAAAGCTTTAAAATTTATTAAAATGTTAAAGTTAAACTTAATATAACTTTAACATTATAAATATAAATTATTAAAAGCTTTAAATTTAATTATTAAGTTATAAAATTCTTTAAAAATATTAATTTAAGCTTTAAATAAGCTTAGTTTTAAGCTTATAAATGCGTTATTAAATCTTATGCTTTATTTTATTAAGTAAAATGTAATAATAATGATTTATATATTTATTATAAATTACTTATACCTTTTTAATATAATATTAATGTTAAACATTAATTTTAAAAAGTAATGGTATATTTATTAATTAATTTTTAAAATAAAATTATAATTATTTTAATAATTTATACTTATAAGTTATATTTAAATTTCTTAAAATATATTAACCTTTAATATTATATAAAGATATTTTATATAAGTATAAAAATAACTTTAATTTTAAAAATTAAAATTTTTTTTCTTTTAAATTTATTATTATATTTTTATATTAATATTATACACATTTATTATAAGGTTTATTATTACCTTTTTAATTATTTTATTTAACTATATATATTCTTAATTAAATTTTAACTTTTAATTATTATATAAAACTTTATTATAAAGCTTTATTAAATAAAGCTTTATTATTAAATAAAGCTTTATTAAAAAGCTTTAATATTAAGAAAAGCTTTATATTTCTTAATTAAATCTTTATTTAAATTAAGGTAATATTATATTTATTTTATATTTTAAAAAAGGCTTTCCTTTTAATTTAATATATCATTATTATTATATAATATTTATATATTATTAAAGGAGTAATTTAAATAAGTTTTATTCTTTTTAATTTATAATTATATTATTATTTAATCCTTATTAAACTTATTTAAATTTAAAATGAATATTTTATATAGTAATAATTATTTAATTATTAATCCTTTAAACTTAGCTTAAATTATATATTATAGTAATAACTTTTAATTAAAATTTATTTTTAAATATATTAATTAATTATATACATTTTATTTAATATATATTAATATTAATATATATATTATAAATTTTATTATTACTTTACCTTTTAATTAAATTTTATTATATATGAAAAAAATTATTATTTAATAAGTTAAAGAGTTAAATATATATATATATAAAGGTAAATTAAAATTTACATATATAAATTTTACTTAAATTAATTAAATATATTACTTTAATCCTATAATTAAAGTATTATCCCTTTAATTACTTTTAATAACTAATTATAATTAACATAGTAATAAAGCCCTTTTTATCCCCTTTATATTTATAAATATTTTAAATTTTTATTTAAACCTTTACTTAAACCTACTTTTAATTAAAAATTATTTATATATATTAAGTTTAAGTTTTCCTTTTTTATCCTTTATTTACAATAATAACATAATTTTACAAATATATTAAACACTATATAAAACATACTTATTTTAAAGTATTTTATTAACTTTATTATTAATATAAATGAGAAAGAACTTACTTTTAATAATATACTTATAATTTAAGCTATAACCGTATTTAAGGATAAATTAAATCTTAAAGATTAAAAATATAAGCTTATTACTTAGCTTAAATATATAAGATTTTATAATATTATTAATTTAAAAAAACCTTATCTTATAAATAAAAAAAAATCCATTATATATATTAAAAATATTTTATTAATTAACATGTTAATTAATAATTCCTTATTAAATTATATAAAATAAATCTTAAAGAATTACAGCTAGTTTATAAATAATTAAGATTTAAAAAAAACCTATGATTTTATTATTTAATAAGTGTTAAGTAAATTAACAAATTATATTATAAAGTTAATTAATGATTAGCAAACATTATTAATTAGCTTAAACTTATAGAAATTTTTAAATAAAGTTATATATACTTAGAAATGTTTTAAGTAGTTAAATGTTAAAATCTTTAATAAATTAATTTTCCATGTGGTTTTTCATTACCTTAAGAATTTTAATTAAATTTAATATAATTAATTAATCTTTTCATTAGTTAAAAATAATTTTACGTGGTTAAAATTAATTAAAAATATATAAATTAAAGTTAATACATTATATTTAAATAGTAAATATATATTAAGTTAAATGTAAAATAACTAATTAAAAACTCGTCATTTCTTAAATAAAAATGATAAGATTTATTATTACTTAAAATTAATAACTCCTTTATAAAATTATTTTAACTTACACTTTATTAATCTTAGAAAATTTTAAATATAATATTAAGCTAAGAAAAAGTAATATAAAATTAACTTTAATTAATATAATATATATAATATATATTACAACATTAAAAGTTATAAAAACTACAACAATTAATTAAAAGTTGTAAATTTAAGTTAAAGTTATTAATCTTAAGCTAAATTAAACTAATTATTAAGGAAATTAAAAAATTAAAATGTTTTATTTAAAGCCTTAAAATTAAACTATAATATATATTTAACCTTAATTCTCACAACTACTTTATTAATTAATAACATAGCTTTATTATTTATAAAAGTAATTACTTATAATAATATTATCTTAAACTTTAGTAATAATTACCACACTTTTAATAATTTAAAATACTTTAAATTTATTAGGAAATTAACTACCTTTTTTTTTACCATAGCCGTAAATAAAGTTATAATTACCTTAATTAAAGCTAAAAATATAAGAGTTTTAAATATAATATTATTTAAAAAAGTTAAGATTTTCCACTTTATTAACGTTATTTATAACGCTTTTATTCTTTATAATATACTTAGTATAAATTAACTTAAAAAAAAGAAAATAATTTTTAATAATTTCTAAGATTTATTAATATATAAATATATTAGCTAAGAATTAACTTAAATTAATTAAATTTTATAAGTTATTATTATTTAAATTTAACATTATAATAATATAACTTTACTTAAGGCTTAATTATAATTTTCTTTATATCTTTATATTTTATTTAAGCTTATATATAAGAGATTAATATATATTAATTTAAATTAAATAAAATTAACATATAAAAAAGCAAAGATTTACATTTTTAAAAAGGAAATAATTAAGTTTTAATATAAGGCTTATTTTCTTAATAAAGCAATTAAGCTATAAAGTTATATTATGTTTATTTTATAATTATAATTACTAACGTAATTTTCCTTTAATTTATTAATTAATAAAATTAAGTATAGTAATAAGTGTTATATAATTTATATTATTAATAATTATTTAAAATATTATTAAATTAAATTTACATTTAATAAAATATTAAGGATTATATTTAATAAAGTTATTACCTTAGTTATTATTATAAAACGTTAAATTAACCTTTTCATTTTAATAATATATTTTAATAAGGGTAGGGAATTTTTAAAAGTAATTAATTAAGCTCGAACATATAGCATTATTATATATATTGTTGTTGTTAATTATTATAAATAATTAAGCTTAATTAAAAGAATTAATTAATTAATAATTAAAATAAGTTATATAATTTTAAATGTAATTAATTTTTTTTATTTTTTATAGCTTTATATATAATAAATAACAATGATTATTATAAATTTCCTTTTTATTTAAGTTAATGAAAACTTTAAATTTCCTTATATTTGCTTAGTTATATACCTAGGTTTTTACTTAGTTAATTAACGCTTTTAAATTAATTATTTTTAAGTTTTTAATTATATTATATATATTATTAAGTAATAGTTTTAATTAATTAAAATAAACCTTAAAGTTATTTAAGGGAAATTAATTAAATATAATAGTAAATATAAAGTTATTTATTATATATATATCTTTGAAAAAGGAAAAGTAAAGCATGTTTTTAATATTCGTTTTATAAAATACCTTAAATTTAAAGGTTAAAAATTTTTTAACTTTTTTAATTAAGAAGTTTTCTTTAAAAAATAATTAATTAGTTTTAATAATTTACTATTTATAAAGGAATTATTATTCTTTTTAAATATATTTAATATATAACCATTAATAAAGATAGGTTTTATTAATTACTCACTTATAAAGAATTAATAAGATTTTATTATAAAGCTATATTAATTAAATAAATAATAGCTAATTAATGTATTACATTAAAATTAAACCTTAAATTAACCATTCCTAAATTTATTTATTTAAAAATCCACCCTTATCATATATTTTATCCCATTATAAATATAGTTAAAAATCTTTGTTTTTAAGAAATTTATAAAATTAAGGGATTTATAAAATATAAATCTTAATGAATTTAAGGATGTATTTAAATATGTGATTAATTAAAAATTTAAATTTATATTTAATATATTTAAGAATAATTTGAAAATGGCTTTATATATTAAACTTAAGTTATAATGTTAATATATATAAAGTTAAGAATTAATTAAACATATTTTTTTCTTATTAGTTAATCTTTTTAAATATATTTATTAAGATTTAAATTATTATATTAATAATATTATAAGGTTATTTTACTTATTAAATTTTAAAGCTAATAAGTTTTTTACCTTTAAAAGCATTAATTATTTATTTGTTAAAAGTTTTAAATATGTTTAAAGCTTTTTTAAATTATAAGCTTAATAATAATTTACATTTAAGAAATAAGTTTAAAATTTTAAGTTTTATTATATGTGAGATTTAATAATTTTATTAAAAAAAACTAAGGTATTACTTAAAAAGTAAGTTACGGATTAAAAGTTTAATAAATTTAATTAATAATAACGTAATAAAGCTTATTAAATAATATAAGGAAATTATAAAAACATTAATTTATAAAGCACTTAAGATTTATATATAATTATAATTAACTTTACATTAGTTAAGTTATTTTTAGCTTTAATTATTATCCTTAATTTTAAATTTTATTAATTAAATATTACCATTGCTTTTTTTAACTTAAAAATCGACAACGAGTTAATTTATATAAAGTAATTATACGGCTTTATTTAAAAAAGCTTAAATTATGTTTACTACTTTTAAAAAGCTTTATATAACTTTTATAAAGCTTTATTTTAATAGTATAAAACACTTACTTTTATATTTAATTAATTAAGCTTTAAGCTTATTTTCATTAATTAATATATATTTAAAAATGAATTTATTAAAGCTTTCTTATTAATTTATATAAATAATTTCATTATTAACGTACTTATTAAAGAAATAATTTACTAAATTAAAAAGGTATTAATAATATTTTTTAAGCTTAAATTTTTTAGTGAAACCTATTATTTTCTCGAATTAATAATAAAGCGAAATTAAAATTAATGTTAAATATAAATTAATTAACAAAAGTTTGCCGAGAAAATGCTAATTAAATATAGCTTTACCGGCTTAAATCTTATTAAAACATTTTAATAATTAAACTTTTTAATATTATACTTATAAAAGCTAATTAATAATAAAAAAAAAATTAAGCTTTATTAATATTATATAAGATTAATTAATTTCCTAGCCTTTAAAATATATTTTAACATTACATAAGTTTTTAATAAGTTTTTAAAAATTAATTTAAACCTTTTTATACATTATTAAAATGTAATAATATATTTAATACATTATATTACTAAAATAATTAATCTTAAAATCTTATTAAATAGCAAATATTTTACTACCTTATAACTTAATTTAATCGAATACGGTAATATAATTTTTAATAATGTAATTAACACTTAATAATTTACGAGGAAAATAATAATTTTCATTATAAAAAACTTAGTTTTTTAAAAATTAAAAAAATAATTATTTATTACCTTATTATTTATTAAAGCTAAATTTATTAATTTAACCCTTTTAAAAAAAGTGCTAATTTAAATTAATAAATTTTTAACCGAATTAAGTTATAAATAATTAATCTTTATAATTATTTTTATTAATTTAACTAATACATTATTTATTATAATTAATCCCTTATAATTTACACGCATTAAATATATTAATATTCGTTATAAATAAATTATTAATATAATTAATTAAGGTAATTTTAACTTTACTTATATAAAAATTAATGAAATAATAATTAATAATATAACTAAGCTTTTTAAAAAGAATAAACATATTTAATTTATTTATTTATTATATTTAACCTTATATTTATAATAAATTATTAAGTAACTTATATATTTACTTTTTTTTAATTAATTTTTATTATTATATATTTTATAATATTTTCTTTATATAAGTTATTTTAAACTTTATTTATAAATAAACATTTAAATAAATAGCTTATAATAATTAATTTACTCGTTTATTAAAGGGGTATTAAAATATACGATTTATTCATTTCGTATTCACTTATTTTTATATATAAATAATTACCTAAAGCTATTATTAGCTTTAGCATTTAGTCCTTTAATACACATCATTCCTTAGAGTCCATCACTATGACCCCCACGATACTACTAGACAAGAAAAAGGGAGTTAAACTATGTCGGAGGTTTGCTAACACTTTCCCCCCACGCTTCCCTGAAATGGAGTAGCCGCTCATGTACGGTAACTATCTAATTATAAAGTGACAAATGTGTCCAGCTGCAGCCATATTCTTGTCTGATTGTCCCCCTCCCCTCCCCTCCTTCTCCCTTATCCCACCTTCTCAAACCGCATATATGCGGACACGAGAGAAACCGTCTGATACATAGTTATGAACACCTTGCGTTACCTTCAAATACGTTGCACGTTGAGGGCAGCGTTGATGCAACGCAAGTATGCCGGCACCCGGCAATCGAACTATTTAGATATGCATAGGTAGAGTAGCGAGCGTGGGATTTGCGTTTGCCTCGGCTGCGTGGCAAAGGCTCTGGGGGACATGCAATCAATATGCAGTCAGCACTGAAAAGGGGGTACCTCCACGAGGGTGACTGCGGTTAGGTAATAATTCGTGCGAGGCAGTTCATTTGAGTGAAACCGCGAAACATATGATGCGTCTCGCTCGCTAATGGATTGATCGAAAGAAACCACGGCATTTGTCCGTCCGAACCCTACGAATTGGAAGCTCTATCTAGCACCAGCGCGCAATGCGTTACCTCACTCGTCGCCTTCTTATCTCTCGCTTGCAAGTAGTTGCGGCGCCTTGCTTTTCTCGCGATAGGGAGGCCGCGCAATCACCCATTTCCTGTCATCTTTTAGAGTTATTCTGCACTTGATGAACTGCATAATGTCAAAATCCCATCACAACTCCGTCATTCAATGAGGCGTGAGCCGATGATCAGCCACGATGTCATCTATTCGGTTATAGCGGCATGGGTCCCCCTTCCGTATATCTCGTACCGTACCACTGGCGCCGACGTGGATTGGCAGAACGCCTGCTGGGATCCAAGACCCCTGGTTCCGGAATGGGGTTCCGGCGGTCGAGACCGGGTTTTGGGGCATCAAAAGCGGATGCTCCCGTCGCGGTGTTTCGCAAATATACATATGTAAAGCCTTAGGCTGCGAGCTGCAGGACTGACGATGACAGCCATTGGATGATTATCTTACTGTTTACAGCTTCAGCAAATCACAGCTGCGACAACGGCTACCTCGTCAATGGGAAAAACGAGAAAAGAGGGAAAATAAAAGACGCATTCGCACTCCTTACCTCATCGCCTCTTTCGACCGGGATTCCATGTGGCTTGTGTTTCCTCGCCCGCATTTCTGGTCAAAGCGGGAAAGCAGAATTCGTTTTTTCTCGATTGCTAATATTACTCGAATGACGAAACCCCCACGCCCTTATTTCCCCTGTGTCACCTTATGTCAGACTCGGATCTGCAGTGATCATTCCAGCTCTACCTATTAAACAGCGCCGTGAGACCCAACCCTGGCTCTTCTTACGACCGGAGCATATTCCGGGGTTTCGAGCAATTGGGCAACAAAGTCGAAAAAACATTCGTTTGCTTCGTTTAGAGCCTTGTCGTATGATGATTCATCATGGAGTAATCTAACCTCAGGCCACAATTATCGTGAGGAGCCCAGCGTATAGATGCCGTCAGCCCTATGCGCCCAATTCCACAACATCTAGCGCCGCCACTAGAGAGGACGGGACAAACAGCGGGAGCAAATAACATGGAACATGGGCTGACAGCTATGCAGCTATGTTTTTTCGGTAAGATTCAGGCCCTATAACATAATGGAAATTCATTAGACGCTTCGGCCGGAGCTGCAGCCTTATCAGCAGAGATCGCCCACGATACCTGCTACTTTGGCTCGTCTAGTTAGGTACATGCAAGATATAAGGTTATTGGATGCCTCATGCACATGACTACTAGCCGTGGACCTCCAACCAATGAAGGCTGTCCCAACATTCGGTTTATCGGGTGATCGTCAAGCTTCTCGAATAACCGGTAAGATCTGGGTGACACAGCCTGCAGATTCACAAGGAACGGCTCGGCGCGGCTGTAGGTTCCCTAGGTACATACCTACTATTAACGTGCAAGTATTTAGTTGCAACTCACTTATCCCGCTGACATACGATTCGCATTTTTGTCTTAGCTTGGGGATTGATCATTCGATATAGACAAGCCAAGCGGCCAAAAGTGATATATTTCAAGAACGAGATGAACGGGAACGACCATCTGCGCAAGAATCGGCGCGATTACTCAGAGATAAGACCCTTTGCCAAAGTGGCTTGTAAGCCGCCCTCGCAGGCTTCTGAAGTGATAGTTCATCATGCGGTCATTACATAATTATCAATGGGGATAAGCATATTGTTGATCTGTATTTTCAAGATGCATTCGCAAAGCCTCGTTTCAATGGTGGTGCCATGCTGATACGGGACCCTGCTAGGAGCCCAGTGCTGTACAGGTAGGTAGCTGTACTTACATCTTAACAGTAAATGTTGCTAGGTTTGTGGCTGGAAACAATGTCTCATCTGTTCTACGGTTCAAACAGTGAGAGATCCCCAAGGCGGTTTTGACTTGAACTGCTAAACCCAGGCTCTGAGTAACGCGCATCCTCTCGGCATTAAGTGGAAGGGATAATGATACAGTTAAAACTAGCGGAAAAGACGTAATGTCCCATTGTTGACCTTATCAGGGGTACCTAGGAATCACAACGCTGTTGTGCGGAGATACCTAAACCAGCCTGCTAATGATCGCCGTATCCATACAACAGACCTTGGACTACATACATTGTCTCAGGTTCTACCCTGACAAAGGGTCTAGACTTACAATAGATCGATCCAGATCAGTCTCTTGATACCTAGCCTCGGAAATTGTCTGACTTATTAATGGCTCGAAGTTAAGGATTTCGTAAGTGGCAGAGGGAACAGACACAGCCATATCAGTGAAAGCCAACTGATCCTGGAACTGGAACGCCCATGATTACTTGTCGCTTATCTTATTCGCGGCAATACGATAATTTTACGCATTCTTGGAGGGAAAATGTTTTTTTCCCAAACACTGGCATAATGTAGTACAATCAATATGTGCTTGCTGTAGTCTTGGGGATTAAATCAGTCATATACGCATTGCTATAATACATGCGGGATAAATACGGAGAGCCATGGGATAAAGAATGCTCCCAAAATATTTGGATATTCTATTCACGTGGAAGACTCAATGATAGCTGGTCTGTTAACCATGGCGATCGAAGAGCGGCATCATAGCGAAGTCTCGCTGGCTCTGTCCTCTCACAGGGGCTCTAGACTACGGACCGACTTCTTCTGAATACAACAATCGGAGAGATCCTAAACACAGTATACCAGCAAAGCACTATTTCAGACGGCGTCAGGGCCCCAAAAGGGAGCTACGTCGTGGTACCTGACACCTGTATATACCCAGGTAGGTAGGTAGGTTCCTTAGGAGGTAGATTATAGTGTTGTGCACAGGAGGAGATATGCATTAGCCTACACGCCTACCAACAACACGCCGACAGCGAGCTATTGTCTGCTAGCTATCACTCTGTACGTAACTCGTAACCAAGAATACCTACTTCCCCCTTGTTTAATATTATTTCGTGATCATCTCTTAATCCCCGGTATACTTCAGAACACGATTTAGCGGATGATCTATTACGTTCGAAACTGGGGTATAGGTGTTTATTCTTGGTATCAATTAAAGCAAAGCTAAAAACTAAACAAATGGATATCAACGCCAACAGACTAAAGAATCCATCACAAGCACTGCGAGTAATAATCGTTCTGGAATTTGCAAGTCGTTCCAGCGGCGCAGGCCGTGCAGCCATTCCATGTCTTGCCAGCGCATTGCCCCCACTTGGCCGAAGTACAGGCACCGGGCGAATTGCCGTTTCCGGGGGCCGGGTTGTTACCTATGAGTTAACGAATGTCAGCAACTACAAGATTGACCGTAATTTGGAAAGAATGTAAACTGAATGAATCTTCATACCCGAGGGCCCGGAAATCAGCACGGGGGTGCCAGTCTTGGTGGTCAGATCGATACTGCAAGTGTTCGCGCAAGACCCACCAGCACCCGGGTTCGTGAACGGGTTTCCAGGGATTGGATCTGTACTGTTGTAGACGATGTCGATCCACTGGATCTGCATCTCCGCCGATGCACCGATACTCATGTTGCCGCTCCAGCTCCCACCATCGCTCCAGCTGTTGAACATGATACGACTTGCGTCCCGCGGCGCCTGGAACTGGATAGAGGACATGAGTTGCCCGTCGACGAACCAGCTGGTGGAGCCCGGAGTCCAGTCCATTCGATGATATTGCCAGTCGGACCAGTCGGCCCGGTTCGGCATCGAGACGTTGCGCGTCGCTTGAGGGATGTCGCCGGCCTCGTTCCACGACGGCTGGTTCGTGTACTGGATCGAGTACTTCGGGTCCACGGTCCTAATCTCGAGGTCGGCTTCTTGCACTTGGGCGAGCTGCGGCGCTTCGCGGAATGTGAACATTGCCGTGATAGCTCCCGGGGCACCTCTAGTCCGAGCATACATACGAATCGATATATAGCGATAACCTAGAGAGACGGACTCGATCTCCGAGGCGGACTGGAATTGATCGTGACGCATGGTCCGCATCACGAGATACGTCTTAGAGGCTGCACGCAGATCCGTGTTTCTGTCGAAGTAGATGTTGTTTGCCGAGTTCACCATGAGCACCGTGGCATCGCTTCCGGTAACGTCCGAGCTCCCGTTCATGAGAGCGCTGTTATTCCACGTCTGGATGGACCAAATGCTCGTCCACGCGGGATCGTTGAAGTAGTTGTTCGTTACGGGTGCGTCGGCGGCACCTTGTGGATCATTGATAGGTCCCGGCGCATGAACATATTGGGACATATCCCTGAAATCGAAGAAGCGGTGATGTGTGAAGTAATGCGAGGTCGACGTGTTGGTTCTGTAACAGTTGCATCTCGAGTCGGCGACGAGCGGGTAGTTCTGCGCATAGACTCCAGATAGGAGCGAGGTGATGACTGCCAACGCAGTTGCGAGTCCCCAATTTCCCGCCATCTTAGAAATCTGAAGCCGAAGACCTTATTATTTAGATGCGAAGGCTGTTAATTTTGACAGTTTTCTAGACCTCTCAGTCCCACTTGAATTTAGTGCAACCTAGAAGAAGGGGCAGGTGAGCGAGGTTACGGGTGAAATATGGGTTCGGATCAGATAACACAGTACGCTCGGACCTAAAATAGAACTACAGCAAACAAGGGAAAATAAGAGGAAATCCATGTCAAAGTTCTTCATGCCGAGCCCAGCTATATCTTCTCTCTCGGTCGGACATTCGATGTGAGGCCAACAACTAACATCATATCCCTGGGAGATCTAGAACTGGTCGGAAAAAGAGGTTCTACCGTACAACGCCGCGCGGCTATAGGGCGACACATATGCACAATAAATACAGCGAAGAAATAAGCTTTTTCTGCAGGGGATGACTTGCGGGGAATAGCCAGATCCGGATCGTCGTCAGGGGAAGGGACAGAAGCGGAATGGGCCGGGTAAATTGTACCAAGTCAGAACCCTTGGTTGCCAACGTATATATATTGGTTATGCGGACGGCATTTCTCCTTAGTCTTGGAAGAGGCGATGTCGCACAACTCGTATTGCGAGAGTGGGATTGCCGAACATAAGTCTTGGTGAGAAAGTTTTGCGAAGTGTGGTCAATATATGCATGACGAGTCTGCTGCTTGGCCGGCCAGTAGCACCGCGTAGACGATGGCATCGTGGATGGATGTAGGTTACCACTCTGCTAGAATACTACCATCTAGGGAGCTGGAGATCTAAGATGAGAATGTTTGAGGGTTAGGTGAGTGGTGCGATGCTACTGCTACATGGCGTGCCTGTCACGTAGTAGCCGATAATAGCTTCACAGAGGTCATGCCTTTCGTACCTAGCTACCGAGATTAATATCGACATTTTCATCTCTTACGTAAAAGAAGACGGCGGGCATATATGACTGCAACCTTTCGGCCAATTGATTATATATTATGTCCGATGCTCCCACCTTGCGAATTCAGGCGAAGTTCGAATAGACGCCATTGAATGATAGGACACATACGTTGGGAGAACATATGGCAAGATGAAGGACTTGAAATGAATATACCAATGTGTGTTTGAGATTGAAGATGCCATATACAACATGATGATGCTGTATCCTTCCTCTGCCAAAACAGTAATCGGTTGTAATATCAGTATCTCGGACCCTGCGTAGACCTGTACAGCTTGCGACCATCGAGGTATAATTAAAAGACGAGATCAGGGAGTGTCTGCCAATGTAAAGTAGGTACTTAGGAACTCCCACTAGACTTGATGTCTTTTGACGGAGATCGACGAAACCTGACCTTTAGGTGTGCATGTACATGCACATTTGACGTCCTCGTTGCACGGATTACCTACATGTGCGTTAAGATATGTGCGGCACAAAACATTGTACGGCGCAATGTCGTACATACATGTGCACGCATAATTACTATGCGTGCAGGCGTACATATGTAGTCGGGCAATTGCGAGGCGTGTGACATATTATGTACCTACATGTAAGTATTGATACGGAAGGAGCGATTATGGCGTCGTGGCGTGAAGACGCGTTTGCTCTCAAACGCGTAGAGGGGTATTTCCTGCCGTTTCAACCTATTTCCACAGCGTCGTGACCCTAGGCAACAAGGCTGCTAGCAACCTATTCTTGTTATTCTTGTTGTTGTGAAATTTGTTGTGAAATTTGTCTCGTCGTACTCACAAACAACTCCAACAATTTTGTCGAAGTTGTTCTGTTTCACAAATTTCACAAACCATCAGCTTCGACGTGAGAATAGCAACTTGTCTCAAATAAAGCTAACACTACTAAAGCAAGCAACTAAGTGGAATGACCTGGTTCCCACAATGAACTCAGATCAACCTATCCATGCCGAAACCTCGGCGTCTGGGGCTCGATTCGCCAAATCGGAGCCTCTAGACAACTCGTCGGCATTCCTCGAGGCACACGTGAAGGACACCAATTATCTTGAGAGACTACTCGCTGCGTCCGCCCCTGAAGTCCTCGAGTCTGGAGTAGCAATTGGCATCGACTTACTGGACCTGTTGAAGGCCACACTGAGCACTTTCATCACTCCCGAAGTTGATGTATTGCTTAAGTCGATCGGCGAGCTGAAAGCGCGCGCGACGCCCATTCGCGCCGTCGTAGGTGTTGTGGGCAACACTGGCGCTGGCAAGAGCTCTGTCATTAATGCTGTGCTTGACGAAGAGCGGTATGTAATATCTCCTTGCGTACTGCACCTAACTCTTATTAACAAATATCTAACCTAGATTACTCCCGACCAACTGCTTGCGCGCATGCACTGCGTCGCCAACGGAGATCTCTTTCAACTACTCGGATGATCCTTCCGAGTTGTACCGAGCCGAGATTGAATTCATTACTGCCGATGAATGGATTAAGGAGCTTGAGGTCCTGTTCAACGACCTGTTGGACGGCACTGGCCATCTCGTACGAGATAGTTCGAATGCCGACAGCCACGCTGGTGTTGCGTATGCAAAGTTGAAGGCGGTTTATCCGCAGAAGACTAAGGAGATGATTGCTCAAGGATCACCTGAACGATTCGCAGCTGAGCTCGCTCCTCGAGGGATACTTGGAAGCGTCAAGACAATCAAAGAGGGCTCTGCAAATGACCTCTACAGACGACTACAGCATTACGTGGACAGCAAGGAGAAGATAATTAATAATGACCACAGAAAGCAAGACGCTCTGATGGAGTATTGGCCCTTGATCAAGGTCGTCAGAATTTATACCAAGGCAGATGCTCTGTCTACAGGAGCCGTCATAGTCGATTTGGTGAGTTGATCTACTTTTCCCGCTTCTTTTTCGGCTTATGCTAACCAACTCAGCCTGGTGTACAAGATTCCAATGCCGCCCGAGCCGCCGTAGCGGAGAAGTATATGAAATCCTGCACTGGCCTGTGGATTGTGGCCCCCATCACCCGCGCTGTTGATGACAAAACAGCCAAGACGCTCCTCGGTGACTCTTTCAAGCGGCAATTAAAGTATGACGGCACGTATTCTGCCGTCAGTTTCATTTGCTCCAAGACCGACGATATTTCCATCACGGAAGCCGTTGATAGCCTCAGCCTCTACGGAGAGATATCCGAGCTTTGGAACAAAACGGAGGAACTGGAGAAGTCCAAGCAAGCTTTGCAGTCACGCCTCGCAGGATTGAAGGAACAGAAGGAAGTATTGGACGAAGAGATTAATGAGATCGATAGCCGTTGTGATATGTGGGATGACATCCAACATGATATTTCGATCGGAAAGATTGTATATCCGCCACCCAATTACGCCAAGAAGAGAAAGCGGCCTAGGAAGCGCTTCCAGAGTCGTAAGAGCCGCGACTCCTACGAACCCGATTCGGATGGTGACTATGGCGGTGACTCGAGTGATAAGGAAAATTCGCAGTCGGACAAGCCACTCACCGAAGAGGAAATAGAGGAGAAACGCGCCTTATTTAAGGTGCAGCGGAAGAGGAAGCGGGAATCAAGAGGGGAGATGATTGAAGAGATTGCCGACGTCTGCGCGGAAATAGAGGACACGGAGGCTGAGGAACAAACTATCCTGGCTAAAATCAAAGCCCGTTGCATCCAAGAACGCAACAATTATTCCCGTCGTGCGATTAAGCAGGATTTTGCAATGGGGATCGAAGAGTAAGTACCTATACTACTAGATTCCGTGCAAAGCTCACTCGGTTAACGATCTAGGCTTGATCAAGAAAACGCGGCGGAGGAAGACGACGCGGCGTTTAACCCGGACCAGGACCTCCGTGACTACGACGAGGTCGCGCGTAGCCTGCCCGTCTTCTGCGTCAGTAGCCGCGCATACCAGAAGCTCAGCGGGAGACTTAAGAAAGATGACTTCCACAGCGATGGCTTCATGTCTCCGGAAGATACGGAGATCCCACAGCTTCAGCAGCACGCGAAAAAGCTGACGGAGGCTGGACGAGCGAGCAACTGTCGCAGATTTCTGAATGATCTGACCCAAATGACCAACTCGATGAAGCTTTGGGCTTCTAATGACGGAACGCAATCAACACTAACGGACGTTGAGAGACGACGTGAGGAAATGCACTTGCGCAAGCTTCTGAACGACTTAGAGAAGGTATGCAATAAATATCTCGATTCTGGCGTCGTACGCATAAATGAGGAAATGTCTACTTGGCTCCCTGCATCATTGTGGTCGTGTCTTAGGCAAGGCTACTGCCAATTCAGCCGATTCGTTGGCTTCTTTATTATCTCGATACAATAACTAACCGTTCCTCTAGGGATTCGAAGCGTCCGTTAAAGAAGCAGTACTGCTGATTAGGCAGTCCCTTCGCGATAATGTCTATGCCGCAATCGACTCGTCCATCCCGTTGGCAGTCAATGCAGCACTCAATACGGTGTATACTTGGGGAGCACCCAAAAACCAGGGTGGCTTGAGCTGGGGTACGTATAAGGCCACCGTTCGACGCAACGGTGTTTATTACGGCGCCGCGGGTGATCGTGACTTTAATCGAGAACTCTTCGAGCCAATCAATCGTAATTTAATACCAAGATGGGAGCGGACATTCCAACATCAACTTCCGACCATAATGAACGAATTTGCGACGAAAACAAAGACGCAACTTAAAGAATTTCACAGTGCCGTACAAGCCCGCGCGCGATATCGCCACACGGCTATATCTGGAATAACTACGTTATCAAGTCAAATCCTAACGCACATACGTGCGCAAGAACAAGTTCCAGAGACCTTACATACGACGATTACTGCTCTCCAGAGAGAGGCTAATCGACAATTCACCCCGGTCATCTGCGTCGCCATGCGTTATGCCTACCAAACATGCGTAGCCGAAAACGGTATAGGTTCTTACAATCGTATGAAAAACATCATGGCGAATCACGTCGAGAATTCACGGCACACTATGTTTCGTCAAGCCACCGATACTGTCAAAGCACAGCTAGAGGCTCTGTGTCGTAATGTCCAGAAAAGTCTGACAGATGAGACTGAAGAAATGTTTAGCGTCATCTTCCGCGATTACATGAAGGTTATCGGTAAGTATATGGATAGTCACCTCTTGTATACATGTTATTAATCTTGTCGCAGTCGGCACAACGGTCGATCGCCATGCAAAACTGTCGCCTGAGGAGCTCAATATGCGCGCGAACCTTAACAATGTTATTGCACGCAGCGACTCCATGTTTGGGCCCGCACTAGATGAACCTGCCATTGAGGAACCTCAGCAGGCCGGGGGCAGGAGTCCGGCAGGTACAGCAGGTCTAACAGAGAGACAGAATGAGCCGGGCGACGTACCAGAAGAAGCGATATCCGTCGAGCGTGAACCCCTTTCCGATGAAGCCCCGACAGATGCCGAGGGGGATATCGAGATGGACGGAGCATCGCTCGTTGATGCGGATGAGTTGATTAAGGATCAACTCAGCGATGAGATGGACTTGGATATCTAAGCCGATGATGTGCCTCCTGCAATCGCAATTCACCAGGAGACTCTACGCGGACATGTTGTGTCAAGGTCCGTGTTCCTTGCTACTGGGCTGGGCCTTGCTGAAGGTCCCAGACAGTGTATAGTATATTTGCCCTGGTGTTGGTATGAGGGCGTTTGAAGATGTTTACTTGAAAGGTATCGGCGATGCTTGCAGTTGTTCATGATGGCAGGGAGGGAAAAAAACTGTAAATTAGGTACCTCAATGAGTCATGAAGAAACTTGAGCTGCGAGGCGTCAATGCGAGGCGTTAATGCGAGACTATTAAGAAGCCTTTTGATGTCTTACGCCCGTTGAATGATTTGATTACGTGTGATTCGGTCCACTCCCGAAGCAGATTTCGGCCCCCTTTTCCGGAGGAAAGATCAATGCGCGAGTACCTGTAAGCCTGTTGCACTAATGTTACCGGTACCAATCACCTTATTCATCTAATTACGAGGTTATGCTGAGTGATACGATCAAAAGAAGTTCAAAGGAGTTATTATCCTAGTGTTCTCAACCAGAGTAATCTCTTCGCTACGTCTAACTTTTGAGTTTAAAAGAGCTGTGTGAATCTGATATCTCTAAGAACCCTTCCGTGTGTATCCAGCTTCCAACCTAGCCCCCCAGCAATCCGGACACTTCCATCGTCGAGTCTGCTACAGCTATATGTCAGATGTCCGACTTGCCAGGGCGTTAACCCGCTAGGGTATTAGTTAGTACTTACCAAGCAGCAATGTATAGCATGGCATCCAGGAGATAGGTTAGGAATTCGCCACGCAATAATGCCATCCATAGACTTCCGTCCTTTTGAGGCCCTCATCGTATCAGTATCGAAGAAACCAGAATAAAGTCACTTTTCCTGTGAGAAACACTCCAAGGAAGAAGCCTGAATGTCCGTCAGTTCTCTTACGCTTTATTAGCTAATTAGTTCACTAACCATGGCCAATTTCAATCGTCCTCGAAGTCAAAGAACTCGTCGGAATCACTGGATTCGGATTCGACGCCGATCGAACCTCCGCAGTCACTGTCGACGCTGACGGAAAACCAGTCTTCGCTAGTATTAACTGACTCAGTTTCGAGCTCGCCAATACGACTATCCGAGTTCACGCGTCTCCTCTCCTTGTTTCGCCTCCGGATTTCAGTCACAAGCTTCTTGAAGCCCCGGAGCTCGTCGTTCGTTACCTTGCGTTCGCCGGCATTGGCCCGATGTGCTGGCTTATACATCCGCCGATGGATAATCATGAGTGGAGTAAGGCCGGACCTTTCCGGCATATCAGGGTCAATCCCGCTTATCTCAGCGCGACGGAGGACCTCGATGCACTGAAGTTCGGTCGAGATGGCGGCCCAATGCAGTATACCCCATTGCCCGCAGTCCACGACATCTAATCGAGCGCCGGCGCCAATGAGCAATTCTAAGAGAAGAACATTCCTATTCACCAATGCCCTCATAATAGGGGCCACCTGACCCGGGTTGCATTGATTGTTGATGTTGATGCCTGCGCCGATGAGATAGCCTAGAGACTCCGTCCATAAAGCGCGAAGCTCGCTGTTGTTTGCCCAGTCGTGACAGACGCTCGATGTAGAATCGAGTGGAGTAAATACCATAGCTTTGTATTTATACATTACAGCAGCGCCGTGATGGAGCAGGAGGCGAAGGATTTTCGGATGGTGGAATGAATGGAACGTAAGCTTCATCTTCGTATTTGGATTGTCGAGATTCACATCGGCGCCAGCATCAAGTAGCAACTGTGCTATTGGGAGATTTCCGTGCTTTGTCGCTTCTTCGAGAGGGGAAGCACCTAACGTAGACAGAACATTAGGGTTAGCACCGGCTCTCAGCAGCATCTTGACAGCGGCAGAATCGTCACGGAGAATGGCCCAGTGTAATGGCGCGTATCCGCAATTGTCCAAACTGTCTATATAAGACAAGTCTCGGGAGATGATAGCAGATAACTGTTCCCGGCTTGCGTGTAATATGGCTCGATGTATCGAAGAAGAAACTGTCGTCTCGTCCCTCTCGAGGTGTATAGAGAGATTATATAGGAAATTCTTTCTCCGCGGGCTCCATTCGCCACGTTCATGGAGATAAATTCGAGAAATACTTGTTGCTGTCCTAGTGGAACATCAGCAACTCTACCTAACCCTATAAATGCAGCTATGGTGTTATCGTACCGGCCAAACGCATCCTTTGATTGTATATCGCAACCTTGCTCCACCAGAAACTCCGCGACCTCAAATTTACGGTCCTGCAGCGCAATCTATAGACTATCAGATAGTGATGCTTGTGAGGTCAAAAGGATCCCTACCTACATTCACGAGTGTGCTTCCAGACGAGTTGACGTCGGTAGGAAGGATGGACTTCTCAGCTATGTGAACCCTGAACCAGTGTATATCATTATGCCAGATAGCACGTCTAACTTGGGTCGTGTCGATCACTCTAGGAATTCGAAGGTGAAGAGAGGCGCCAACTCCAGTAACACTAGACCAGGACATTGCGAACTCTATCCGGCGCGCCAACAGCCATCGAGGAAATGCATAATGCAGGCGAAGGGAAGAGGCGGACTGGACCTTGCAGGTTGCGACGTCACAGCGGGGGCGTTGGAGGAGCGGGATGGCGTTGTACTGTACGAATAAGTGCCCGACCGCGGAACTAAGCCAATCTGGCGACTGAGAGTGTTGAAACCGATGACAGTTGCAATTGCAGAAAGACGGGCAGCCTTGGATAAGAGCGGCCTGGAAATATACCATTGGTGTCATATTCGGGTTGCTAGTCGTGGTCTCTGGGTGTACACTCTCCACGCCTAGCTTATTGACAGGCTGAATCATGGTCAAGACCTGCTCTCTATTGAGTAAGTTTTCATTCAGTTGATTGATAGAACCATGAAGCGCCTCAAGGAGCGCATGGTTCTCCTGATGTGTCTGGGCCCAGGAGCACACCACTTCTTTGATATCGAGCGTGAGTTTCGTTTGTCGGTGCCTGTATATTGTCAGTTGGTTATTACTTATAGGTACCTGGGAATATAGTGCCCTCATTTTCATACAGCTGGGAACAATTAAGGACAGTGAAACACAAGCTCAAATATCCTCTTGTGCTTTGGACCTTCTGTTTCAACTTGTTAATGTTTCTCTTCTCCCTTTGCCATCTTAGCGTTGAGATGCGCTCTTTGCCATGTCCCCCTGGCTTCTTAAGCCTATTGCAAAGGGAATTTAGCTCGTCGACGATCTGAGCGAGATCATCCTTCAGAGAAATGAGGATGTTCGGGTCAAGCTCTGGGAAACTTGCATCCAATCTTTTCTCCTGTGGTTGATCTTCGAGGCCCGTTAATGCCGTCTTGACTTGTTCCGCGACCGCCTGCAATGTAGAAAGCTCATTTGACAACGCAACGAACTCGAGCGGTATGTTCCCACTCGAGCGGAGAAAATGGATAGCTTTCGCTATTCCTGCTGCTGCTTGAACAAGAGTAATGATGGTCGCGGCTACTGAAAGCGGATCCATGAAACGTGTGTCTATCGTAGCATAACTATATGTCGAACGTTTGGGAAACATTCCCGGAATAGAAGATTAAAAGTTGGGCTACTCATATTCTATTTATTGAGGGAGTCTGACTGCAAGGCTCGCTGCTGGCTTCGATTGTCCTGCTATACGGCAGCTTCGTTGTACAGCTCATATCGGTTGTTGAAGCCCCCACGGTGCTATTTGGGGTCCAAAATGACTTCGGAGTTTACCCGAGTTCATGAGAGCTACTGTGCCATTATTCAACATTTACCCCGATTAAGAAGGTAAACTCGGGTCACTGTGCCGCCGTCCTTGGCAGCCTCCAGTTATATTGGATGAGGCCAACATAAATCAAAGCTGCCTTCAATGGTAAATATAATAAGCCGATTTTTCCATTGCCTAGAATTACCTAACTCCTGAGCTCCTTCTCAACGTAGTACATAGGAAAAGTCCTCACCTCCGAAAATATCACTCAATGTCTCCGTCCTCCATCTCTTGGCACATGCTCAGACGAGAACGACGATATTGATTCGCTCCCTCTCGTGGAGCTTTTCACGACGGGTCCCATTCCCACGTGCTCCCCCTCGGGCCCGGTATACCCCGGAGGCCCACCGTACAAGGGGCGAGGTGTATACGGAGGGCTAGGATCGTGATCGTCCGAGCTGCTTTCGTGATGATGATTGTGGTAATGACCATCCCTCCCAAAATACGGAGGCACGCCAGGAGCAACAGAGCGGGTGGGAGGAAGGTTACTCCTGCGGGTTCGAGGTTCAGAATCTTGACCCTGTTTCCCACGACCACGCCGGATCTCCCCGAGAACAGCAACCATAAGCCAGATCAGCCACAGGATACCTCCAACGACAGAATATGCGATGATAACGCTTTGTGATGCCCTAGCTAGCTGTAGGCCGAGTCCGCCATTGATAATCCCAAGCGTGAGAGAGGCGCGGCCAAGCCATAGATGGGCGTGTGAGTATATAGTTCGACGTTTCAGCTTCTTGAACTTGGAATGGTGCGCAACGCCCAGCGGTGGCATGAAGAACAGCACGGCAAGAATGACGATGCCGATAATTGGGTGTGCGTTGGAAGAGGACAATTGTAACTGTTACTTTCGTCAATAAGTCGATTCTCTCTAGGGAATGCGGGGGAAGGACAAAGCGCGAGACTCACCAAGCTGGTGTTATTAGGAGGGATCTTTATTATTTGGATGAGCCGAATCCCAAGAGCCGCGCCGGCCACGTAGAGCAAGTAGGCGAGGCCCTGGAATAGGCCGTGAATTAGCCAAGTATGTCGGCCGGGAACAACGCGCATGATGATAGCTCCGACTGGAAATAGGATAGTGAAGCATAGAGCAGCGATGATGCCGTGAGCCGTTCTGTACCGCATCACCTGGTTGACATCGAAGTCTGGATATGCGCTTTCAGAACTGCTACTTCCTGACCCGGAACTAGACCCTGAACCAGAACCATCGCCACTACTCCCACCTCCTCGGGTCCCTCCCCAACTTCCCCAGATGATGCCCTCGCCACCCTCGCTGCCGCCAAAGTATGGGAACTGGGCGCACACATCCCCCACTGTGCAAAGACGGTTAGTTGTATTCAATCAAGTCTCTTCTATAGGCGAAGTCCATGGTGGTAACTTGTTTTCGCATGCCAACCCACGTAGACATAAGCAGACCCTACTTACCCAACAGAGCGAGACATAAGCCGAGAGCAACTATCGACTTCATAGTGACACGAAGCTCCCTCTGTAATAACAAACCAATATTATCTAGATCAGTCCGACAACATAACCCTCAGGGCAAATCATACGATGTTGATATAATACCCGCATCAAGCTTACGCACAAGGTTCTGTCATAAGCGAGACGGCAACCGGAAAACCTTCAAGGATATGAGACATACATATACATCTAAATAAAAAGGAAGGCGGAGAAAAAAAAAGGGAAACGGGGGACGGGAAGCCCACCTCTTTTACACCTTCGATCTAATGTCTAATGTCCGCGGCTGTCATCTTGCCATCCCGCAACCCCCCAAAAGATGAAATGAGCAGTGCATCCCGCCCTGCACCCCGTCACACAACCACTGGCTGCTGCCCTATAGTTCACGTCCCCAGGTAAGTTTTCCTTGTCTCGGATCTCTGAGCTGGGGAGATGCCGCGGGAGTTCCCCCCCTCCCACCTCAGCCTTCGGGACCGAGCGTCCGCGCCAGCCCGCGCAAATCCTTCCCGTAACCAGCCAACCAGCGCCGCGCCGTTTGTACCTGTGTCCATTTTGGCCTTTTTTCGTTCGTCCGTCGCACAATGTGCTGCAATGTGCTGCAGCTTGCCAAGACAGGGCGATTACGTCAGTGCTCGCTGTTCCCATTGTTCTTCCCCAGCCATGTAGCCCTGGGTGACGCGTAACGGGGGGGCTTTGTGTGACCGCGCATACCAGCAGATTAGGTCCCGTCTTCGTCATCGACGAAGGGTCCCGGGAGTATGGTAGAAGCCAGGGATGATTTAAGCTTAGAGATTCGCGCTGTTTGGCAAGAGGGTCTTGATGGCTTGCTACTTAAGTTATCGATACTGCTGCAAATGGACGATTGTTTTCTTCAAGTACATTGGCATTACACTGAACGGCTAATGAACGCTATTATGCGCCTCGTCATGCTAGAAGTGAGCAACTTTGAACGTACTACCGCGCAGGATACTAGATAGATACCAAAAGCCTATGATGGGTGACTAGGTACGTTGCAACATAGGGAACGGACTCGTATTCTACCAGTAATCACATTACATATGCAGGAGAGAAAGTAAATAGAACTCAATGTATTGACTAAAGGAAAACTGACCGACTATGAAACTAATTTTGTGTGTTGGGGTAATAGAACGTCACCACGGCGAGTTTAAGTAGAAACCAGGCACTCTACTTCCAAATCCGTCTGCAGCTGACTATGAATGGTCGAGAAACTAAGACGAGTAAGGTTGTTCTCCATCCATCATGTAGTCCATAATGAGACGAAGGATTTGTGTGGGGAATGGCATCCCAACACTAAAGCTGTGGTATTATTATCTGGTTTCTTGTGAATGGCTGTTCTGAGTGTGGATTTCATCTTGTCCTCCATACTCCGTGTGCCGAACCGGGGCGAAATTGCGATGGAAAGCCCTGAAATTGATGGCTTCTCATCTGGTTCCCAGCTCCTTTTAGTTCTTATGAAGTCCGAAAAACTTAGGCGAACAGGGGTATCTGGCGAGGAAAACATGCCAAGATGAACGGAAGTGGATTGCGCAATTCGCTGAGACTTTGTGTTCAAAATGCCAAGGCATCAGGACGGAAAGCAGTTGCAGAAAACACAATCGCAATCGCCAAGCTTTGTGACATCTTAGAACTATATGCCATGAAATTGCGATCAAGGGTTATGTCGGTCAGGTCGGGGGGGTGTAACATATGGAAATCGTGGAACGAAATCGGCGTCGTAGCAAATGAAGCAAATCGTACACGGCTCTCCTCGTCAACGCGTCGACTTTAGGCATGCTTCATAAAGTCAATGCAAGACAAGAGCACCCATTTTATGTTGTCCCCCAAACGCCCCCAGAGCACCGTCCGCTTGTCGTATCGAATTCACCAACGCCAGAAGTCATAACGCGGAGAAATACCATCGAATAACCGACGCTGGATGGTGTCACATGAGGAAGGGAAACAAATCGAGGAAGAATACCAAATAGCCGAAACCAGAGATTTGATGCAGAAGAGGGAGAAGCATGCCGAAACGCCAGAAACGCAGGACGCCGGTTATGCTAAATCATGCCGGTTATGCTGAATCGTTGCGAGCCGGTTTACTGAGAACGAAGTTAGCTTAAGTGATAAATGTAAAGACTGTTGTATGCCGTACCTGAGGGCCTAAACCACTAGGAGGGGGACCCTGGTGACCACTAGCACCAAAGGCAGGGCCACCGAAAGGACCGGGGCCGGGCGGGCCGGGAGGACCAGGAGGGAAGTAGTGAGGAGGAGGAGGCGCAGGTCGGTAGGGTGTACCTACGCCGGAGTTGTTTTGGGAACGACCCCAAGACAGACGAACTCGGGAGTTGCCAATCGGATAGCCCTGCATCTGGTTGATGGCCATCTCAGCTGCATGGCGATGAACGAATTGGACAAAGCCACAACCCTTTCCAGGAGGAATCTTGACGTATGTGATCTCGCCAAAACCTTGGAAGAAAGATCTCAATTCGTCCTCGGTAACGTAACCGGACAGACCTCCGACAAACACGGTGGTGTTGTTGGGGTCGGTAAATTGGTTCATCGTCAGAGGATTGAACGTGCCGGGCTGTTGGTAAGCGTAGTTGGCAGGCTGCTGCTGCATCCATTGGCCACCCATGCCACCATGGTGAGCAACTTGAGTCGGCGGCATCATCTGATGCCCGTACTGGTTGAATTGGTTGCTTCCTTGGTGACCGCTGGTCAAAATGTTAGTGAGAAGGGTCAGCCAATAAAAAATGGTGATACATACCGATTCTTGGGAGTCGCGGGGGAAACTCGCATGGGTCTGTTGCCACAGTAGACTCCCTGCATCTCAACCAGAGCTCTCTGCTGGTCCTGCTCATCGGAGAATCGAACAAAGCCATAACCGCGCGATTGTCCAGTTTGCTGGTCAGTCATGATCTTAGCTGACTTGCAGCTGGGGAATCGCGCCTGGAACAGGGCGACGAGAACAAACTCGTTTACTTCATGGCCAAGATCCCCAACGAAGATGGAGTACTCCGGAGTTCGATCATCTCGACGATCGATGAGGCCTCCACCAGAGGCCCAGTTAAGACGGAAGACACGATCCGTGTTGGGGATGGGAGAGCCATTCAGTTGAAGGGCCTTCTGAGCGGCATCGGGGCTAGCGAACTCCACAAAGCAGTAACCGGCGCTTCTATATACATATTAGTAACCGCTGGATTTGTCTTGTAGCGCAGAAATCAAATGCAGAAACAACAACCCAAGGTTGGGCTTGTTTTCAAGTTTAAGAGATACATAAAGCACTCCAAGAAGGATTGGGAACGTGAGAGGGTGATATATCAAGGAGTAGGAGTCTTCGTACCCAGAATGACGATCTCGAATGATCTTGACTTGAACGTTCTCGCTCAGGGTCGACTGGAACAGAGTACGGATGAAGCCTTCATCCATCCAGCCAGCTAGCTCACCCATCCTACATGATTTGGGTTAGCATATGCCACAATTACGAAAGCAATCCATAGGATAATGCATACCAAAGGGTCTGACGAGCAGAGTCGGACGGGAAATTTTGAGTGATGTCACCGCCTGCTTGACCGTTGGTCGGCGCCAGGGGAAGACCTGGCTGAGGGACGCCGGGGGCACCACTAGCGCCTTGGGAACCGGCATCACCCTGAGAGCCGGATCCGTTCGACGGAGGCTTGCCGTTGTAAGGATTGAATCCGTCCATGACGATCTACAATGCATGTTAGATGAGACTGAGAGACATTATCCATAATAATATTATTATGACAAGAATAGGTCGAAGGGAGTGGTATAGTAAAGTAAGAATGGAGGTAATATATCAAGGTGGTATATGACGGCGAACTATGAAGGGAAACAGGAAAGATGCACATACCAACTCAGATTGCAATTCGCCAAGTAACTCTGGAATAGAACGGGTAGATAATGGTCGAGGCACTGCTTGAATGAGTGCCTGCACAAAGAAGCCTTTGGTTAGTAATGAGCCAATAATTTCGCGATGGCTAAAAATGAGAAGAGAAGCAATCGCGAAAAATCAAATGTGGCACGAGGACTAGGAGAATTCTAGCATCAAACGAACGAAGAATAGACAACGCCGAAGACCGTTTATGATGCTGGAGAATAATAAAGATGTAGGAAAAGGTAAACAGGTAGGTGTGAAAAGAATGGATGAAAGGATTAGGAGGAGAAATAAAGAGTTTGTGTGCTGTTGAAAAGTACACAGTAGGAAACAAGGAGTGGGCAACAAGGTCCATGATAAATTCAAAAGAATGACTCACGTATGTGTCGAGACAATGGACACCGTGCGTGACAGTGTACCTTGGTATCCTACAAACAAGGTTAGGGCGTAATCTTATCGAAAGCACAGTACTCGCTGAATCAAGAGGAAGCTGCCGTGACTTAATGAAGAGGTCTCGTTGGCTTCAAGTATATCAAGTCCGGGAACCCATCGAATAGTGAATTAGTGGACCAGAAATGACAGCGCAAAATTGCATTTTCATATGCAAAGCGGCGTACGAGAAATTGTGGTGAAAGTGAGGGTGAAGACAAGATATTCCCGACCCTTTAACAACGAAAGTGAAAGATGACCATTGACTATATGGGATACTTGTGATTTGGAATAAATGATGGTATGGTTGGGGAAGAAATGGTGATATATAACGTGTTTGCAGGGACTCTGTGGAATACATACCGATATGCCTGAATATACCGCACGCGGAGGGCAGGGTATATTTGATGGAAGACTTGACGAAGTCGAAGACTTTTAACGCTGGAGTACTAGAAACCGGTTAAACCACAACTCCTGTGATGCCTGATGGGAAGGTAAGAAGGTATGGATCAGGATGAGACCACTGGTCAGATCGATGGAGTGTAGTCACGATAGGGAACGCGTCCAAGTGACAAAAGTAATTAGGTGATAGTTTTAGGTGGCTTTGCTTATGGGGTTGTTGGGATACGAAGTTGGAAGCTTATTTGTACCATCCAGTGGCGTCAGGAAATGGTCAAGCGTCTCCCACAGCAGCCTAGAATATGGCAAGCCCAACACTTAATCGCCGACAATTGTTATGCCACGGTTAATTCCTAAGTAACCGAGTGGCGTACAGCCGTGGACAAGTGTCGAGGGGAGTGTCAGTAGGCAACTACGCCAACAACGCTGGAGCCATGGCAACAAGTGGGAGTCTGGCTCGTAGCACCGCCAACAACCCCCTCAAATCACTAAGAACCAGCTTGTGCACATACCCATTTCCAACCAGATAAAGTTTATAAATGTCTGTGTAGTGTCCAAGGGAGCTTGATAAAGAGGGACGCATGGCAACTTTGCCCATCGATGTATGATATAGATAAGGATTGGTGGGTATATGGAGCGAAGAACGGGGTTCGATTGGTTCAGAATCAGCTATACGGCTAGTACTATAGCCTAACATCGCTGCGTAAGGGTAGCTCTATTCGAATAGTGGAAGGATGGCACAGCTAGGGGGTTGCAAGATGTTGATATAGACATGATATAGAAACGGCAACTGCGGCTGAAAAATTTTCACTGCAAATAACTATGCAGCAATGGATAGTGAAGATAAAAAACTCACCTGTAGCAAACACCGGACTGATATCTCTTGATCCTGTAAGCCAGAGACTAGGAACCGAACGCCAACGCCACGGATTTCTTTTCTGGATACAGATGAGAATGCGACCGTCGAAATCTGAAGCCGAGTTCCTAAATTCCCGTTTCGCCAACCGTGGTATTAATGGACGCTTGATCAACTGAGATGATGGGACCAAGCCTCGAAGTCGTGTGACAGGGTCTAATGATATGGTAAAGATTCTGAAAACCTATGCTCAAATTAGTTTTCCATGAGCAGATAAATATGAAACCATTCAAGATAAATAAAAGAGTGCATTCAGCATTCGAACTCCAGCTCGCCATAGTACCCTAGATACCAATAGAATAGTCAGTTCTCCCTAGATGTTTATAGAAGTCGAATTTTGATGTGGAATTCCTATAAAGTTGTGAGGAAGATATGATGGTTCGGGTAGGATAGGCGAAAGGGTAACATAAAGCCTCAGCACCATTAAGAGATATGACCGCTGTAATGGGCACCACGGGATATTGGAGCGTCGGTCTAGGCATGACGGTTTCAAATTAAGTAGGCTGCTGGTTGAAAGGAAGTTGTGTATGGATTCAGTAGAATTAACAACCGAATAAAACTGTCTGACAGTAGTTGCGATGTCGTGTCTCGAGTACTATATGAGGAAGTGAGATCATGAAATTATACCATAGCGCCAAATAAACTCGGCGAAGTGTACAAAGGACTCATTTGAATACAATGACAGATGATGTGAAGGACGTGATGAGACGTTTCAAGTTGGAAGGGACATGTGATAAGCTCTCTCCGAATTGGAAATAAGGGCAATGCCATGGAACTTGCATGGCATATAGTAGAGGTACCGTGTAGATGAGGGCAATGTTTAGGGGTGTTTTTTGATACTTATCTAGTATGATATTGCGGTGGGAATGAACATAACACATACCAGACTGGACCATTCATCGCAGGGACGACGGAGAATACAGATCATTAGAATGAGCTTTTCATCTTCTTCGCCATCCTCTGGATTCACATCTGCTGCACCCTGCGCCAAGGATGCCCAAATCCCAGCCGTTTGACGTGTATGAATATAGTCTAGAACGCCTGTAAATGATTAGAAAAGCCTCCTTTTGTGATGGTGTGAGTAATCGTACCAGTTTTATAGGTTCTTAAAAAGGTCTCGTAGCCTATAACCCAACACTAAAAGAGCTTCGACTTGCAATTTTCATCAGGGCTGGCCGGTCCAGCTTGTCAATGGAATTCTTAGCCGCTAGGATCCCAAGGCATGGAGTTCCTCAAGGTATCTTGGACGGTTGCAGCCCATACGCTGTATGCCGAGGCGACGAAAACGAAATATGTGACGAGATTGCCCGAGATTTGGGTTTAAGAACCCATGGGAATTCGATATACGACAACATTCCGTTTCCCTGGCGAAGAGTACAACTTTCGCATTTATGCTCATGTTTGAAATGACAAGCGGTAGATCAAGTCGTACCATCGAGCGACCATTCAATCCTTCCTATGAATCTCGAATGGAAATCTTTCTGCGACGACGTATATTGATATAGTAGGAATCGACGAGGCGATTAATTTTGATATGCGGTCTATTCAAACTATCGACAACCCCCGGAGAATGGGTAAGGAGGCTCCAAGTTACGTTCGGATAATACGAGGCACTTATGTGCATGTTGGAATTCGAGTCAAGGCGGTAGAGAACTACTTCATGCGAGAATGCAGTCCAATTCCATCGGGAAGATTATTGTACTCGCAACAGCGGTATTTGATCTAGGCGACAGCAATGCGCATCCAGGACGCCGTGCATACCGGAGAAGATTCGGTCGTCGTTAAGAGATGGTCCGGTGGGAGGTGGGGCTGATCGCCGTGGATTTTCAAAAGCTCAAGTCGATCGAGAAGTTTGCGCGCGCAGCTAGATGCTGTGCGATGCGGGGCATTGGGCACTTGAAAACCATGCCGTGATGCTTGACTGGTTCTACGGCAACATGGCCAATTGCCGCGCTCACGATGACCCGATTTGGGGTTTCTGTTTGTCTAGGGAGAGCTTGGGCTCGATGACGCAGTTTCGGTTCGGGAAGATGTGGGATCCGAGGGGTGGGATCAGGTCGATGTAGCAAAGGTGTGCACTTCGGATTCATCCACTGATTTCATATCTGAACAGCCCACCAAAGGATGGCGTCTCGCACCGATGCAAGCTTTCTATATCGACCACTTGCGGAATATCCAGAGGCTCGGAAGGAGTTCGAATGCTGAGGAGCACCAATGTGCAAGAATACTTGAAAGGAAAAATACGAACTTACTTTTAGACACCAAACGACACTTTTGATTCCGAGTAAATCAGCAGAGATGTAGCCCCTTCGCGAACTCCAGCAAGATCCGAGGGAACCGGGGAACTTCTTTTCTCGTTAAAAAATAACAGGATTAATCCTTTTTTAGACTCCTAGAGCTCGAATTGCGCCGCAGTAAGAATTGGGGGAACCGTGATAATGGGGAAATAAAACCCGCACTGAACCGTTGCGACGATGCGATGGACGAAGACGTACGGGATACCGAGCAGGCCGCGCGCACACAGAAAACGCTTTTTTGGCAAAACGCACGCAACCAACAAATTCGCGTAGCAGGCGAGAGAAGAAGGATTGAGCTCGCGACGTTAATTAGGGTTGGGGAGAATAGAGGAAGAGAAGGAAAATGAGTGTGAGGGTGGAGAGTGAGAGAGAGAGCGAGAGAGAAGGAGAATTAAAACAGCAAGCAAGAAACACAAAAGCAGACAACGATAGTGCTGGTTTGGTTTGCGCGTAGTGTGGACATCGATGTGTGTGAGTGGGAAAAAGGTGGAATTGGACTGGGTTGGGGCCCTTGGGTGGAGGAGAGAGAGGAGTCTCCAACTAAGCCGTGGCCGCCAAATCTTCCCCCCATCAGTTGCTAAAGTGGAGCTTCTAGACACCAAGGCACACCTATGATTTCAAACTTAAAAAAAAAAAAGTTCTTCTGTGGGTGCCGCTAATAACGTGAACGAGTTTATTTTAGTAGCTGCACTAAAGAGCGACGGCGTTGTAAGTCCTACCCAGTAGGACGCGAGATGTTGCTTTATGCGGTGCAATCGCTGCTTCGAGACGCTTCCCACCATCGCACCTGTGAGCCGCCTATGTATATGAAATATGTACGTAATTGTCCTTTAGGCGTCGATTTTTTTTTCCCACGCGACATATGGTCTAACTAGATTTGACTAGCAAAAATACCGAGGCACGTAAATACAATAAAGCCTTGTGAAGACCAAGAAATTAAAGGAACCTCATTAGTGCTAGATACGCGAGAAAAAAAAAAGCATGCACTTCGTTTATGTCGGTGGAAAAATAAAATAAAAAGAATAATAAGGCATCTCTGAAGTAAACGAATCAATGTTGGTATACGCGAGTCGAGGGATCTAAAGTACCTTGATATGTACCCTGCTGCTTGTTGCTTTGGGTTATAACCTTAAGCTTCGACATCTGGCAACCTAGAAGGATACATGTAGGTAACGGATGTATCACGATGTATATGCCGATGAGGTCACTACCCCACCACTCAATGAAACGCCGCCACAATACGTAATAGTACAACAAAGTACTTTAGAGCTGACGGAACGGAATCAGGCATGCATCAAATGTACATACCGTTAAGTGCCTAGCTTTGAATTCGAAATAGCATCAAGATATTCGCGTGCCCATGTATATAGTTGGCGAAAATTTTGTCTGTTAAGGCAAAGAGGAATGATTGTATAGAAGCAACATGATAACTAGGGTGAGGGTTAGTCTACGACCTGTGCACTTCAATAAAGCTATCAATCAATATCTTTCAAAATTGTATAATTGTCTAGTACTCGCCGGGATTGGGAAGAGAAAATCCAGGTACTCATCAATAATTGTTTTACTTGAGCGAAGCGTGCGGGAGGAAACGTGTCTGTAAAATTCTCTATTCCATTCTCTATCAGCCAATGTTGTGAAATGTATGTCTCGCATCAGTGCCGCATTCCAAAAGTAAATTCTCTTTTCCGAGTTTGAGTACCTAGGTACATGGATAGGTACTTGGCGAAGAAAGCCATGACTGTTACTTACTATACATACATACATGTATATGCTTACACGTATTTTATTTTAAATATAAATCCCGACGAATGTCGACATCTTATCCTTAGCATTTCGCTTTGAATCCCTTCGCTATTCGCGAGCGAAGTTTGCTGCAGCCACCCCTTCTGTCAGGGATCGATAATTTGAAGTTGTTGAACAAGTCTTGTTTTGAAACATGTCTCCTCGAGTTCAAATAGCTTGTAATATTCTCTCTCAGCCATGTAACCTATAAGGTGTCTCGCGTTTGTTCGTTACACCCGAGGTAATCTTAAGCACCTTTGATGAAGCTATTGGTTACGCGTAGTGTATACAAAGCAGCTATCAAAGCTTAAGAGGCGTCTTAATACGACGAAAATGCCACCTTTCTAGTAAACCCTGCTGGTGTTGCCTTGATTGGAGTCCGAACTAACCCTCTACTATGTAATGAATGTTTCGGGCACTACCGCAAACGAGTTGAGATTGGTTGTGTGACGGCGCAACAGCACGTGTGTACGAGGGAAGAAACCAAAAATTCTGGGACCCGATCTCGAATCACAGAATAGCTCTCACCCCGGGAAATGCGACGATCTGCACGATCCCTGTCCGATTGGCAGCCTAATTGCAGATTGAGAAATAACAAGCATCCATGGATGAGGGTCATTGTACACAAAAGTACCTCTTATACAGTAAACAATGAGTTTGAATGCTCTTGAGCTGCTGTCCCTTATTACGAGGTGAATATAGTAATACTATTTATTACGTCTTCGCATACGGAGTGTAGTTGAGCTTCAATATCTTGTATAATCGACTAGCGCAGAATTTGACTGGATAGGTCTTACAATAGCTCATTTCACCCAGGATTGGAGTTGCATCCAATAAGCAAGGGGCGTTTCCGTATCTATCCGTTTCGTTTCTGAGCAAACTTTTATTCCCTCTCGTTGATTTCCTGGCTTACAAGCAATTACGCGCATGCGACTAACCACCTAGTCCGCCGTCTGGATCCAATGGCTTTTTTTAATCCACGCAAGATTATCCCGGCCATACTATATGTGTACCTAGTACAAGATATAGCTGCAAGGCACAGATCTGAATTTTTTTTTTCTTCGTACTCCCAACCTTGTGTGGGTTCAGCTGGTCAATCTCTGCAAACGCAGAGTTCCAAGTTTTCTCGAGAATGAGATTCGAGTCTCAAATTACTATAATCAGTGTCTAGACTCCGTGCAGTCTCGTTTGCAAAATCTTGGCATGTAAGAACTTTTCAGACGCTGGCAGTATACCCTGATTGCTCATATTGGAAACATGTTTGTGCAAGTTTTGCGCCATCGAGATGGTGCCGAGTACTTAGTGTGGTTGCGCCAAGATAAAGCTGGCGGGTCCGGCTCCGTATATCTTCAACGGTTCTCCCGGCCTTCCGAGTTTTACTTGCAGCCTGAATGAGTGAGGTCACTGAACTGTGTCGGGAAGATGGTACATCAGACTCGAGCTTCTTCTAATGCAATATATGTGTAGCTTTACACAATGTATTGCGCCGTGAAATCCAACAATCTGATGGGTCCGATTTCCACAGTGCAACTTGCATGTGATTAGAATGATGAGAATCGCTCCCTGGTTCTTGTAGCTAACAGTTAGAGATCATATAATCCTAAGCCTCGTGAGTTTCTGTCGGCTGATTTGCTGAACTAACGGGTGGCTTTGATGCAGACACCAGAACTGTCAGATGACGACGGCAGCACGCGTTCTTCTGCCTAGCACTTAGTTCTGTCATGAACTGTAATGTATGGCACATGAAGGTTCAAGCCGAAATCGACACCGGTCTAGACCTCAAAACCTTAATGATCGCACCGGGATGGAGGGGAGGGAAGCTCGAGAAAAGGCATGAGTTGTTCAAGCCGGCTAGCTGCAGATGCGAGGGTCGTCGTAAGTGATGGAAGGCCATCATCAAGCAGCCCGTCTCTAGCGTGCTTCGAGTGAGTGCGAGTAGTTAAGTCAACTAGTGCCCACACGAATAAGAATGTCCGGGTAACCACCAAGTTCTGACAATGTCGAAGGCAAATTCGTCCTCAAGGAGGTCGGGTGATGTGGTCTTACGCACACCACAGCAAGTTAGTCACTGCGAACTTGACTGCCTCTATAGATCAGGATCATTTCGTCCCCCGTCGATAGGTATTGTAAGTATCTGCGCATATTTCGGAAGATTGATCGGATGATCCGAGACATCTTGTCTATGAAATAGCAGCTAGCCTCTGGGTAAATTTGGAACGAATCTTGGATCGGAAGAGGATGAAGATTGAATGTGAATAGTTAGGTAGGCAGCGGGGCGGATGCACAAGAAGTCATACAGAGATAAGTCCAAATATATTGACGATAACGAACAGCATGTATTATTGGAACGATGATAGCGACGACGTTATTCACACGAGATGGATTGACGTTGAAAGCCACAGAGCTGAATGGTCTGACGGCATCTTGATCAGGTATACGTAAGAGAGCATTGAAGGTAAGCACACAGGTACCTAGGTACTTCGGGTTTCAAATGGACTTGAATGCCCGAAACTCACATATAAGCCACATGTGGCTCGAGAAAAGTGGCTAATGGATCCGGCCGATTGGTCATCATTGATCTTGTTACCAACCAGCCAACCGCCACTTTCTTCATACTTCTATCAGGCTGCCAGCTGATTTGTTGACGTGTGCATCTTGCTGGCTAATGAGTGATGGCCATTGAGATGGGAAAGGGATCAGATTAATAAGTTGTCAATCCGCCAAAGACACAGGCACCAATGCCATTATATTCTCATTCCATTCATGCAGTTAAAAAGATGCGACAAGGTTCTCTCTTCAAAAGATCATCCAGGATACCAGCACGCTCATCACAAAGATCCCCGGCAACTTTTAATAAATGTTCGACCATCCATGACTAGCTGGTTACCTAGTTAATACTACATGCAGCATCGTGTTTGCGATATCTTCTACACCCACCTGCGTACCTCTCTACGTAGCCTCTAACCTGCCACCCTATGATGGCTTCATCCGCAGAAGGGGCTGAGCTGAGATTCGTCTCGTCGATCCGCTACAAATTTGCCAGTGTATCCGGGGACGAGAAAAAGCTTAGTGATGCACTGGATTCTCAGCTCATTCCCCTTTTGGATAAAGCTGGTAGTCAGCATAAGTCTGTCCGAGATGCTGTAAGGAGTTCATTTTTGCCTATGACTGAGGAAACAGTGCTAAATTCTCTGGGCAGGCCTTTCAAGCATTCATCAGTGTCAATAACTTTGTTAAGCCAGTAGGGTATGTGTGCTCTTTAACGGAGGAAGCTAATTCTTGCTGACTTAACGTAAGCGTTGTGCTACCCGTCGCAGCTCTTATAGAACAGTATAAGAAGACCAGTTCTCCTATGGTCAAGCAGTTAGACTTAAGTCTCATCAAGCAGGGTGTCCTAAGGCTTGACCAACCGAAACGTCGAGAATTGCTCCCAACAGTTCTTCGAGGAATCTCAAAAGAAACAAGCCCAGCCAGTGCAGCTGGGTTTTTCAACATTTTCTTACGTTTACTCCTCGACATTAAGCTACCGGGGAGAGGCAGTAATGAGGATCTCGTACTTCGGGAGCGCACTGGTCTTTCAGACCCGGCAGATGCTACTTACATAGCACAATGGCTTGGCAAGCTCTTCCTCCTGCGACAGGACCTAGCCCTGGCGCCCGACGACAACCTTGACACGATACTTCATGCTTCGCCATCAGGTCTATCTCGCGAGGATGTTTCTTTCCTGAGAAGCAATAATCCTCAAACCTGGAAGCCAGGCGGTCCAAACAGCCTGAGCTTACCAGAGTGTAAAATCAGGGCAATCGGCTTTCTAGCCAGTGGCGCATTCACTGATTCTGAACGGTATATACCAGCAATTTGTGCTGCTGGTTCAGCAGATTCACGAATTACTTCAGTTGCTGATGATATTTTAAAACGTTCCAACGTTGATCTTGAGAGTGAAGCTGTCGTTCGATCCCTCTACGAGGTACATAAGAAATTCCCGGCTGCCCACCGGATACAAATCCTTAGACTACTTTCTAAATCTACTATTGCGTGTGGCTTTAAGAATGAAGTAGTAGAAGCTGTGAAGCAGGATTTCGAACTTGCATCCGGCGAAAACGCCTCTGTTCTCGGACTCGAGGCCCTGCGACTGAACAAGGCATTATTAGGATTCCTGGGCTGGATCGCTAGAAACAGCTCTACATCCACCGACAATGATCACGGCATGGGCCCTGCCCTCGTCCTTATTCTCAAAGATTACATTCTAAGACAGGGATGGCCAGAACCTACGCCACGAGGAAACCAATCGCAGATACAGGATGAACAGAGGCTACGAGCTAACGCGTATGAGACTATTGGCATCTTAGCAAGGGGAAGTCATTTTGAGCATAAATCGAAAGACTCACTTCTGAAGTGGCTTTTTGACTCTCTGGTCTCCGATCCAACTCCAGACATCGTGGTCTACATCGAGAGTGCCTTGTCAAGCATGATGGGTCTTTTCAAGCCGACTACCTCAGCGGAAAACCGTGACCTAGAGATACTTCTCTTGGAGTATATGACTTTACCTGAGAGGCAAGGTAGGAGAACGGCACGGCATGTAGCCGCGCGCTTCGCGAATAACTGTCTCCCTTACAGTAATATCCAGGCTCGGTGGATCGACATCCTCGCGTTAGGTGGAGGATCATCTGAGCGACGCGATGTGCTCGAAGAGGGGCAGCGAGGGCTCGATCCTTGGTGGGCGACCAAATTACATCCCGACGATGCGTTAGTCTTACCCGACTGGACCAAATTGGCAGAGATGTTCTTCAATGTCAACTATGAAGAAGACGAGAATCGAATGGCTGTTGATGAAACATCCAAATACACCTTATTCCCCAATGATCGCCTTCGCGCTTTTCCAATAGCGATACGCTTCGTCAAGCAGATTTTGTTCCTCACCGCCTTAAATGAGAATAAATTCGAAGTAGACTGGGAATCTCAGCTAGAGCGGAATATTCAGAATAATCTGACGACGCGGGAGAATATTAGGAAGTATTTTGCCATTGCGGACAAGGACTCTCTTCTGGTGATCCTCAACGCAGCTTTTGATGGACTTCGAGACCACCCGGATATAGGGGCCGAGGAATGCATTAGCTGTCTCGCGGAGACTCTGTCATTCGCTCCGCCGGTGGCCGTCATATCGCCTCTGTCAGCGAGGACCCAAGAACTTCTTCCCTTGATCAAGTCGAACAACCAGAAAGTTAGGCAGCTGGCATCACAGGTCTTCGGTATACTAGCTCCGTGGAACAGCCAGTCCGCCGCGCTTATTTCCCAGCTTCGAAACTTCATCGAGTCTTGTAAAGAGCCTTCAGCTTCTCAATCTGCAGAATACCAAGGCTCGCTCGCTTGCTTAGGTGCCTACTTTTCTCGAGCTGCCTACTACGGCAAGGTTAAGCCTCAAGATGTATCTGACCACGCTCAGTTTCTCTACGAGAACGTCACTTCTGCATTGCAAAAGGGAAGTGCGGATATCAAGAATGCCGCTCTGGACTCTATTTCCCAGCTATGGACCGCGGATATTCATTTCCCTCAAAACGAAGACGATTTGACGAAAACCATAGACTCGCTCGCCAAGCTTGCAGCTTCAGGAAACGAGAAAGCGATTACCACTATGGGAAGATTGGCTATTCCGTCTCTAGCCGACTCATCGGGTGGCGAGACAGAACCCATAGTAAGGATCCTCGATAAGTTGTTCGGACTGTCAGAAATCAAAAGAACGGAAGTTCATTTCGCTACCGGAGAGGCAATTACGTGTGCAATCGCCCGCTGGGACTCCGAAGCTGTGCAACTCGGCCTGGATGTGGAGCCCTCGGGCTCTGGAAAATCTGACATTATCGAAGCCCTTGGGAAGCGTCCCTCCAGGATCGATTCAACCATCAACAAATTGATTGAGGACTGCAAGACTACTAAGCCATCCCTCTTGAAGGCTTCTGGTATATGGCTCTTCTGTATCATTCAGTATTGCTCAAATCTACCTGAGATCCAATCTCGTTTGCGCGAGTGTCAAGTTGCTTTCATGCGACTCCTTACCGCTCGTGACGAGCTTGTCCAGGAAACTGCATCGCGTGGCCTGGCATTGGTGTATGAAAAGGGTGACCAGTCCCTCAAGGGCGACCTTGTGAAGGATCTGGTGGCAAGCTTCACCGGGAGCAAAGCACAATTGAAAGTCGATGAAGAGACTGAGCTTTTCGATGCTGGCGCCTTGCCAACAGGCGAGGGCAAGTCGATTACATCCTATAAAGACATCATCAGTCTGGCCAATGAAGTTGGAGATCAAAGCCTCATCTACAAGTTTATGGCCCTAGCTACGAACGCTGCAACGTGGACTGCTCGCTCAGCATTTGGTCGATTTGGGTTGAGCAATATCCTTTCGGATGCAGAATTAGATCCCAAGATCTACCCAAAATTGTATCGATATCGGTTCGATCCAAATTCTAATGTGCGAAGGTCAATGGACGATATTTGGAAGGCAGTGGTCAAGGATCAGACAGTCGTTATTGACACGCACTTCGACGCTATCATGAACGACCTTCTCAAAAGCATCCTTGACGGGAGAGAATGGCGTGTACGAGAGGCAAGCTGCGCGGCGATTGCCGAGCTCATCTACGGACAGCCATTCGCCAAGTACGAAAAGTATTATACGGATATCTGGAAAGTAACACTGAGAGTTTTGGACGACCAGAAAGGTTCAGTCAGAGCCGCAGCGCTTAAGCTATGCATGAGTCTATCGAAGACCTTGGTTACACAACTCCAGGAAAACAACTCTTCTTCTTCCGCCAAAGCAATGATTGCTCAAGTCCTTCCGTTCTTATTGTCCGACAAGGGAATTGAGAACTCGGTAAAGGACGTAAAGTTCATGACAATCAGTACGGTCCTAGATGTTGTCAAGAACGGAGGCGATGCATTGAAGCCCTTTATCCCGACTATCATCACCCATTTCCTTGGGTTACTGAGCACGGTCGAGCCAGAAGCGGTCAATTACTATTACCAAAGAGTTAGTGAAGAAGATCGTGAGGGCCTGGACAAGTTAAGAAGCAACGCTGCTACGCGATCGCCCATGTTCGAATGCATCGTCAACTGTTTACGGTTCATTGACGAGGACGTTATGAAGGAGTTGGCTCCGCAACTAGTATCGACGATCAAATCTGCTATTGGTATGCAAACGAAGGTTGGCTGTGCTGAAGTTCTCAGTACCCTAGCTCTTCGGCATAGCATCCTTTTGCCCCCGTATACCGCAGCATTCCTCAAGTCAATGGAAACACAAATCCTAGATCGGAATCATGAAACGAACAAAGCCTACGCGAGAAGCTCTGCGTATCTTCTGAGATCAGCGACCCCAGAGACTCGAGATCGGTTCACCTCGAAGCTCTTGGACTTATACTTTGGAGCCGAGGATGATACCAGAAGACAGAAAGTTGCCGATGCGGTATTGGCCATAGCCAAGATTTCCCCTGATGCATTTACTGACCTAGAGGCTCGTCTCTTACCTTTTGCATATTTTGGTAAGCATGATACAGATGATTATGTGTCTGAGGAATTTGAGGCCGTATGGAGCCAACACGCCGGGGGAAGCCACAGTGTAAAACGCTTCATAGATGAAATCACACAACTTGCATCGAAGGGTCTAGATACATCGAAGTGGGCCCTGCAACATGGTGCTGCCTTGACGATCGCATCTATGATCACAGCGCTCAGCAGTGCTGTTGGGAAAGACGGACAGTTTTCTGAGGCAGACTTACAGAAGATCTGGCCTGTACTGGATAAAGCGCTAGCGCTCAAGACATTCAAGGGCAAGGAGAAGCTGGTGACTGCATATCCGCTCTTCGTGCTCCACGGCAAGAAGCTTTGGAGCACGGACTCGGCTCTTGCGGCACAATTGAAGAAGATAGCTATCCGGGAGGCGAAACGAAACAACGAGGAATATCGACCTCATGCTCTCGAAGCTCTCGCAGAGTTTGCTAGCGCCCGAGAGGATCTAGACATGTATGCGGAAGTGGTCGGTCTCGTGGCAGAATATCTGAAACCGGATAATGAAGCACATAAAGTCACAGAGCTGGAGCGGAGGACGGCTGACGCAGCGCTCAAAGTTGCCGTGACAGCTTATAATCGCCAAAAGATGCGAACCGCCCCAGTTGCCGTACTCAATGATGTGGCTACCACTGCCGAAGGAGCAAAGCAAGCAATCTCGCTCGCCAGGGACACGTGGTTCTCCAGCGCAACTGAACTCATGAACCAAGCAGCGGCATCAGAAGGTTCCTCGGACTCTACAGCGGGGGTTGTAGCTACTCGATGGTTTAGGCTTCTTGTGACAGACGAAAACGACGCAGTTCTTGAGAACCAACGCTCAAGCAGGGCTAAAACACTCGATGCCTTCGTCAAGGCGTGGAAGAAGGGTGTCTTCGGGCCGGTCAATGAACAGGGTCTGTTACGTGAAGAAATGGAACAGAAGTTGGGGTCTATGGTAGAGACGGAACGGTCAATTGATGTACAGAAGCTACTGGGCCAGGTAGTTCAGCAGCTTGTCGCCTGATGGGAAGAGTAGTATACAAGTTCAGGGCGACTATGAATAATGGGGTTATGGAAGCCAAATAGACTATTTAATAGACGTTTCATTGATTTCATACTGTTTAGTATTGAATGATCTTATCCATCATGTAAAACGGTAGTGAGATGTATGGTCACCATTGAAACTTGGGTACGAGGTAAGCATCAAGAAGCTACTCGAAGTATCTCTTAACTGCTATTGCCAAGCGGGTAGGTAGGTTCTTGGCTCATCTTTGGAAAGAGGCATGCTTTCCACCATTTTGTGGCGATTAACCAGGTAGGTATGCATGATTGCACCTACCAAGGTGTAGAACAGTCATCTCTACATTCCTTCATACCGTAGTGCATCACCAGGCGCCATCATTCAAAATCACGGGAAATACCTAATTCACAAGAATCCAATTCAAGTGCTTCATTACCCTTGTCCACAAGTACCTCTTGTGGGACATGGTGCAATTACTCCCTTACGTCAGGTACATGCACATCTTACCAGGACATACTGGCTGCTCGGGTACCTAAAGCAAGGAGTGGCGGCTGCTCGTGGTGTGCAGCACCCGCAACGGGAAATCTGTCCCGGCAAAAGATAACGCCGTCACGCCGTGCCCACTGTTCCCACTGTTTTCGCAACCTATCTGCCCTGCTGTATCTACCTATCGGTGCTCGGCCCCACAAGATTAATTGTGTTGCGTCACAATAGCCGCCTTGTAAACCATGACAAAGTCATCAATCACCATCATTCATACAAACCACCTTCATATTTCCATTCACCTCGGAGGTTGTCGGTGTTTGGAGCTTTATTCACAACACTAAATTGTTCCTGCAGGCCTTATAGGCAAACATCGAACAAAGTGTTTAGGCTTGTCCATTGTAAATTCGGCCTCGTTTGCTTTATTAACCTCGTTTACACACAGAACGAACCCCCACTACAATTCTATTTTAACAAGGCCTCGACGAGTTGCGGACTGTCTTTCTTTTAGACAGAGCATAGTCCTCTTCCACCGACTAATATCAGATCACCCGCTCGGTTCTTCCCGTTACCTCGATATTATATTACGAAACACACTGCAAAAGCTTCACACAATGGACGAGGACGTCGAGCAGTTCAAGAGCATAACCGGCGTCGCAGCCGATCACGTAGCTCACGGCTACCTCGAGATCTCCGGTGGCGACCCCATGCAAGCTATCCAGCTCTTTTTCGAGAACCCCGAACTACAGGCAAGCTTTCAGGCGCCTGGTGCCTCGACCTCTACCTCATCGAGACAACCTGCCACAACCCAAAGTCAACGCCTTACCGGTCGCGAGGACGCTAGCGGCGTGATCCATATAGATTCTGATAATGACGACGACGTGCGGATGGCCGATCAGGAACTCGTGGTAGATGACGATGAGGATGAAATTGCCGCGGCGGTAAGAAACGCTCAAGAGGAAGAAGATGCGGCTATGGCACGACGGCTACAAGAAGAGATGTACTCGGAAAACAATGCATCAGGGGATGGCGTGAGAGCTCCGATAGCTCAAACAACCGAGACCCTCGCAGCACCTGACATGTCGTGGGGCCTGAACGACGATCGAGAAGCCGCCGTCATGGAGCAACTACGGCGACGACGGAGAGCCCAAGGTAAGCATTACAAATCTACGTGACTTATTTTGACATCCCTCACTAACTCTTCTTTTCAGGTGGAACTGCCAACCCCTTCAATCAGTCTTCAGTTGAATGGTTCGACGTAGACGACGGCACAGGACCCCGGAACCCACCAGTGTCTTCCTCAGACAGTACCACACGAAGATTAAGAGACCTATTCGCGCCCCCGACCAGCCTGATCACCCGTCTTCCATTAGATACCGCTAGAGATGTAGGGAAGGAGGAGAAGAAGTGGATACTCGTGAATCTACAGAAGCTAGACGACTTCCGATGCCAGGTTCTTAACAGAGACCACTGGAAGAATGAGGATATCGCATCCTTGATTCGGGAACATTTCATCTTCCTACAGTACACTCTTGATGACCCCCTGGCGCAGTCGTACACCACATTCTACTTTGCTAATATGGCGCACGAGGACGAAAACAACTACCCCCACGTCTCTATCATTGATCCCCGAACCGGTGAGCAGGTTAAAGTATGGTCAGGAGATGGGTTCCCATCACCAGCAGAGTTCCATCACGACCTTGTCGAGTTTCTCGACCGCTACAGCTTAGCGGCTAACAGCAAAAACCCGGTTGTGAAGTCAAAGCCGAAGACGAGACCTAAAGACATCGGCCGAATGACGGAAGAGGAGATGCTCGAGATGGCTCTGCAGAACAGTCTCAACGAGGACGGTGGCCCGTCCGCACCCACAGTTCATGATCCAGATGCTCTGACGAAGTCGAATCCCGACATCGGGAAGGGTAAGGGCAAGGCTGTTGAGGAGTCTATCGACCTGACCGGTGGTTCATCCCAGACACCCCAAGAGACGGCCGGATCGGCATTCTCACAAATATCATCAACGAATCCTCACGTGGAACCCGAGAACAACCCAGCTTCCACGACTAGGATACAGTTCCGGCACGCAGGCGGCCGCATTATCCGAAGATTCACCATCACGGATCCCGTGCGCCGCATCTACGAGTGGCTCAAGGCCGAGCCCCTCGAGGGCAAGGAGGGCGTTCAGTTCGAGCTCAAGGCGATGCCAGCAGGAAGGGATCTTATCACGGAGCTCGACAAGACGATCGAGGAGGCAGGTCTGAAGCAGGGCACGGTCATGATCGAGTTCATCGAGGACCCGTAATCAGTCGCAGGCACAGGAGAAGGAGAAGGAGAAGGGAGGGGCGAAGTATAAGGCCGCGATGAGGAGTCTGGTAATCGAGTGCATTACTTTTTTTTTCTCCTCAAGGCCGCGCAGTCCGCTATAGATTTGCTCATAACTTTGCAACGGCGCAGTTTTTTTTCCCCGTTGCCTGTGGCGCGGCTTAACTACACTAGAGCTAAATAGGTCCCGGTAGGTAGCAACCGAATTGCTTGTTTTTGCGCACGTTGATGACCTGCTGGGTCGATGATGGTTCGCGCTGATCTCATGTGCGCGGGGCGGCGTGCTAGGTGGCATTTTGTTACGCTACGCAGTGAATATATTGATGTTGACTTGACTCTTGATATACCGAACGTGATATAAATTATCTTACACGGCATGGAATAGTCTTCCTATCTTGATGTTATAGACATCGTTTTCTTGATTTGTAGAGCCGGTTCAAGTAGAAGTAGATGGACTACGATATTAAAAAGGGTACTCCATGATTTCAGGGGTATGTAGGGAGAGAATTCTGGCAAGCCAATAGTTTAATTTTGCAGTTAGTATTTGTCGCAAAAGTGAAGTCACTGCTGCGAGCAGTGTTGACAGCGCTTAAGTCCCCTGTGACAATATTATCGGCTTAAGTAGGCTGTTCCGCATACCCTCTACTAAATTATTCTAGTACGAATCAGGCGGAGGAGGGGTTACTAGATGAAGCTCATTTTGTCAGTTACGTTATCGGCGGTGATGGTGCGACATGTCCACCAGATACCAAGGTTCGGCAGGTGCCCCAGGCTAGCATAAATGATTGGAAGTGTGGCAAGTACCCCCCAGAAAGGTAAGAAGCCCCAGTATAAAGTTCGCAGCTTGCCCGGAAACAGCAACTGCCTCCTGTGTTTGTTTACAAGATTGCCCGAAAAGGCAAGCGGCAATGGCAGCATCGCGGAGCGGAGCGGAGCGTGGTCCGTTGTCCGGTATGTGGGGCCTTATATCGGCCCAGATACCGATAACGTCCACCGGGTCAAAGCCGGCGCTGTAGCCAATTGATGTATAGGGTTGCTCCTTGTGCACTTTTCATTGCATGCTTCATTACTATGCCCATTGACTCCATGTATACGTAGTTATTTGTTATTATTGGAGGCCTACACTTGACATGGATTATTTAGTCACTTCAGTGTCAACGAATTGAGAAAATTTAAAAAACGCCCAAATTTCCATGCCTTGATTCAGTTGAAGGAGTAATGCCTATCTACTGTGCCTATAGAAAACCGAGATCCTAGCTGAGTCCTCAGTTGCATGTAGAAACGATTGCTCGTAGTACTTGGAGTTGCTCATTGAGAGTCATTTTTGAGACAATTGCTCGCAGAGACCTTCCTCATAGAGACTTTTATCTCCTAGAAGCATGTATTCGTAGAGGCAGGTGTTCGTAGAGACAGGCGTCCATAGAGACAGTCTCCCGTAGAAAAGGTTGCAGAACGTAATGACCGCACGTTTCCATCGTGCATATGAATCCCTCCTGGTCCTGCAACAGACAAACTTCCTTCCGATAGAAACAGAAAAGAAAAAACAAAAGAAACTATAGTCATAGGAAAAAAACGGGTGGGGAGCCGGCAAAAGAATCATGTGTCTGTTTCCTTATATCAAGAAACCTTCCTCGTCAATGCGACTTGCTCACTCTGTAATAAGTTAGTGCTTGGTCTCTCTCGTAATCCAGTGATGTTCAGACTTACTTCTGGGGGTCTTGGTCTGACGCCTCTTGCTCTTGGGGGTCGCAGGCTTTGCATCCTGGCCCTGAGGGCTACTGCCCTCCTCCTCCTCCTCACCGGTGGTGGTGTTGTCTGCTCTCTTGCGCTTGGCGGTCTTGGCCGGAGTGGCCTTTTCTACCTCCTCCTTCGCGTTGCGGACTATCTTTCGTCTGCGTCTTGGGAGAACGGACTCTCCGTCGCCGTGATCAGTGACATTGGCCTCTTCTTCCTTCTTCTTCTTGGCGATGTGGGCCTTTTCTCGCTTGTGCTTGTGGAGAAGAGGCTCGTCGTCCGAGTCTCCCTCGTCCTCCTGATAATGAAGGAACATTAGACCGCCGATTGCGGTCTTCGGAAGTGGAGCGAGCGAGAAGTGTCCCAATCCAAAGCCTCGTTGCTTGCAGAATGCGCATACACCAACGTCGGGATCGATCTGGGTGTTTACTATATCGCGCTGGGCAGTGTCGACGGCGCGTTCGGCTGTCATGCAGCCGCAATTGTCCACAAGCAGACCGAGGTGATCATCGCGACGTAAGATTCGTAATGCTGTCTGCGGGAGCCCGTTATCAGTGAGGTTGCCATTTGCAGGGTCGTGATTGAGCAGTGCGTGGCACCACGTACGAATACGACGGAGATCTTCAGGCCCGAGGTGCAGCGGCAAAGTCACATCTTTACCATGTGGTGAATCTCTAAAGCTTAGAGTTGAAGGGTCACGCAGACAGAAGTCTGCGAACAGCCACCAAGGATATCCTCTGATCTTTTGCGCACCAGGAGTACGCAATTTTCTATTCTTCTCGCGCCATTCTTGGCAATTTTTGTGATTGCACTTCGCCGGTCCGGAGAAGAAGGTCACGGTTCGGGGTCCGTCTTCGAGAAGCTCCTTGATTCCATCTTTGGTGGACTGCGACGCTCTGTTGAGCAGATCATAGTACATCAAGATCGAGCCAGGATCATTAATGTTAAGGGCAACGTGTTTAGGTCCGAGCAAGAATTCTTCAACACTGTTACGTGCACTCTGGGATCGGGCAAGCTTAAGAACCTTGAATACGTCCACAGAAGTTTCCTCGTTCTCCGTTCCTATATTCTCGGGACGCTGGATAGACGCAAGAACAGCTCGATCGAAAATGAATATGTCGAGATCAAGGTTGCAAGTAAGCGGTGGGCTCTTTCTTGCTGGGCCGACGGCATGCTGTCCGACTCCCTCTCGCTGGTAGATATCGTCCGGGTACGGCTGCGCGGTCTGGCTAATCGGTACCCATTCCATTTGAGTCGAGACACTAACCCTCGGGGCTTCCGGCCTCGAGCTTTTCGGCTTAGCCTTGGAAGCCTCTTCGGGCTTAGCATCACCAACCTTGGCCATGAATCTGTATGTACCCTTACCAGATCCTAGAACTTTCATGCCGTTCGGGAGAGCAATGGTTACGTCGTCTTCGTTGACGACGACTTCCTGGATACACTGAAGTGGTGCATCTGCACCACTTTGCGCGGGTTCGCCGGCGTCGGACTCATCGGCGTCGGTATCGGCCTGCTCACCTTTGGCCTTATCCTTAGCCTTGCCCTTACGGGCAGACTTGCGCTCCAAGTAGATTGCTTTAGTGGGTTTCTCCCGGACCTCTGCCTTGTAGCTTTGTTGACTTGCAAGGCCCCAAATTACGCTAGACTTCGCGGCCGCCGCCGTCGGAATGGTATTTGACGTATTCGGACTCATGGTGAAGGCTACTAGGTGAGACTCCCAGAGGACTACAAAGTAATTAATTGTGTTAGATGGTGATTGTTGGAATAGAATACAACAAAGGGATTTGACTTACAATAGGACTGGAGGTGTACGAGAAATGGAAGTGTGCGAGAGCTGGAAGTGTGCGAGAACTGGAAGTGTGAGAGAGCTGGAAGTGTGCGAGAGCTGGAAGTGTATGAGGAGTGGAAGTGTATGAGGAGTGGAAGTGTATGAGGAGTGGAAGTGTATGAGAAGTAGAAGTGTATGACTCCACTAGGTAATTGTAGAAGTTATGCCCTCAGAGTGGAAGTGTATGAGAAGTAGAAGTGTATGACTCCACTAGGTAATTGCAGAAGTTATGCCCTCAGAGTGTATGCGCAATGATAAATAGAGAGCTATCTAGAGTTTACCCTCAGAATGTGATTGTGTGCTCGATGCAGAAAGATGAAACTTTGATGGTGGGTCAAGGTTGGGTAAACAAACGAAGAGAAAGATTGAGTGGGCAGAGGATTTTGAAAATTCTACTTCGGTCAAGTTGAATTGAGGAAGGAAGGTTACTGCAGCAGTAGCTAGGTACCTAGCTTAGGTAAGGCCGGATTGTAGTCGGTAGTCGGCGGCGTGGTTGTTATTATCAGTCTGATAGCCGCCGTTATAGTCGATGTTATAGTCGATGTTATAGTCGTCATTACGGTGACTATGGTTTTACGACCGGCGTGGACTAACAAATGCTAACTTGTGTAGTTAGGAACGGCGTGTGACTACCTAAGCACATCTCTCAGCTAGGTATAGAGGACTATGGAGATGTTTGTGATATATCAGTCACAAACAAGCATTCGGAACTTACTAGGCTCTAAAGATTATATATACCTAGTTATAACTATTTCTTTTGTTACATACGGCACTGGAGCTTTGAGAGAAAGACTTCTTCCTATACTTCTTCCTATGTGTAGGCTCTCCTTGGGCCCATGGAATTTCCTTATTAGTTCATGTACGGCGTACCTATACACATATGCTAGAGGGGTCCTTATAGCCCAGATTCTATTCTCCTATGATTTTCAATAATATCCTCTTGGGGATTAAGTTCTGGCGTACCCCGACTTTTATCTCTGTTAGGTGTTAAGCCATTGAGTTCAAGCGTATAGATGACTACTTTCTGCAGTTGCTCTGGGTTATCATCATATCATATGCTCTACATATTTGTCAGTTACTGGAAAACTTTCTCTAACGTGACACTACGAACAGGGCAAAACGAGAGTCTAATGATGACATAACTTATATCTGATCTTTATTATTAAGGGGTATCACAATGGGCACTATCCTAACCATCTACCTCTATCTTAAATACGGCGTAATAGGGCTATTGCTGGACTCTATCCCGATCAAGATCGACATCAGCTAGCTTTACCGGCTTGGCCCAGAAGATGATTTTATGCCCTACAAAGAGCACAACGAATAAGATGAGGCTAACATACGCCGCAAAGAAGTCGCTGGTGCTCCACTCGATAAAAACGGTAAATCCATTCGTTAAGAGAATCAAAACGCAGAAAAAGAGCCCAAACCATGTCAGGTATGGCTGGAGCGGAGCCGCGTACGGCAACTCCTTTCGAGAAATACCTCGAGCCTTCAAGGCGTTCATGAATCGCAAGTGGCAGATGCTAATACACGACCAGGTAATGAAACCAGCGATCGCCGTGATATTTAACAGCCAGGTGAAGACGTCGCCGCCGTTTTCCGATTCGTTAAGGAAGGCCAGAAGCCCGATTGCCGAAGTGACAGCAACTGCGTAATAAGGAGTTCCGTGTTGGTTCGTACGGCTTAGGAAAGCCGGAGCGTTGTTCTCTGTGGCTAGACCGACCAAAATTCGACTTCCTGAATACACATTCGAGTTCGCGGCGGAGAGAACAGCTGTCAATAAAACGGCGTTGATGATGTGGGGAAGAACGGGAACACCGGCGAGGTTGGCAGCGATAACGAGTGGTGACGCGGAGGCATCTGTAGTGCCGATCGAAAGATCTGGTGTGTCAGACGGCACGAGCAAGCCAATGAAGAAGATGGTTGCAACGAATAGCGACACAATTCCCCAGAACGTCCATCGAATTGCTTTGGGAACGTTTTTGGCTGGATCATGTGTCTCCCCTGCACCAATACCGACGAGCTCCGCGCCTTGGTAAGAAAATCCAGCAGTAACGAGGACAGCCCAGAATCCAACAAACTTCCCAGAGTCTCCGGTGGTTATATACTCGGCGAAAGGACCGGGATTCTGCCAAGCATGGAACCCAAGATACCCCTTCTGGCCTGCTCCGGCATCGATACAAATGGCGAAGATGATGAAGCCAACAATAGTAACCACCTTGATGCTGGCGAACCACATTTCAAAGGCTCCGAACCATCGAATCGGCAGAAAGTTGACGGCTGTAAAGATAGCCCAAAAGATGGCGATAAAAATTCCGATGTTGAGGCTTGAATCCCAGAACTGGATGATGAGACCGGCTGCGACGAGCTCCAGGGCGAAGGTTATCGACCAGCTAAACCAGTAGATCCATCCCATTGCGAAACCAAGAGAGCGATCGACGAATCGTGAAGCGTACACTGTGAAGCTACCAGCTACGGGTATGAAGGTAGCCATCTCGCCCAGGCTTGTCATGACCGAAAAGACAATTGAGCCGACAAAGATGAATGCGATGAGACATCCTACTGGGCCAGCCGTTGCCAAGGCCTCTCCGCTTCCGAGGAACAAGCCTGTCCCTATAGTACCTCCAATGGCAATAAACTGTAGATGGTGACTCCGGAGGCCCCGTTGCAGCTGGTCATCGCCAGTCTCAACATCTTGCTGGCCATCAACGGTCAAAGAGGCCTCTTTCGAGCTCTTTTCCCCCTCGCTGGGGGATGGGTCCATCTCGACGGTTAGATCGGCTTAACGAAAGGCCCACGGTAGTGAGAAGTCACTAGGAGGATCGTGTTATGTAATTAATTGTTTGGGGAACGATGCAAATAGAAAGAGCAGCTGGGTGGTGTGGCCGCACAGGGAGAGTCGCATTCATATACGATCCTCGGGTCAGTTACCGTCGACTTTGACCAGATGCATATTGCTTCTACGGTAGAAAAGAAAAAGTTTTTGGACCGATCTATGACAACTCAAGCTGGCAAACTTGACTATAACGGGGCGGCCGAAAATGTCTCATGATCTCCGGTTGGATCCATTTGCTACGCGTCGCTGCTATGTACTGTATGAACCCGGTTAAGACTAATTTGTCCTATCAGTGGCGTATCGCGAGAATAGCTCCACTGAAATATTTTTTCTCCTTCCCCTATTGAATTGGCGAATGACACTCTAGGCGCGTTTGCTGTAACGCTATCTCTCTATCAAGGGTCAGTGGACCCGAATTAGAGAAATTTTCGATTTCGCGCGGACCGGAGAGCAGTCCCGGCTGCCATCGACATCACGTGGTAGAAGTGAGGCTCTCATCACCCGTCAAGTCATGATATCATCCCGTTGGCTAGCCATTCAGTGCCCCTGAGACGGAAAGACCCTTAATCCTGAAATATAGAGAACCGCAGTGACCGAATCCTTATAGGATAAGTTCACATCAGTTTCCGGCATCTCTGACAAAGTACCCGTTGCTATTACCAATAACTATTAGCTAACGTTGCTAGTTCGAACGCGATAAGCTACCTTGGATATTCAGCTCTTTTGACTAAAATAACCCCGTGGGTCAAACAGAATTAGGTTAGGCGTCGTGACCGTAGCTAATCCCCGCGTAATTTCCAGCAGCAGGGTCTTACTTATCTAACTAGGGTGTATATACCTAGCTGTTGGTTAAATATCTCCGAACATCGATCTTATCTCAAGAATAAAGCCAGTTAATTACTATATTATCTAATTATATAGAAGGCCTCAAGCCAGGGTTTAAACCGACTACCGACGAACCAATACACGACTCACTGCAAAAATATATTGGTTTTATGCATACATATACCTGTAAATACGCATATATATGCATATAGGCCGCATATCTTTATAAAAATCTGTATATTGATATAGTTGGGTCAAACTCTGCCCAAACACTTATATCTTGCCGTGATTATATTCTCTGCAAATACGATACCACGTGTGCTCAACCACAGTCAAATCCAGGAGTTCCTTTGCAGGTGAGTCTACCCTAGCTAAGACTTACGGCCGAGAGAGATGTTCTCATCTTTGTGGCGCTAACTGCGGTGTACATTTCCAGTCTTCCTCATCACTCGTTCGCCTTATACAACTGAGACATCCAGCTGGTTTCTATAGGCACCATTGGTGGCAATAGTCAGCCAGAACACGCGTCAAGCACCATGAGAGGGAAGCAAAAAGCGATCTAATCACCTCGAATACCGAATCTTGACCACGGCGAATCATAGACCATACTCATTCGTATTCTATACCTTCGCCCTCTTACAAGCTTTACGTACTAGTCGAAGTCGTCTATCTTGTTCCCTTCGTCCGTTTGTATCGCTCTGACCACCCAAACCTGCGGGATAGTGTATATATCTAGATGTCAAGAAAGCACAGCATGACTCCCAGTCAACTATCATCTCGATGCCAAGTTCCATGCGTTCGTTCGATGTCACCTTGCATAGATGCCGGCGCCGAGATACACCGAAAAAAAGTAAAAAGCCCCCAGCAGCGAGGTTACATCGTTGAGTTTGTGCTACACAACTTGAACGTTGTGGTACTACCTACGAGATTTGGTCTATAGAATCGTATTTCCATTATTAAACCTACAAACCCTCATCCTATCTGGTGAGATTTACCTATGGAAAAAAAAGTGTTAGATAATATCCTAATTTGTATATTTGTCTAAAGAATAGATTGTGCCGGGAGACGAATAAACCAAGAAAGGGAAGCCGAGTTGTGAAGCTTGGCAAAATGGCTGAAGATTGTGGCTTCTGTGATAATGCGCGCTCTGGATGCTTGGTCACATATAAGATGCCTTGGTCATGGGCACCATCCATGCAACGCCAAAAGGCTACACAACGTAATGTGGCGACTAGCCTTCGTACCCGATAGGAGGCCTTATAAGTGAAAGGGCTTGACGTAGCCTTCGAGCAAGCCACTTTCAATGTAGCTGGTAAGCAGTAGTGGACTGACAAATAGCAGTTTACAGATTAGATCTATAGGATGGGTCATGACCACCAGGTTTTATCCAACCGGTCAGAACAATGCCTACTAGCCTCATCGGCAGTTGACATACGTTGAAGAATTGCGGTTCTATGGCTAATGGATTGACGTGATGGTTACGCTTGCATGCAGGCTATCGTGTAGGGAAAGGCGTGGATTGGTTGTAATGGAAGTCTTCACCGAGATCTCCACGTAAAGAGTTTCCCATATGCTTAGTCTTCACTTATATAATGAGATGTCCACTAAGATGGGATCGTAGACCTCCATCCCGCTGTATTCCACTCCGAATTTGCCCTATTCTAATACTTCTTCTGGTATATGATAGATGAAGTCAGTAAACTTCTTTACAATGAGTCTACCTTCACAGTCTCCAACAGCGGGGCAAGATGGGACCCAATGGATGCTCCCTTCTGCTCAGCTTCCCTCGTATTTATTCGTCGTTGGTGTGGTGGCCGTGATGACCATTTATACATGGGCATCGTCAGATAAAGGCATAAGAGCCCTCCCCTATATTAACCCTACTGGGTTTTTCTCCAGCATTGGAGCTAAAGTAAGTGAAAGAGCTCGGCGGAGATAATGGGTTGAAGATGTAGCTGACAAAGTTCCGCTGGAAAGAGAGTCTTCTGGACATCTTCATCGAGCATGGTGAATGAAGCCAGCAGCAAATACCCTAATCAGCCTTGGCGTATCCTCACAGATTTTGGAGACAGAATTATCTTACCCCCTAATTTGGTCAAGGACATTCGCAATGAGCGCAATATGCACTTTCTCAAAGGCTTCAAACTGGTATGTACCCCAATCCAAGCCTCTTTTGAAACGTGGTTTTCCATATTGGCGTTAAGTTCTAACGGCCTCGGGGGGGTTACGTAGGATTTCCATGGCGAAATTCCTGGTTTCGAGCCGATCATGCTTATTTCTCGAGACGACATGATGGTATCCATAATCAAGAAGTATATGGTCAAGCCTTCCGGTACGTCGACGGGAGCGCTCAAATTGGTCTCATATCGGCGTTTAGGTTGTAAGGGTACTGACTACGATACATCCAGCCGGGATGATAAAAGCCTTATCTGACGAATCCGAATTCCTTCTCTCGAAGCTCGTTGGTGATTCCACAGGTCTGTTCCACCAGCATCATGCAGACTTAAGAAGACCATAAAACTGACTAAGAAAGATTGGCACGAGATGGAGCTGGGGCCTCTCATAGGTGAGATCGTCCCCCGCCTGGCAGCACGCACCTTTCTGGGCGAAGAACTGTGCAGGGACGAAGAATGGCTTGAGGCTACTCGGCAGTATCAGCACAACTGGCTGTTCGGGTCGAACAAGCTCAACATGTTTCCCAAGCCTCTTCGCAAATTTTTGCATTGGGTTTTACCCGAGTGTATTGCACTCAGGTCCATAAGGAAAGACTCGCGACGACTCCTAGCACCAGTCATGGCAAAACGCCAAGAAATGAGAGAGGCTGCCGTTGCAGCAGGCCGTGAGGCCCCTCGGTTTGACGATGCCATCGGGTGGTTGGAAGAAGAAGCAGCAGCTAGAGGGATAGTTTGCGATGAAACTCTGATGGTGGACTTCCAGATAATGATGGGCCTGGTTGCATTCCACACCACGACCGACTTGCTCAAGCAGTTCATGATCGACCTTGCGTACCATGAGTGTATGCAACCGGTTCGTGAGGAAGTTATCCAACTACTCCGCGCTGAAGGCATGTCCAAAACTTCATTCTATAACATGCAACTGCTCGATAGCGGCCTCAAGGAAACGCAGCGCATGAAGCCTATTGAACAGAGTGAGTGACACATGAACGCACAACTAGAGGATGGAGGAATAGCTAATAACTGTATCGTATAGTCATGCTACGCCGTTTGGTGTTGGACGATGTACGACTCTCGAACGGCCTTCTCCTGAAGAAGGGAACCCGGACCTTGGTAGACTCACGCGCGATGAGGAACCCAGACGTGTACGAGAATCCGGATGAGTGGGATATTACTCGATTCGTCAAGCTTCGCTCGCAGCCTGGTGGAGCAGCCTCGGCACAGTTGGTCTCTCCAACGGCTAGCCATTTTGCCTTCGGTTATGGCAAGCATGCGTGCCCCGGAAGATTCTTCGCGGCGACCACCCTCAAGGTGATCCTCTGTCATTTGCTGGTCAATTATGAGTGGAAGCTGGTGCCTGGGACAGACCCGACGCCGGTAGGCATGGGTGTTAATCTCCTACCAAACCCTACGGCCAAGATTCTCATTCGGCGAAGAGAGAACGTAGAGGTCGACCTTGCCTCGATTTGAAAGACTTAGGTAGATATCGCTGCTGACAGTAGTAGGGCCAGCATATGAGTGATGGTCGGATTGGGCTGAGAAGATATACAAAGGTTGACCTAGAAGACAGATTAGCTTATGGCGTACGGGATGCTCTCTTTACCCCAGGAATAGTTCTTCTTGCTAAGGTTATTGAATGGATGGCGACAGTTTCACAATGGCAGATGGTTTGGTTGGAGGGAACTTTCACTTTCGCATTCTTGCTGTCGCTACTGAATTGATCGAATCACTACATCCATGGATATACTAGGTAGCTGTAGATAGATGCTGCGAAGTGGAATAATCACTGCGGATTTTACTATCTTGTCGTTTTTGTTGGATGTCATGGTCGATTCATATGTCCGGCTCTCTTCAAACAGAGAGGGGAAATGTTTACGATTCTGTTATATCCCTGTCTGTGGCTTGTATCTGTACTACATAGGAAATATGTAAATATTCCCCGTGGCTTGAGATTTATTGGACCAGGATACCAGGGTATCAGCGGTTACCGGGTAAAGAATCTAGCGCCCGTAGTGTTATTTACTTACATACTCCATGGTTGGCACGGGTATCGTGGTTATGTGACGACGTAACAGCGTAACAAGGATCCTCAGCCCAGTTGTTAGCGTGCTGCTTCAAGTGTTAAACTCACCGCATTCCTCTCGTCCAATCGATCGACGTCCCTCTTCAACCCCACGGCGGGCAACCTTGTAGCCCTGTCAGGCTTGTGTCCCAGCTCTCCCACATCAGCAACAAATCACTTGTCTCTGTTTCTACCTTGCCTATTTCCACTGTCACCTTTGTCTGGGCATGCATTGATTGTTCATTGCCGCGTTTGTTGACATTGCCATTGTCGCATTGATGCATGCACGCTACCGAATCACCGGTAGTTTCGCCGTCTTTCGTCTGACCTTGAAGCTTGGACTTTTGTAGCAGTATCAGACATTCATTCTTTGGACAGCGCGTCCTTCCACTCATTTCCCTCCCTCACTGGCCAATGCGGCTGGCTTGCGATTACAACGGCTTGAGACTCTCAGAACCCGGTAATTAGCGTCTTTGGTGACAATTCGATAGCCGTTACGTACGGTAACCTTCACCTCCTTTCCGGAACCCACCAATCCTGAGTCACCACGACCTGACCTCTCACTCCCTTATCCACGATAATTTAAATAACCGCTATCGCACTATCACGATTCACGAAACGATTTATAACGAATAACGAGAAATACCTGACAATATGGCGGAACGAGATTATGACGAGAACAACGAAGCGTTAGACCCGGAGCTCCTATATACGAAGGAATATTGCATTGGTTAGACTTTCGTGGAGGGTATGGCTGAGGACTACTGCTGACTTGCGCTCTAGGTGGGGGTAGCTTTGGAAAAGTATTCAAAGGGTTTGTGCTCCTAGCAATATACTTCTTGGGTGTCAATGGCTAATCTCTAGTTAAGAGTTGAGAAACGAAGCGGACAAGCTGTAGCGATTAAGATCATCGATATCGAGAGCGCCGAAGATGAAGTCGAAGATATCATACAAGAGATCGCTATTCTTTCCGAACTCCAATCTCCCTACGTTACTAAATATTACGGCTCATATGCGAAGGGTGCCGAGCTATGGATCGTAATGGAGTTTTGTTCCGGCGGAAGTTGCGCCGATCTAATGAAACCCGGCATGATAGGAGAAGACTATATCGCAATCATCATAAGGGAATTGCTTTTAGGTCTGGACTATCTGCATGCAGACAAGAAACTTCACCGGGATATTAAGGGTATATGGCCCGTATATGAATCTCCCTTTGCAAGTTACTGACAGAATATTGATACAGCGGCGAATATCCTACTGAGTTCCAATGGTCAGGTCAAGCTGGCAGATTTTGGTGTCTCCGGCCAACTCTCAGCTACTATGACGAAGAAGAACACGTTTGTTGGAACGCCGTTTTGGATGGCCCCGGAGGTCATTAAGCAATCTGGATACGACCATAAGGCAGATATTTGGTCACTAGGAATTACGGCACTCGAACTTGCCAATGGGGAGCCGCCTTACGCAGACATCCATCCCATGAAGGTCTTGTTCTTGATACCCAAGAATCCTCCGCCCAGATTGGAGGGCAATTTCACCAAGGCATTCAAAGATTTCATCGAACTCTGTCTACAAAGAGACCCGAAGGAACGGCCAGCAGCCAGAGATCTGCTCAAGCATCCTTTCATCCGAAAAGCGAAGAAGACTAGCTGCTTGACGGAGTTGATCGAGCGCTTTAATCGATGGAGCGCAACGCACAAGTCAGAAGATGAGGAGCATTTGGACCAGGGAGAGGACTTGGTCGAACCGCAAAATGTCAACGAGGATATGTGGGATTTTGGCACTGTCCGGCTCGTAGGTGACCGAGGAGGAATAGTTAACCGACCTGGTCTGAACGCTATGGACGACTCTGCCAGAAATGCTAGGGCATCAAAGCCGTTGGAACCAGATTATGGTGAGAGCCCCAGAGCGACATCACCGACCAAGGTCCAGGTTCAAGACTTCGCCGATGCATCTGTATCTAGCACCCTCAAAGCCACCAACCCTCCGGGGCTGGGAACATCCCGCCAGTCCTCGCCACAACGCCGACCAGTCCCTACAGGAGCACAGTTATCTCCTTCGAAGCTTCCATTACCACCATCACCGCCGAAACATTCACAAGATCCAAATACACCACGACCTCCCTCAAAGCAGATACCCGCCGCTCCTACCTTGACATCACCTGATTACGACCGAGCCTTGAAGGATCAGCTACAGCACGACATGGGTGCTCTCAGCATTGCCCCTCAACCTCAATCTCAATTCTCCAATGCACAGCAACACGTAGCACCCAAGAATCCCCAACCACTATCACAACTGCCGCGAGGAATTCTCAGACCAGCCGAATTCAACATCCCCGAAATTCCACCATACCGCGGACCCAGCTCACATCATCAGCAATCCCCGCAAAGAGCCAGCAACCAATACACTTCTCAAGCATTCGCCTCCAAAGCGCAGCCCAAGCAGCACACCCCGGCACCGGACTCCTTCCCACCCCCCGGTCCCGCGAACCCGAACGGCGAGCTGGACGCCCTCAACGACGTCATCTTCCCGGCGCTCGAGGAGGCGCTCAAGCGGCGGCAGATCCGGCTGCAGCAGATCTACCGCAACGAGAAGGTAGTCACGCCGCAGCGGCAGCGCGCCGAGGCCGCCCACGACCGCATCCGCAAGCACGTGTACAAGCTCGCCAACGTGTGCAAGGAGATCGACCGTCTTGACAAGAGCGAGCCTGTTGGCATGGGCAAGGACGTGGGGACCTTCCTCGAGGGCCTGCTCGAGGAGATCCTGGTCCGCGTCGAGCCGCTCGATGAGGATGAGGCGTTATGAATATATGAATGGATGGATGGAATTGAGCCGAACTGAGTCGAACCGAGTCGAGTCGAGTTGAGGAGATGCATGCATGCATGAATTGAATGAATGAAAGAACAAACGCGGAGGCGGATGAATGAAGGAGGGAATAAAGGAATAAATGAATAAATGGCCGGGGATCATAGAGCACACTTATCAGTGGAAGAAAAGGATCCCGCAGGGGGCTAACTTTGTTGTGTAAGTATATATCTAATAAGGGCGTTATGCTATGCTAAGCTATGCTATACTGAGCTATGCTATGGGAAGGGAGGCCCTTCTGCTTCCAATGTATTTAATCCATCGCCGCCATTCCGTGCTGGAGATACCTAAACAGGCTTGTTTGTCTTAGGTTTTAGTAGTCCCATCCCGTCCCGTCCCATCTGTATGTCTAGTTGTTTAGATGTGAGGCTCGGTATGTCTTGTTATAGGCTCCGCCATGGTCAACGGTATTGTTGAATAGGTAGCAAACCTGAAACAACATAGGAGGGATAAAAGAAAGCTATGCTAGTGCGTCACCTCCTTCGTCTCTGGCTGATTCCTCTCCACCCGATGACGACACATTTCGCAATCTGACTCTTCCTTCCTTCCGTTGATCAATGGGGTGGGAGTAGTATTAGAGGCTTGGACTATGTCCTTTCCGTCGCCGGAGCTGCTTCTGCTCACCCTGCGGCTCACCTTCCTGCTCCCGCGGCGACTTAGTTGAAAGGGGACCTCGCGTTCGGGCGGAGCCCAGCATAGGTAGTCCTGACCGAAGAGACGGCGGTGATCGCGGCGGTGCTCTTCGAAGACGTCGCGCACACGCGAGACGTAGTATGTGTAGAGGCGGTCAATCTCGCCCTCTTTGTCTCGCGTCGGCTTGTTTGGCTGCGCCTCGTGCATGCGTGATAGCTCCCGCAGGTTCCAGACGTAGGTTTGGCGGAGGTCGCGCCGGGACTCGTTGTATCTCTGTATGGAGTCCATGAGCTGTTGATGAGTTAGTCTCTCTTTTATGGTCGAAAAGCGGAAAGTATAAGGAAAAGGAAGCACGGCTTACGAAGGCTCGGTAGTGACATTCCGAGCCTGGGCAATCCTCATGGTGCTCGTAGTGCTCATGAAGTCCGGATGGGTAATACAGCTGCTGGCCATGGTAGCCGTGGGTATGCTGCCGGAAGCGGGTGCCCGCAAATGGGAAACGTTGCCCTTGCCTCCACGACGAGTTCTCGTCCGACTTATTTGCCCTGTATATCCTTTCCTGCTGCCTGTACGCTGCCGAACTGCTCGAGACAGCAGCAGCTGCCGTCATGGTTACTATAGCTGTCGCCGCGTATTGAGCCATTTTCTACGTCGTCGATGGCCGGATGATTATGGTGAGCCACTACCGAAGATGAACGGGTCGCATGTCGGATGGAGGTAAAACGACAGCGGAGGTTCTTGGGCGATGGAGAATATAATGGAAGAGATTTATAATTCATTAGACTCCATCCGAGTATATCGTGATGTTAATTGGTAAGTCTAAGAGATTGCTTAGGTGTATTGGCGTGTACCTGCAATCTTGAACCGGGGAAGTCTAGCTAATACAAGAGAAGGTAAAAGATCAAGGCGGAGTAAACCGGTCTAGCCGATTATCTAACAGATACTGCGTAAAACATGTACAGAATTGGCTCTTGCCCATGATGGGATATCGAATTTGGCAGCCATTTAGGTCAAGTAAAACGATATAGGTTACAGAATTGAGATATAAAGACAAGAAATATTTCGAATAGGAAGTGATGTCTACTTCCAACAGGGATCCGGTGGAGTATCTACCTTGAGATCTCTCCTCCTAAGTAGAACCCACAACTTGGGAAGCCATGTCGGGTAGGGACCCGCTTAGTTCTGTGGGCAGCATGAGTGTCTCATGATTGCGTCTAAGATAGTAGAGTCTCGATAAGCTTTGCTAGTTTGAGGAGATAGGATATGACAAGCTTCACCGAGTAAATCCGAGACGGAATGAGTAGGTAGAAGGGGGTCGTAGAGTCTCATCTTCCAGAGGAAGTGTTTACGGGGCTTTCGCCGGCCTAGTTACGATCGGTTTAATCGTGATTAGAACGTGTAACTCATCCCCTCATAATGGGAAGCCGTCAAGGAGCTCATCAGGTTAACATCAAATTCCTTCAGGGTCTTATAAATAACTCTTACAGATACCTTCATGACTTATAAGCTGGAGTAAGAATCACTTAATGTTATGTGTGTTCCTAACATCCATAGATGAAATTACGAAGCTATTCAGACTCTGAGGAATTGTGAGAAAGATCCGGGTGAGCCTGGGTTGTTTGAGAACCAATTCTGGTGTTCGGTTGATAAAATAAGATGAAAATGACAATGAATTATATGAATAGCTCTACTAGAAAAAAAACAGCTGTGCTTATAAGGATTTATTATAGAAGTTGTCCCAGAGACACGAATGATGGGTTGTAAATCTCACAAATGACGTTGCGAGTTTTATGTAAGCCTCGGTCCATCAGATCAGATAAGATAAAGCGCCACATTTGCATGCATTATCTGTGGCTAGGTGGCTCTTTTACATCAAAGTGCAGGGACGCTAAACCATTTCAGGGATAGCAACGTTACTCCGTACTTTGCGAAGGTTTTACATAGTAAAAAAATTGAACCGTGCTTTGCCCGTTCACCCGATCGGAATGCCACGGCTGGCTCCAAAATCCTCCACCAACCATCCAAGCCTATCCTACCCAGACCTATCCACCAAGCCTTTTTGTGTTTGCGCCATTTGCAAGTCTTTGCATCACCTATTTTCTCCTTCGAGTACCCGACGCATCTTTCCCTTTTGAGCACGCCATACATTAGATTCCCTCACGATGCTGTCGCGAAACTCTGCCAGAGCAGCTCAGGTACATATGTCTCGCAATAGCCGAGCTCAATGGCTCGAGCTCCTCCCTCGATCACATGCTCTTTTTCCCGAGGACAATGTGGCTAACTTTCCTCTCTCGTAGCGCCTGGCGCGAACCGCTGCTCGCCAACAATCGCACATCCAAAATGCGACTCGATCGTTCGCGACAGTTCAATCTGATATTTTTAAGCCTACGAAGTATGGTGGCAAGTACACCGTCACCCTCATTCCTGGTGACGGTATCGGTGCCGAGGTAGCGGAGAGCGTCAAGACGGTTTTCAAGGCCGACAGCGTCCCAATCGATTGGGAGCAGGTTGATGTCTCTGGTGTCGAGAGTGGTTCTGCTGGTAGCCTGGAGGAGATGTTCCGTGAATCTGTCGCTTCTCTTAAGAGGAATAAGCTGGCACTGAAGGGAATTCTCCACACGCCTATCAGCAGATCAGGACACCAAAGCTTCAACGTCGCCATGCGACAAGAGCTCGACATTTACGCCTCCATCTCTCTCATTAAGAACATCCCCGGCTACAATACCCGTCACAAGGACGTCGATCTATGCATCATCCGAGAAAACACCGAGGGTGAATACAGCGGTTTGGAGCACCAGAGTGTACCGGGCGTCGTCGAGTCTCTCAAGATCATCACGCGAGCTAAGTCGGAGCGGATCGCCAAGTTCGCTTTCTCCTTCGCGCTCGCCAACAACCGCAAGAAGGTCACCTGTATCCACAAGGCCAACATCATGAAGCTTGCCGACGGTCTCTTCCGAAGCACATTCCAGCAGGTCGCACAGGAGTACCCCACTCTCGAGACCAACGATATGATTGTCGACAACGCCAGCATGCAGTGCGTGTCGAGACCCCAGCAATTCGACGTCATGGTCATGCCCAACTTGTACGGTGGTATCCTATCCAACATCGGCGCTGCTCTTGTCGGTGGCCCCGGTATTGTTCCTGGCTGCAACATGGGTCGCGACGTTGCTGTTTTCGAGCCTGGCTGCCGACACGTCGGTCTTGATATCAAGGGCAAGGACCAGGCCAACCCCACCGCCCTCCTCCTCTCTGGATCTATGCTCCTCCGCCACCTCGGTCTCGACGACCACGCAAACCGTATCTCCAAGGCCGTCTATGGCGTGATCTCCGAAGGGTGGGTCCCCCCAAGTTTCCCTCGAATTTCAAAGTTGCGATAATATTATCGATACTAACTCTCTCCACAGCAAGTACCGCACCCGCGACATGGGCGGTGACGCCACCACGCACGAATTCACCCGTGCCATCCTCGACAAGATGGATACCTTGTAATTGAACCGAACTGTCTGTCATAACCTTTAGATCCGACCCTGAGACTACGGCCCGCTTCCCACGTGTTGCTCTAATAGATACCTAGAGGATGGGAGGAACGATAGCATGACCATATGGAGTCACGGAAGGCGAAGTTGGGGGAAATTCCTAGACATGTACTGTACGTAGAATAGGATATGCTTGCACTGCATAAAGTTCATTGATTGATTTTACAGCATTATTCTATGCTACCGGCCATTTACCCCTACAACAGTGTTACGTGATGATACATCGGCAAAATAGCTCGCGTCAAGGTGGAAAGGCTCTGGATTTGGGCCGATATCTCCGGAGATTGGAGATATCGGGGTTAGCACACCGGGAATGTTGAGGCTTAATAACTCAGGGCTTGCATCTGGAGACTTCAGAATGAGATAACTGGCGGCTCGGGCTGAGGATTACCAACGTAATACCACTACTTTTTCCATGATATCTCGGTTTCTATGTACGAATTGGCTTTCTTACCCACTGATACCTACCTAGGTATTCACGGTAAAATGTCAACGGCACGGTCCCCCACGTGATCTTTTGTGCGCCGAAACCTTCAGTGGAGTGGGTTGACTTACAGCCCTGATTATGACAATCTTGTATTTCCATTCTCTTCCCTTAAAACACCTTCAAAATGGACTCAAAATTCGACGACACGAGGCTCTTCAGCTACACGGATACAGAACTTGTCGATCACATCAATTCTCTTCCCAGCTTACCCGATTATTCAAATATTATACCACTATCTTCTAAGTATTTGGCTAAAGGCTATTCAAGGGATGAGCTTGAGGATGCAGTGGAATCTACGAAATTCGCATCTCAGCTCGGTATCCATGTTCCACACATTCAACGAATTATTAAGGTCGATAATGGCTCCTATTGCATTATGGATCGGATTCCTGGGACACCACTTGATAAGGCTTGGCCAGAGCTTGGTTGGATAGCAAGCCTTCGACTTGCCTTCCAACTCCGTCGCGTCATCCACCGCTTGAGGTCGGTCGTTTCAACCTCATCTGGATCACTGGCAACTGGCAAATGCACGTCATATTTTCTCGAAGATTCTTTTGGCTTGCCACCTAGAGCAACCTTTCAACAGGTCAATAATTTCTTGAATTTCTGGGCCAATTTTGTCTCGATGCGCCAGGAGTTTAAGAAGACGCCAGCAGAGCATGCGATTTGCCCGAGACCGGTGTTTTCATACAGTGACTCATTTGTCTTTACTCATCATGATCTGGCGCCTCGCAATATCATTCTCGATCCCGAAGGGCAACTATGGTTGATTGATTGGGATTGCGCAGGATTTTATCCCAAGTTCTTTGAGTACGCCGGCATGCATAACTTGGTTCCCAGGGGGTGGATCAAGTTCACCCTTGGGTGGACCAAGTTCGCGTTGTGGCGATGGAAGCTATTCGCCTGGATCGCAGGCGGGTTTTATGATAGGGAACGCCAGTGGTTGGAAATAATAAGATCCAGATTTACGTGCTTCCGTCCAGCACGTCGATTCAACATGAAAGCAAACGGGTATGCTGCTGCTGCAGGCAGGGCCGACAAAGAACCTTAAAAAAACCACAGCCAAGAGACAGGAGCACGGCAGTGATCTTCGGGCTGATGTTGGGAGCATTATTGGTTGGAAACAAGGTGTGCGCCTGTATCTTGCTTTCATAGCGGTAAAACTATAGATCTTGCATCTGCGACTTACCAGGTCCTGTTTGTCCTCGCAGCTATCAATGTGTGAATCTATTCAAGACATCACAACCGTCAGTCGGCCCACTCCCACCCCAGCCTGACCCCAGAGCCCATTCCCGAAAGACTTTCCGTTCCCCAATCATCGCACACTTTATGAGGTCGGAAATTAGGCTGGCCCGGAGGATGTAGTATGCATATTCTGTGCTATGATATCGAGTGTGTTGTGGCAAGTGCATCTCCGAGGTCGTCCACGAGCACGGCCCATGGCGGAATTGGTCGCGCCGTAGCAACACGCAAGCAATTGAGCGACGCAGTGACATGAAATGAAACTTATGGGCATGTGTTTCACAGTTTGGTTCCGTTCTACGTTATGACAACGGCCTTCTCCATATACCTCGACATTGGAGCCCAGCTTCAACATGGCGGTCCCTGGGCTAATCACATTCACGAGGTGGTGTGCGTGTGGACACCAAGTGTCAGCGGGTGCATCAACCTATATACCCGGTACTTGGTGGGGGCCATCAGCAAGAGACGAGAAAGCGATATTCTATAATAAGGATCTTGAGTTCGACACAATAGCCCTCGTAAAACTCGGGTACTTTTTTTGTTGTTATCGTCTGCTCTTGTTTCTTAGCGAAATAATCAATTCCTATTGGTTGATGGTCGCCAAAAGGGGAAGGATATCTGAAGTGAGCCCCACTAAATTTTTGACGTCGTGAGAAGCTTCAAAACCATGTCCATACTATCGCCAGAATTATGTGCGTGATTCGCACAGTTTAAAATATCCCAGCGGGTTCTCTGAATGTATTCTCCTAATATAAAGAATAGAATCAGTCTTGTCAGGATCGCGTGTGCTCAGATCGTAGCTACTTCTACCCTAATAGTAAGGAAGGGCTTATTATGTCCGCTATCGTTGTCGAGAAAGTAAACGCGAGGGATGTAGATATCTTTGACGCCGCGAATTATTTATTACCAATAAGGATCTCAGGATGTTAAAGTAGACTTGTTACATCCAGACTTAAAGGAGAGTTCTCGTTAATCTGCTTACCTACGTGCACATCTCAAATGAGAATCTGGTACGAAAGGGGTTGCAGGATATGTGCTAGGAAACTCATCGTATAACTTACTTAGAAGTTGGCTTCCTAAACCTTGTCAAGCATTCTTAATGCGTTTAATCGATCGCCTTGAAGACATTGACGGCAAAGGGGCAACGATGAAGGTGATGCTCAAATTGGGCTTGGATGAGACGGTCAGCTACGAGTCTTCAAAGACGGGTAAAGTGACAAGAAATACAAAAGAAAAGCTTCTAGAAGTTTACGATATTAGTTATATGTATAATTAATATGAGGGCAATTAAAAAAATTAGTATGGCGAAAAGAATAACACGGCACGCAAAATTAAAAATTTTACAAAAAAACGGGGTGTAAGGGAATCGAACCCTTACCCGTCGGTAACCCCATGAAAAACCGGGATTATCAGGCCGTCGGATGTTAAGGGTCGAGGTTGCAACTTAACTGACATGACCATCCCAGTTTTTACTCCCACCTACAGTGTCGACTTTGACTCGCCCGGTGGCTCATCCTGCATTGGTACTGACCCCTCAGTTAATTGACCCTTATAACCTTTACAATCAAATTTGGATTTCCGGAATTTCGCCGCGGAGGTACCTGTTACCTAGGTATTCCGAATTGGTAATTACTCAGACAGTTTACGCGTTGTTTTTCAATGTTGAATCCGCTGTTGCTCAGCAGCCCAAACCCACGCCCCTATCTACCGTAAACTCTGCTGTCTTTAGATCTATCTATCGAACCTGATAATATGATGGATTCGTCAAGATGTCGGAGACATCTCCCTATTCATATGAAGTAATTCCTTGGCCAATAAGCCTATTACTTAACTGTCATCACCTCCCCAATTCATAATATCAATCGCTTCGGACGCTTCTGATATTTGGACTACTGTAATCTAATGCACATCTTGCTGGTGAATGGAGAGTTTCATGGCTGTGTTGTCTCTTTCTATATTATCTGCCTTGTATCATTATACAATTATATATACCCCGTTGGTAGCCGTCCCCTTCCTATCTCGTATGTGAGAATTACATTCTTGTTTTACAATTCCATCCAATAAATATTATGTCCCCTATCGTAACATCTCGTCTGATCCTACGTAGTCAGTATGAATAGGGTCACAAGTACCAGACCATGTACGCGGGTACGACATATTTAGGCTAAGATCTACAGTACTGGATTCCAGACTTGTGTGTCACATTTATATAACTTCATGTAGATCTAGATAGACGGCTGGTCTACTGTAGTATAAGTTAGGTTATTCATTTCATTAACTACCTGGGTACTCAATTTAATAAAAGCGCCAATCGATCCTGCAAAGAAAATTGCGTAGTCCTGTCGAGACATAGGAACAGAAGTAGGCAAAAGCCATGATGATGGGTTTTTCAGGGCCTCAACCAAAATAAATAATTAGGTCCAAACTTCGATTCATCTGAAACCCCCCTATCCTCCACAATTAGAAATGAACCTGATGAAAGACGAGGAACAATCGTAGGAGATACTGCTCAACAGTCCAATTTTTTGCGAATTTGTTGGGTTGGGAACAGTATGTGCAAGTGCAGTTGGCTAGACAGCCAACAATTTCGTACAAAAGGGCTAGGGAGGGACCGTGATGTCGAGGATTGCGGGTTGGTCTTACAAATATTAAGCAGTCTTAACCAGCATGGAGCGGCAATGTATTATTCGTATAGCTTCTTTGAGGCTTTACACTATGAGTTCGGCGGCGATGGCATCATGGACGAGCGATCTTCTGACGATAAAATCAATCCATGGCCTGTCTTCTCGTCCAAATTACACGTTCGAGATCGTTGAGTAGGTGATAAAGATCACGCAAAGTTTTCTCTTCGATCCAAATGACCAGATCACTATCATCGATCTCTTCCGGTTCGATCTTGACGTCCCAAGCGGGACTTCGAGTCTCCTCACGACCCTTGAGATTGATGTGGCGGAAGAGAAGTCTTCCGGTTTCGGGTATCATGTAATTTGTTCCGCGAGGAATGATGAGAAGGTCCAAAACATCGTTGTATGAATCGGTCCTGGTAGTGTACCGAGGATCCTCCTAAGGCTCTCGGCGACGACTGCTACGCGGTAGCTTCTTGGATGCACCTAATCGGCGGACAAGGCTAGACTTGTATGATAGTAGATAGCTGTATGCTTTTCGAACGACGTCCAAATTGTTAGTCGTAGCTCGAAAAACATAACTCTTCACACGGGCTCCTTCACGGCTGGCCTTCCATCCATCCACCTTCCATCTGTCAGTGGCACGGCTTCCCTCTTCCCGTCGTCCCAAGTACAGATCAGGCCGTGGCAATGTAGGAGGACCATTATATTGGAGAGTGAACTGGAGAGCATTGGCCGCGCGCCAATAATAAGATATCTTGTTGTCTAAGAACGGCTGATGATCTGAAGAGCTACGCTTTCTTTTCTTGCTCACGATTCGATGGTTGGGTTCGTGACCGTGATCCTCTGCGCGACGGCCAGGGGGTATTTCGGGATTCATAAGCGCACCTTGGCCGACGGGAGCTTTGGGGAGATCGCGTATCGCTAAGTCAAAGGGCTCATGTTTGACAACGGGAGATTCATGGGGAATTGGGATGTCTTGACCAACAGACTTTCCAGGCTGTGGATGAGCTCCAGGTTCCCCGTTCGCTGCTAGACGTTCTTGCACCTCCATGACGGCTTGAGCGGCATTTCTACACTCTGTCATATGCTTATTCGCAGTGTCTAAATAGGCTATGCAGTGGAGTACGGCCGATCTGCTTTCTTCCAACAAAGTCTCATTGCCAGTAAGCTTGTATGCGTCGACGAGCTTGCGACAATTGGCGAGAATATCATGTGTGGTGTTGATATTGTGATCGCTGATCTCGAGCAATTGATCCACATTAATATCTTGTGCTACCATGACCTATCGAATAAATGTTAATAATATCCTTAATCATTAGAAGGTTAATATTGGGGATTTTCTTACTTGGCCTGTAGCTTGCGCGGGCTGCTGTACCCCCTGTGCTTCCATTGTGGGAATGGCTGCGAGAGATGCTGTAGAGATTGTGTTGTGCGTGTTGTAAGTCGAGAAGCTGAAGGTTTATAAGAATTGCTAATCTGGGAAAGAATATTCGCGCGAATAGAATTCCTGATACCTAGGCGGTAGCTGGTGTAGAGTTGCCAGGGTGCAACCGGATTAACTTAGGTTCGTACCCTTACGCGTTACCCGGGGCTTGTTGTCTTGTTGATGTGATCGAAATATGGATGCAGGTGCTCATGTACCTAAGTTAGTACCTAGGTATATATACAAGTGTGACTTTGGAACTGAAGAATCCACCACCATGTTAGGGAAGAAAAGTATGCCGGAGGATGAGTCGTGCAGGAAGCTCTAGCCAATGGGTACCTAATGACTCACTGTTAGGTTGTTTATACGTAGCCAAGGTAGTAGGTATCAATACCCAACAATTAAGCTTATCCCATTCTAAGTGCAGCACCTTTAGGTATATGCAATTTCCCTGATTTGATCTTGCTTTCGACCCCTGACATATGGACTGTAAGCTATCCCATATGAGGCAGATAGTACTTAAAGCTTGGCCTAGAAGGATATAAAAATGGAATTAATTCTAGCCTTAGTAGTTGTCCAGAATCGTATGAGATGCTGCATGATGCTCCTTGTCCATAGTAGATCATGTATAATTTAAGATTGCTTTGTATGAAGCATCGGTCAAGTAAGGATTATTTAACTGAGCCTCATGTTAGATGATTGATGTATCGTCAAAGCAAAGGCAGTAGAAATAAAAAACTGACATGTGCCTGATTCGTCAAACCCATTATGAAAGTCTCTCTAAACGTAGAAGAAACTCAAGAACATGTGTTCCCAGAGCGATATTCAATGCACCGTTGCATTCCTTACAATGACTCGACTGATCTGGAGGTAACTCTGTGAATGAACCAATAAATAAGAATATGTGGTCTCATCTTGTGATTCCAGAAGCCCATGACTTACTAGATGGTTCGCAAAATCAACCGTCCGCGTAATATACGGCGATCCATGAGAGCTGAGATTTGGATAGGGATAAAAATGGGCCTTTCGGCATTCGGGTAGTTGCCAAGCCTGAAAGTCCGAGTCCGAATACTGCGCCGTTTGTTTTTCGGCCCCACTGTTTTATTCGGTCCCGTTCGGTCCCGAGCGGTCTAGTTGTAAGGTGGTATACCTAGGAAAGGCGTACCATAACACTCTGACTTAATTCGCATAGCCATCCCTACCTGGTCGTGCAACCAATCTGTTACCGTTACGATAGGGCTTCGCTAGGTGACGATATGACTCATCTGTCAGCTCAGCATGGATCTTTCTGGTCAGTTTCTGAGCTTGTGGGTTGCTACGCGGCCTTCGAAGGACTTTCAACTGCAGTCACAACTCTGAATCCTGGTAGAGCCATAATCCATCGAAATCTGGCACTCTTTTTGATAATGTGTGATATTCATAGTCCCTGTGCCGTAGCTCCTGGTCTCCTTTGAATATAAATATGACAAAGCGAGCCAAGGTTGTCCATTCATTCGTGTCTTCAAATCATATTATGACCTATCGAAGTTAGCTACATTATAAGAATATACTATAACCTCCCACCATGAGAAATACTTACGATGTCATCGTTGCGGGCGCAGGCCCCATCGGCCTCTTCATCGCCTGCGAGCTGAAGTTGGCGAACGTCTCCGTGCTGGTTCTGGAACGTGACGCCAACCCCGAATCCCCCTGGAAAAGCGAACCACTTGGCATGCGTGGCTTGAACACGGTGTCTCTCGAGTCCTTCTATCGACGCGGAATGCTGGACAAGGTCGCGTCCCAGGAACGACCGAACTTCTTCAAGAAAACCCCGGGGTTCCAGTTCGGAGGCCATTTCGCCGGCATGCTACTCAATGCGAACAAGCTCGAAACGTCTCGTTACAAGTACCGCCTCCCAGGCCCAGCACTAATCCCCAATGGATCAACTTTGGAACGTGTTGAGAAGGCCCTGACGGAGCGCGCTGAGACCATGGGAGTAGATATTCTTAGGGGAAAGGGCGTCACAGGCGTTTCACAGGATGACGACAGCGTTACGGTGGAAGCGGGAGGCGAGACTTTTCATGCGAAGTGGCTAGTAGGATGTGACGGTGGGCGGAGCACAGTTCGCAAAGCCGCGGGCTTCGGCTTCATCGGGACAGACCCAGCTTGCACTGGTTATGCGTTTTTGGCCGATCTAGACCATCCAGAAAAACTGAAGCCCGGATTCCAACCTTCTGTAGGCGGTATGTATATGATGGGGCATTGGGGTAACATTATTTTGCTGGACTTCGACGGGGGCGCCTTCGATCGTTCGCAGGAGATTACTCCCAAGCACCTTAACGAAGTCATGGCCCGTGTGACTGGCACCGACGTCAAGGTCACCAAGATCCATCAAGCATCCACCTTCACTGACAGATCCAAACAAGCATCGACCTATCGAAAGGGCCGCGTTCTTCTAGCAGGCGACGCGGCGCACATCCATTCGCCCCTGGGAGCGCAAGGCCTGAATCTAGGATTGGGTGATGCCATGAACCTTGGCTGGAAGCTGGCAGCGACAGTCCAGGCCTCAAAGTCTGGAGAGGAACTGAAGGACTTCAACCTCCTTGATTCCTACGAGAAAGAACGATATCCGGTCGGGTCCTGGGTGCTTGAGTGGACCCGCGCGCAGATCTCGACGCTAAAGCCCGATATGTTCGGTGTCGCTCTTCGTAGGTTAATCAGCGATTTATTGGAGACAACCGACGGGACAAACCTATTCCTCGACCGTATCTGGGGCCTGTCATTGCGGTATGACCTTGGCGATGAACACCGTCTTGTCGGCTGTAGCGCCCCCGATTTCGAATTCGATGACGGAACCAGGCTAGGTTCCAAGCTAGAGACGGCGCGAGGTTTACTGGTTGATTTCGGTTCTAATGTAGAAATCAAGGAACTCGTTGGAAAATATGAAGAGAAGGTCGATTATCTTAGCACGAGGGCAAAGGACCAGCTGGACCTACAATCCTTGCTGATCCGCCCCGATGGTGTTGTCGCTTGGGTGGCCGAAAAGAAGACTGATTTGGACTCGGCGAAGACGGCTTTGGAGCGATGGTTTGGATTGGGTCCGAGATAGGGATCGTTCCAAGGAGTTAGATTGCCTTCTTGTACTAACATATACCCACTATAGATCTGGTTTTGGGAAGCTCTACTCTGATTTTGTTTTAGTTAAAAAGAAATAAAAATAAAAACCTGCGGCAAAAATTACGTCCTGGCGAATACAAACGTGCATGACATTGTTTCGTGTTCTCTTATCTTCGTAATACCGCCTCCTGTCACCATGCGGGTAACAGGCACGAATATCACAGGCATGCTAATCTAGGAAAATCTGGAGGGCCGCGGGCTCATACTTTACTAGCACCGGGAGCGGATCTACGACAGGATTGTACAAGAAGGGAACATATTCACGCGAGTGTAATAGGCTGAGTATGTACTACTCATACCTTATAAGAATGAGCTTTTATTGATTCAGCCGAATCTCACTCTTCATTTCTCCGTAAACTGTGTAATGGCAAGTCCTAAGAAGAGAATATCCCAGGTCTCAGCCTAAACCGCGTAAATAACTTCCTCGAGGGTGACAAACTCGAAAGAAAAAGACGAGGACGCATGTCGGTGACTAAGTACAAGAGTAGGAATGAAGACATGAACCTGTGTTGACCACGAAAACCCTTAATACGCATTCCTTCCTTGCATTTTCGCCCATCATATTAATAGCCCTCGACTCACCCACAGAGGCAAGTTAACCGCATTCACCAGTATACGTCGTATTCGTTGAGCCCAATGTTTTCGGAACGCTCCTCCCATTCCTGGCTCGGCTCGGGGCTGTCACCCCAGCCGAGGGGCGAGTACAAGGGATCTCTAGCTCGTCCGGGACGAACTGGAGTCTGTGGTGCCGGTGTCGTAGCCTTGCCCTTGCCCTTATTGCGGTTACGACCACCGCGGTGCCTACCACCCTTCTTAGGCTTGGGAGGGGTGGCAGGCGCCGCGGCGGCCGCAAAAGCATTCCAGCCCGCGACAACTCGTGTCTCCCGAGCACCAGGGCTCTGGGGAGATGGGGCGCCGAATGAACCGTTCTGGTCCTGAGTTGCCTCTGTTGGGGGATTGGGGTGAGAAGCATCGACATCGTTAGCCTGAGAGCCACCGCTTGGCGTCTTGGAATAGTTCGTGAGTTCGTCTACTCTCATGGGTTCCATGACTTCATCAATCATCTTCTCGAACTAGAAGTCGTTGTCAGGCATATTGGCCTCATCCGCCCAAGAGTTGTTACTTACTTCAGCAGCTACAGCAGCATTGACACGGTGGATACTGATCAGGTCGCCCATGACGTGACGATGAAGATCAGTTATCTCGGGGTCGTAGGGGGACATGTTGCGCATGATCTTGTCAAGTTAGTGTGTGTCACAACTAAGTAAAGCGATAATCAAGCTGAGTACTTACAACTTGTAGAACCTCGGCGGTAAGGGTTCCTTCGTTGACGTTTGCAGATCGAGACTCAAAAAAGTCTCGGACCATCTGTAGCTCGGTGTTCTGGACGCCGACCGACGCCAGGAGGGGCTCGAGGATCTGGAGTGCGAGACCAGCCATCGCGACAATCTATAAAAGCAGAAGCATTAGTAGACCACATCTTCAATAGATGATAGAATGTGTGTGGGTGAAGAGTTGTGGTATGAGGGTCAGGATTTTCATTGGGTATGACCACAATCATCAAACGGCTTATCGATGATAGCGTCGAACTATGTCAAGGGAAGGGAAGCAGGGATCTAGGATGGATCACCGGGTAGTTTGTATGGGATGCTTACATAAGAGGGGAAGAAGTATATGGGTGAAGTCCGCGTAGATACAGCTTGCAATTGGGTAACCACAAGAAGGCAACTTTATGATGAAAAGTAAGTTTGGGAAGGGAAGAAAAAAGAAATAGATGCTATGAAGTGGTTGGGGGCAAAACATAAGAGAGACGTACATCTATGTGAGTGTGGTTGCGTGTATGTATGTGTAATGGTATGTGATGGGATGGGAATGCGATGGAAGGATGAAAACAGGATAACTTACCGAAGATCTAGAGATGGAGAGGGTACTAGGTTGAGTTGCTTACTGTAGAAAGTTTTGAAAAGGTACGAGCAAGACTTGGCTGAGTAGTAGACACGAAGAGTTGTAAAGTAAGAACCCAAGATCCAAGCTGTTGTTGGTGTGGATGTTAGGATCTAAGAGTGGGATGGAAAAAACAATGTGTGAGATGCAGGTCTTAAGTCTCAACACAGGAGCTTGGGTGATTTTACGGGGCAAGGCTGATTATGGTCTTTCCAACATTGTTCATGTTGTATGGGCACTTTCCTTGGGCTGGTTAGGGATACTTACCGGACCGCCCAAACGAGTATAGTAACGCGGAGACGAGCAAATATACCTGCGTACTTTGAACATAGCATGGACCGCATAGGTACATGTAGTCCGGGCTAGTCAGAAATATCCTAACTGGTAACTACTTTTGCAGGAGCGTGAGTACTTCCTGTGTATCGTGATCATGATGTTAGGCACGCATCCGAGTCTGATTTGCTTCTTAAATTTGTAGGAGTTTCCAATAAGCTTTAGGGAGATGTTACTAGCTGATATAGTGCCTTACAAGAGACCGCCCTTTCACAGACTTGTATATGACAATAACGACGCTTTATTAGATTGGTTCATCGAAGACTCATTTTGTATATTAAGAATATTCAATTTAAGCTCGAGGTAGAAATTATATTAATATTGAGATCTGGTTTCTCTATACGCACGCCTGAGTTCATTGCAAATAATATATATGTACATAATGTACCTACGTACGTACGTTCAGGGGGTGATTAAAGGTATGTCATTTCAATAATCAGTTTAAAAGCGGATATCCCAACGTTGATTTTTAAGTAGGTACAGTTTAAAGATGTGGATGGCCCTTGCTGTTCATCATATATTTCCTACATGTGTACTGGGTAGCCACTACAGAGCTACCCCTGGTTTTAGCTTAACCGGCCTCGGAGTGGGAGGATCGGGAGAAGCGGCGTTACCTTCCTCTTTCATTCATTCCTTGTATAGTTGCCCATCTACGGTACATAATATTCTTGGGGTTAGAATAGTGCGATGTATGGAGAACCTCTCTCAGGGTTTCAGGATGCTTCATTGAGTGAAAGTCCTTTTATTTGTATATTCACATGTTCTATAGCGTTTACTCGAGCTCATCTGATTAATTATTCCTATTATCTCTTCTCTGCTTCTTCTTTGATTCCGATACCAGGAGACTAAGAGAGAAGATATTAATCGTAATTTCCGTGATATTCAGGGCAACTCTCTATAAAGATGTATTCACACTTCCCGCCGCCTCCGTGATAATATCTACTAACAACGCCGTTTCTTTCTCGAGCAAGAACGGGCTGTGGCCGCACTCGAATTCTACAACAGTAGCCCCTGCAAATGCAGCTCGTTCGTATTGCTTCTCGGGGGGCACAATTTTGTCTTTGGTGCACACGACATATATCTTTTGGGCCCGTACCTCGGATGCGGCGTGTAACCTTTCAGGGGCGTAAGCACCTTCACTGTCCCATACAAGCATCCGGAGCGCCTCTCCCAGCCGCGGCTCCTCGATGTCATTGTATAGAACTGCCCGGGCATGGCTCTCTGGGAAAGGCCGCTTTTTATACTATAACCAGAGTCAGCTACCTATGTTCTTACACATCTTTTGGGAGGATCCGAGTTCCAGGAGTCATGCAGAGAGTGATGAAAATGTGGTGTTCTTACATCCGTCCATCCTTCTGGGAACGGTGGTCGATTTCGCACGTTCTCCGGATCGATGAGCCCTGCAATGTACACGACGGTGGTGATACCGCCTTCCAGCCCCTGAGCTGTGCGATCCTCCAATGTCAGGCCAACTGATGCCTGCCCTGCCACGATACCGCCAGAACTATGCGAGACCACAACTACCTTGTGACCCTGGTCCAGGTACGGCAATATGTATTGGCGGACCTGATAAGTTGAATCAACATGCGTTTTATCGTCTATCGAGTCGTCATATCCAGTAGTAACTAAATATGGCGCTAAAACGGTGAACCCGTTACTCCGGAGCCCATCGATAAGAGAGCGGTAATGTAATGGAAGATGCCATGATCCGTGGAGGAAAAGTATGATTGGCTTATCTCGTGTTGCCATGTTAAAGAGGAGCTAAGACGCAGTACCTAGGTATGGAAGGAGTACTATGAGTCTATAACTATTCGACCAGAGAGGACCTAAACCAGTAGTAGAAAGAAAGCGTCTATTTATAGAACGTCGGAGTATAGATCTGACGGTGCCCTTCGTCACACAGTAAGGGATGGCGCAAGCAACTGAGGAATCTGTTCTGATTGGCCGAGTCGTATGAGCTGTGCTGAAAATCCTGGAATATGATTGGACAGAGACACAACTTATCGTCCAAAAATGGAAATAGGTGTTGCCGTCAAATACTAAGCTCGGCTCCCTCCTATATAAGCACCTAGGCATTAACGATACATTGTTCAGACATAGTTTCCGACATCCTGGAGCAGTTTTATACATATTCAGCTTCACACTCTCATGTCTAACAGTCTTAAGATCTGATCTCTAGTGAAAGCTTCCCAAGCAGAACCATACAGCTGTGCAGATATCAGCTAACATGCGATGCGAATCTAGTTCCACCATCACTGGTCCGTCAAAACGTCATTTACGCACTCTGATTCCGGAGTACGACAAGACTTTAGCCACTATTATCCTTGTGGGACGGCGTTCGTCATTTCAACTCCGTTTTGAGTCAGGATTGTGTAACTGGAGACTCACGTCAGCCATTTTATCGCAATGCTAAGTGTCTTTAGATAAGAAGAATACGGGAATACTCTCGAAGCCATTTCGGAATTAAGACATCGTATTCCCGCCGAGTACGCTTGTCAGTGAAGAAGAGGAGCCAAATATTAGAAACGTAGGGGAAGCGCATTGTAATCCTAGGAATTACGCTCGCTTACGGGAATAGATGTGTACGTGTACGCTTTCGACTCTATGAATTTCATGATAGGTTAGAAAGTAGCTATGAGAACAATCGTAATGGCAACACCTGTATTTCTCAGCTTTCAAGGCAATGCTAACCCACAAGCTACCGTTGCTCCAGTAGTAAGTACTGCATATTGGAACATAAAGTTCGTTGAAAGCCTTCCTATTGAGACTACGACTAGAAGGCGTGAACGTAGATGCCAAGTTCGAAATAGAGCATGACTTATTGAATTTTATTTAGTATATTAAATGAGACGAAGTCGAACAATTCGGTCTCTCTGCTTTTCAAACAACTAAGGGCATCGCTTTTCATCATCAAATACAGGCGGCGGTACGTCGGACAAAATGAATCGACTTCCTCGCGTCAGATCAGTTATCCCGAAGTCGACTTCCCCTAATAGGGTCAATTCGGTAAATAAAAGGGGACCGTATTCTATCGCATTCATTAGGTGTCAATCACGAAGGTCACGTACTGTCATACCATGGAGGTTACCTAAACCATTACTTGAACCCAACTTGGTATTCAATAAGGAGACCATAGAAGAGCTAAGAGCCAAAATCAGTGACGAAACATGACACAAAGCTATTTACAGTTGCTTTCTCGACTCTATTCTTCAAAATATGAAACTGGGAAAACATCTTTGGCTGATTTACAGATACGAACAAATTAAGCAGAAGGGGGTGATGGATGTAGGGTGTCAAAGTGAGCTTCGAGCACTGATACAGTTCATTATCTGGAGATCTGAGGTGGTGACGGATCGCATCTCCAAGTTAGAAGCATCCAGAGGATCTCAAAGGTCAATATGGGATAAGGCGTAGCTTGCCATGAAGAGGCAGTTGATATAGAGTTAGATTTCGCCAAGAAACCGGAACGATCAATAGGGAGGCGGGATGGTATGAATAAATTATATTTCTCGATTGGCCCCCAAACCTATAACTCCAGTAGCGCCGCGCAATGCCAAATGGATATCATCCCAAATCTAGAAAGCAACACGTCTCTTGCGACCCGTGTACTTGGATGTCGCCTTGACAATCTTTCCTTTTCGTTCCATCTGTTCCTTCTTTTTGAGGATCCATGCTTTGCTGCCCTTTTTAATCTCGCCCTTGCCGCTCCGGTTATTCTGTCTCGTGTCTAGCACGTCGACACCTTCCATGCCCTTTACTACTCCGGTAATGTCGCCTCCCTTCCCTTCGAGGTTGCCACCACCTACTGTCAATACTAAGTAGACCTTGACGTTCTTGGTTTCTGGATCATCTTCAAGTAAACCAGCGCCGAAACCAGCCCTGACCGCTGCGCTCGTGATCATCTTTTTCTGATCGTCGTTCTTTGGGTAGAATTGGCAGACAGCTCTTCCACCCCTTTTCAAGCTGGCATACAAGCCATTGAAGAACCTCGACAAGCGCCCCGCAGGTGATACATCGCTACTCTCAGCATTGCATAGCCATTGTATCGCACTGATACTAATGGCGGCGTCAAACGTTCCTGCTCGGAATGGCACCCCTTGCCCGATATCAGCTAGTAGCAAGTCGCCTTCCACATCTCGTTGTAGCGCGACGTCTAACATGGATGCAGATACATCCATTCCTACCCATACATGCGGGCCGCCTTCTTCCGGTGGTATCGAAGAAAGGATTTCGCCCGACAGACCGCTTCCACAACCGACATCGAGAATGAGAGAGGGTGAGGAGAGATCAAGGAGCTCGAGGGCGCGATGTGTCATCGAAGCTTGGATGTTCTGTATTCGAGAGGAGGTTGTGTATTTGCGCGCTTCGGAATCATTGTAGTGGACGTCGGCGGACCTACTGCCATGTCAGAGCGACAATATTCTTCGATGGCGGGGTGTAGAGGGGTTATTCACATACAGTGTGTCCTCTGGCCGCGACATTTTGAGTTGTTATCCTCAAGAAAATCCAATTAGTTGAAATGTTATATCATCTAGGGAGTTATGATTTGGTCTTCAAGATTCCCATGAAGGCTTCAGATGCGACTTGCGCCTGGTTGAGTGGTGTGCTACTGGCTGTAAGATATTGATAATGTATCGCATTTTCTTTATCAGCTGCTTGTGATGCGCCAACTTGACTTTTTCTGTGGAGCTTAAAATCCTTATCGTTATCATATCTCGGGATATCCCCGGAAATATTAGTAAGACTGGATGGAAAAATCGAATTGCCGATTCCGTTACCAAAGTGGAAGGATATGCTTTCACCTTAGCGGAGTCCGCTGGGACTAATAAACCATAAATTTATAATAAATTTACCGTATTTCAAAATTAAACGTTTAGGAATTTTTGGTTAGTGGAACGATAAATAAGAATTTTTTATCATAAAAAAAAATAAATTATTTGAATAATATTTAAACGTTATATAATTTAAATGTTTAAAAATCCTTTAAACATTTAATATATTAAATATTTATTAAATGTTTAAATAATTTTATAAATGTTTATTAAATGTTTAAATAATTTTGCAAATGTTTATAATTATAAACGTTTATATTTTTAAATATTTAAATAGGATATTATCATTTATTAATTATATATATTTATATTTTAGTAATAATTTATAAATGGTTTAAATATTTAAACGTTTGTATTTATATTTATAATAATATTTTCATTTTAATTTTTATATGTATATTTATTTTAATTTTAATACTTAAGTAAAAAGGTAATTACTTTATATAAAGCTAATATCTTAATTAATATAAAGCAATAAATAATTTTAAGGCTTTATTATTTTAACTTTTAAAGTAATATTTTAAATATTATTATTTAAGTTTACTTTAAATGAAATTATATATATTACTTTTAACGTTATCTTTATAAAGCTAATAATTATAAGGGTTTTATATTTATAGATATTTAAGTTAATTAATAAATTTATAATGTTATTATTAATTATAATAAATAACATTATAAAGAAAACTTAAATTTTATTTATATTTATAAGTATAATTAATATTATAATTAATAACCAAAACGTTTATTTTTAATTAAGCATTATATATATTAATAATTATATTATATATGAAGATTTAATTTAATTAGGTATAATATAAATCTTAAGCGGCTTTGTATTATATATATTAACTTTAACTTTTAATAATGCGCTTTAAAAATTTAATAAATAGGTTATTATATAAATATATTAATTATTATAAATAATAATTAAATGATAATAAATATTTATTAAGGTATTATAAATGTTATATAGAAGTAGTAAAAGTAAGGATATAAGTTAAAATATTTCGAAAAGATAATGTAAATAATTAGTTAAATTTCCTTAACTTATATAAGATATAAAGCTTATTATAAAGCTAATATTTACTTCTTATTTTAAGATATTTTTTTTCATTACTTTAATATTTATGGGATATTTAATATAGTTATTTACTAATTATAGTTTTAATTATAAAAGGCTATTATTAAAGCTTTAAATTATAAATTTATATATAATTTCTTAAAAGGGAAATATATTTTATAATAAGTTTTAACATTAAAATAACCTATAATAACCACATTATTAAGTATTTCCTTTAACTTTCTTAACTTTAAGGTAATTAAATAACAAAAGTTTTATAAATTCTTAATAATGTTATCCTTTTTATTAGCTAATGTTTTACTTATAACATAAATATCTTATAAAATATAGGTAAATAATGATAGAATTATTTTATTTAACTTATAAAGCTGGTTTATTAGTTCTTTATTTATATTAAAAAAAGCATTTAATAATATAAATCTAATAAATTAAGAAATATTTTCCCAAATAAAAAAATCCTTTTTAAAATATTTATAATTTATCAAAGAAATCAATTATTTTTAAACCCTACTTTACCATTTAAAATTACTTAAATATTTTTAAGGGAAGAGTAAAAACTTATACTTAAATTCAAATAATATTACCATTGAAAATAACGTAAGGTTATATTCTTTTATAATATTAGTATAATATAAGCTAATATAAATATTTGAATGAAATATTTATAAATAATACTTTATTAATTTAATTATTATTAACTTAATTAGTTAAATGATTATTTAAAGATCCTTTATATTTTTAATAAATTATAACATAATAATTATATTAATAATAATAAAACCAACTATAAATTCCCTAATGCTATTAATAATTATGGGAATATTTATCACAAATAATATTATTAATTTAAATTTAAACCATTAATTATAAATAATATTTAAAGCACTTTAATAAAATAATTGGAAAAGTTAACGATTATATTTTAATTAAATATTAAATTATCTTTTATTTTAATCACTAATCTTTATATAATCTATTATTAATAAAATATTAATATAAACATTTTTAATTAAGACTTAAACTATAATATTAATAAGCTTTAAGTTACTCTTAAAAAATTTATCTCAAATGTTTTTCTTAAAGGCTAATATAATAACATAAATAAAAAATACTTTAATATACTTAGCATTAAATAAAAGCTATATATACATTAATAAAAACGCCATAATAAACTAACAAATATACTTTATTAAAAAATATTATAAAAAATAATAAGGTAATTAAATTTTACTTTATTTAAGGTATAATAAAAAAAACTTTAATGCTTTTAAATACTTTATATCATTAATTAATATTAAAACTTAATTATATATAAATAAGTATAACATTTTAATTAAACCTTTAATTTTAAAATATATTAAATTAAAGGAATATAATTTAATAATATTTAAAACTAAGAACATACACACCATTATTAAATCATTTATAATAAAACTAAACTCATTAGTAACTTCTTTCTTTTAATCCTTACTATTTTTATTAATTATATACTTTCTTTATTATATAATTTTATAGTAATAATATTAGTACTTTTCACTAATAAGGTTAAAATTTAAGTTTCCCTTATTTATTAAGATTACATTATATATATAACAACCTTATTTAATTATTAATTAATAAAAACCTAAGTTATTTTATTGCTAAGGAAAGTCCTTAATAATAAGAAAAACATAACCGGAAATAAAGGACTTTTTATCATAAATATTATATATAAATCCCTTTTTAAATTTTTATAATTTATCATTAACTTAGGTTTAAATATTTTTATTATTAAATATATAAGGTTTAAATATTAAAGGCATAATATTTATTTATTAAAAGTAATTATAATGTTTTAATAATGCATTAGAAATATAAATCTTTATAATAAATTTATATATAATTTTATAAAGATTAAACCCATTTGTAAAGAATATAAATGCTATATTATAAACCCTAATATTGTAATGATTAAACAAATTAACGATAATTTAATGAGTAAATTCTTCAACTTTTAACTCCTTATAAATAAATATACTCTTTACTATAAAGAAAAATTGTTTAAATATTATATTAATTTTCTAATAAATAATATATATTATATTTATGTCTAAAGCTTTATTTTCTCTAAGGTAAATAACACTTTTAAACATATAATTTATATAAATAAACTTTAAATAAAAGACAATATAATTCTTTGTAATATAAACTTTTTAATCCTTAACCATAATATATTCATTTAAATATATATATTTGTTAAAAAATCCTTTAATTTAAACATTCCTTTAACTTTCTTATAATAACGTAGCTTTTATATTAAAAAGGCATATAATAAGTTTTATAAATAATATAATAACACCTTTAATTATTAAAGGCTTTATTCACTAATCCTATTAAACTTCAATAATTTTTCCTTAATAAAAAACTAAATTAAAAATAGCCTTACAAGTTTTATACACATTAATATAACAATTATATTTAATAAAATCCAAAGAAATAATAGCTATATTATCCCTATAATAAACATATTAATCAAATATTAATTATATAAAAAATATTTATGCTCAAAAATGTTATAAATTAATACAATTTTACTTATTAATGAATAAAGCTATATTAAAATATATTATATTTATAATATTTAACTTTAAAAAAGTTTTAATATATTTAATAAAATTAAAAAAATGAAAATTTTATATTAATTCTTAACCTTTAAAGCATTTTTAATAAATAATTAAAAGTTTATATGCCTTTAAAGATATAAAAGATTTATATATTTTAAATAAAAACAAACATTTTTTCAATCCCTTTTTAAATATATTAATAATTTTTAAAAGGAAGTAAATTTCTCTTATTATTTTAAGAATTATTTTCATTTACAATATCTTTTTTAAACTAAGATAAGATAAGCATAATACGTCATTTAATTAAAGCTAAATTACAAAAATTATATAAAAGTTTAATATTAATGTTAAATTATAATGATAAAATATTGGCTTTAATTTATCCTTAATATACTATACTTTATAAGAATTTTTTATTATATTAATAAAAATTTAACTAATATTTAGTTATATTTTTTTCTATTATTCCTTTCCTTATTATTTTTATTATTAAGATTTATATAATATATTAAATAATAATTATATATGATTTTTATTATTATTTTTAAAGGTTTTATTATTAATTAAGTTATCATTAATAATTTAAAAATTAATAAATTATTAAAGCTTTTTTACATTAAGAAATTTTTCATCCTAATTATCCTTAAGGACGTTACTAATATTATTAACTTCGATTAAATTAATGATATTATTAACTTTATCTCATAAATTATGGAAATATTAATTTAACTTAATCTTATTAAAACCCTTTAAAAAAAGTCATTAACTATTATTATTAACATAATTAAAAACATACCGCTATAAAGTTAATTAAATCAAAATAGCTTTTATCTTTGAAAATATTTTTATTTATATTCATACATTAAACTTTAAAACTTTTTATAAACTATTCTTAAATATGTTTCTTAGCCTTATTTTCAATTTTAATTAATATAACTAATTAATAACCTTATTTATATAAATCCTTAAATATTTTAATTACCTTTTTTAAAGGAATAAAGTTAAATATAATAAGGATATATATAAAATTATACTATAAAAATACAAAAATATTAGATTTAATAAGTACTTAAATAATTAAATCATAATAATAAAAAAGGTAAAAGAAATAAAAAAAAAAATCTCAAAGGAAAATAAAAGAAAAATTCAACATATAGTAAGTAATATAACATAAACACTCCCACCATCTATGCCCCTTTTATCTCCAAGACTTTATACCCTTTTTATTTATATACTTAAATATAACATTTAAATTATTTGGAAATAATTTAATTACATATAAATTCAAATACTATATTCATATTTATTATCAACCTAAATTAAAACCTTTCATAGTAAAACTTAAGTTAAATATTAAATTATATAATATATTTATATTAACGTATCCTTTTCATACTTTAATAAATACTTATAACTTACTTATCTTTAATTTATATATTTAATTAATAAAATATTAAAGTTCATTTTAAAATTTAAATATAAATTATATTTCACATTTAATTTAAAATATTTAAATAAATATTTTAATTTATTAAATATATATTTATAATAAAGTAAATACCTTAAAAATCCACGATGCTCCTATCATTTTTAATTACCTTTCACAACCTTATTAACATACTTTTAATAACATTATTTAATACTTTTTTAAGAACTTTAAATTAATACTTATATAGTATTATTTATAAATTATTTAACCCGTAATCATTTATGTTATAATTATTATATAAATAAACATTTATTTAATTTTAAATATTTATTATAAAGTTTAAATTAAAGCTATCTTAAAGGAATATTATACGCTTAACATTAAATTTAACCAAGTTATTTCTTATTTTCCTATTTATATAAACTAGAATATTATATTATTAAAGCATAATTCTCAAATATTTAATAGTTCATTTTTTAATTAAGGGTATAATATGTTTAATATATTTCTTAATTATATAAAAATGCTCCTCTTTAAATTAGAAAAAGTAAGGCTTTAATACTTTATCCGTAAAAAAATATTAAAATATTTAGCTGTAACCCTTTACTATTAATAAGTCTTACTTTGCAAAATTATTACATTTATGAATTATTATTTAAAACCTATTCCAATAATTTATATAAGCCTATACTTAATCATTAAAAAATATAAATTAAATAATATATTTAGTTTATTATTTAAAATATAATTATATTTAAAGGTAATAAAAAACAAAGGTTATACATTTATTATATAGTTATTATGTTAAATTAATTTTATATTGTTATTTAAAGCAATTATATTTAAAGCGTTATATAACATTATTAATTAAGGAATTTAATTATTTTTAAAAAATATTAATGAAAAAACGTAGGTTTTCCCATATAATTTTTTTATATATAAAATATTTATTAAAAAAGCGTTAAATATTAAACATAATGGCTTTAATAAAATGCATAATTTTTAGCTTTAATTCTTTAATAATATGGATATAAATAATAAAAGTATGTTAAACAAATATATAAAAAAGAAATTATCAAAGTAAATTTTCTAATTAAGATATAATAATTTAATAAGATTTTAAATCAATAAATAATATAACTTTATAAAGGAAATAATATAAATAATTATTACTATAAAATAAAATGAAAAAGTTATTAAATATAATAGCTATAAATATAAATGTTTAATATACAAAAATATATATAGATTAATATTTACCCTATGTAACTATAACGCCGCTTAATTTACCTTAAAGATTTAATTTTAAACCATTTATTTACCCATTTTTATTTCCACTTTTATTTCTATTACCAAATTCATTTTTATTAGCAGCCTTAGAAATTAAAAGAGCTTTTATTATTACATAAGTTAAAGACTTTGCTATATTAACGTATTATGTTTTTTAATATTTTATATTTTTAAAACCTAATAACTTTTTAATAAATATATTATAAATGACGCCTTTAAAATTCTTATAAAGTAATAAAGCAACATAGTAACTAATATGTATGCGCTTAACATAGTTTACCTCCTTAAAATTCTTTCTTTAAACATGCATAAGGCATATTATTTTTAAAACTATTTACATTTATAACTTTAATATTATTAGTATTTAATCGCATAAATATTTTAATATATAATAATTAATAACTTATAATAATAATAATATTAAGTTAAAGGCTTATTAATTTTAATATTTATGTACTTTTAAGTTTAATGTTAAATTTAATAAAAGCGTTCTTAAGAAAATATAAGATTAATCTTATTTAAGAAAAAGCCATTATTATATTTACATTAAATATTAATTAATAATTACTATAAAGCATTATTAAAATTATTATTATTATTAGTTATATATTTATAAAGCTTTTATATAACTAAAATAAATAAAATATATTAAATTAAATAAAAATGAAAAATAACTAATCAAAACATTATTAAAGATTTTATTCTAAAATTAATGATGATTTTAAAATAATTAATAACAAATTTTATTATATAACTTTAAGTTTAGGTTAAAGTTTTTTCCCAAAATCTTCTTAATTATAAGTTTAATTCATTTATCTTTCTATTTACCATAGAGAAAATACTTCTAATAAAACTTTAAATATAATTAATAAGGTTAAAACTTACACCATATTAAATATTATTTAAAAAGTGGGAAATATTTACCTTTTAAACGGCGGTTTTATTGTTTATCCGTTTTAACAACTAATTTATCAAATGTTTTATTTATAATTCTCTTTCCCTTTTCATTTTTATTATTTTTCTTACTCTTATCATTTTTATTATTCTTTTTATTTTACTTCATTTTAACATTCTTATATTTTACACGCTAACCCCTTAGTTAAATATCCTTTACCTATTACACATAAATATATAATAATAATAAGGAATAACATAGAAAATAAATAACAACATACAAATGTTAAGGTTAAAAAGGATACTAATGCTAAAGGCAACGCCAAAATTAAAAAAAATACCAAATTTAAAAAGAACAACAAAACTATTAAAAATATACTATCTTATAATAAAACTAAAATAACTACTAGGTATATTAAAGGTATAATAAAATCTTATACCTAAGAATTTTTACTTTAAAACATAAATAATAAGGTTTAACTAAAGGATTTAATCAACTATAACTACGTTAAATTTTAAGAGCTTAATTTAAAAATATTAGCCATAATAAAGAATTATAATAAAAAATCCTAAAAAGAATATTAGTTATAAGAATAAATTGTAAATAGCTTTTAATTTACTAACTTAACAAGCATTTTAAAGCTAACTTAGTATCATAAATATAATATTTTAATTAATTTTAATGGGTAACTAAAATAATTAAAAATTAAAAGAAATTAAGTCTTATACCATTATTTAAAAAGTACTAAAGAAAAAACACATAAAATAAATAAGCTAAGAATAGCTTAAATTAAAGATTAACATTAATTAAAAATATTAATATTTACATATACTTACTTAATAACTTTTATTTAAACATTAAAAAGCAAAAATAAATACTTAAATAAATAAATAAATATAAAAACGAATTTAAATGTAATAGTTATAACCTTAATAAAACCTTCTTAAAAATAACAATAAAATTTAAATTATAAATATTTAAATATTTTCACTTCTTAATTACTTAATCCTACTTAAATAAGGTTTTACTACCTATATTAAAAGTTTACTTTAAGTTTATCATTTCTAAAATAATAGGAATATTTAATTAAATAAATAAACTTATTTTCAACTAATCGTAGGAAATTTAACCTACCTTAATATCTCTTTATAAAGGTTAAAAGTTAAAACTTAAATAAGTTTAAATCTTATTATTAATAATTTAGCTTAAATAAATAAGTAATAAATTATTAACTTATTATCTTTAAAACATTTACCTTAAAACTTATTATTTATTTTGCTAACTTAAGCATTTATAAATTTTAAATAAATAATTTATATACATAATATTTATAAAATATATATATATAATTTATAATAAATTAAATATTTTTTATTTATAATTATAAAAATTTTATAAACGTTAAATTATATAAACGTTTAGAAAATTTAATAATTGAAACTTTTTTTACTATAACTAAACTATAAAATAAATATTACTTATTTTTCAACGGTTAATTGCTCCCAGCAAGCTCCGGGACGGCAGTCCGAGTCCCGCGTTGGTTGGCTGAGGTTAATTCTATCGAGGACAAGGTTCTTTTTATGGAAGGCCGTCATGTTTGTCCATAAACAGCAACCACCTCCCTTTTCCCCTACATACGAAATGAGATCATCGTAGCTGTCGACAACATGTGGATTCTACCTCTTGTTGGGTATCTCGGCTCTATTGTGGGCTTTTGCTTCCTGACACTGGCTATTGGTATGCTTGTGGTCTCATCTCTCTACATTTGAAGGTCTCGGGGACTCAAGGTTAGCTAATACACAGCTTCCCCGTAGCTTCCGGCCTATACTACCTCTCGGAACTCGTCGAGGAACATACCGTCATTGCGAAGCGACTTCTGACTAGGCTCATATACTTTATCATCGGTCTTCAGGTCGTACTCTGCATAATCGATGGATTCCCTATTGGATTGACCATCATGGGCGTCGCATCGCATGTAGTATACCTGGGGAATATGCGACGCTTCCCATTTGTGAAGTTGTCAGATCCTCTGTTTGTCGCCTCGTGTGGTACGTTCCCAGAACAATGCTCTCGGCCGAAAACGAAGACCCAGGCCATAAATTGCTGACAATGGCGACAGTCTTAGTACTCGTCAACCATTACTTCTGGTTCCAACATTTCTCTGAGGCACAGCATCGATCGTATTCACGCATGTCCTCGATATACGACCAGCCAGACATCCCAAGCTTTACTGAAATTGCCTCGTATTTTGGCTTGTGCGTATGGCTCATTCCATTCGCCTTGTTTGTGAGCCTATCGGCCAGCGATAATGTTTTACCTACGATTGGAACCGAACAGCCCTCGCGTGACGTCGACGGGAAGAACAAGCGACAGGGTATGGTGAAAGTCATAGTTGATAATGTGCTGTCCGCCATCGGAGAAGTTTCTCGGTTGGCAGGGTGGAAGAAGCCAGAGGATCGCTTCTGAGCCGCCACAGTGTTGAAGTGGGCCATGATATGTGTACGATAACCTTACTGATTGATTTAACAAGTCGTAATATTGGTGAGTGACCTAGTCCACGTGTTGGCGAAGACTAATAGTATCAGGGCGTCCTCAATTCCGAGCGTATACAGTAATCATCTAATATGGGCATCTACGTCCTTGAATTGGGAGCGCAGGCCATGTTTTCCAGCACGAATCGTGCTATTATATCTCGATCTGCTCATTGCCGGGCTCGAAGCGTACTAATTGCCTAGTAAGTCCATGATTCTTCTGTTGTACGAGTATAGCATGTCCTTTTCATGATGACAAGACCAATTTATTACGCTAGATTGTATTTGAGTCGCTCGACTTTGATGTAAACGATTGAGTTTTACTGAATAACATATCCCTACCTTTTAATTGCCAAGCATAGTCATATCACACGTTAGTTCATTACTAACTTCAATCTCAGGCGCGCGTAAACATGGGAGTATATTAGAATACTCACTCCAGGTAAAACCCGGTCTGCGACTCCTGTTTCGACTATAAGTCCTCCGCAGTGTGGATTCTAGATCTGGTAAGCACGAGGTCGTGAGACATTCCGACAGGATCAATATCAGCGGACCCCTGTCCCGAGGACCCTCATCTCCGTCTGGAGACGGAGAACACCAAAATTGTTGGTTGCGGTGATATAGTAACTCAATTAAAGTACGTGAAATAGAGTTGATGCTCTCTGTCAATAGAATCGATACCAATACTTACCCAGCAGAAACGAAGTTCAATGGATGAATTCCCGTACTCAATATAGACATGCTCAAGCTAAGTGTGAGGCTAATAACCACATGCCGAAGCTCTATAAACCATACTAAAACTAATGATTCCAAGATCTCATGATCTCATAGGTAAATAAGGGTATTTAATAAAAGATCCAAGTCTGTTTCGAATGTTGGCCTATGATAATTGATTATAAAGGTGGTGCTTATTGTTGATTAACATTCGTAGGACCCCTACCGCTCTACTTGACCTGCTCTATACAGAACAAAATTTTCATCCGTGGTTTTTCAAGGCTTATATTACTCAAATGAATCAAAGCACTAAATAGGCAAGGTATATTATATAATCGAGCTTGAACTGAGGCTGAGTAAGCTGGCTGACTGTCTGGGCAGCATTTAATCCTGTTTTCCCGCCCTTATTGTTGCGGAATGATTGTATAAAGTCCTGTCGCCAGATCAGAAGGATTCCCCATGGTTTAAACTACCACGCGACTCATCTACAAATAGCCGGCTTGTTTCGAACGACTCCTCCAAGTCTCGTTCGGCGCCGTGAGGATCAGTCAGCACTACCTAACTAAGCCATAGATCATATTCCTCTTACTAAAGGTGGTAAGAAGCCGTCTAGGTACGAAGGATGAGATTTGAGCTTATCTGCGCATACCCCAGTCCTGATCTGACTGAATTCCCAAATCCCCAGGTTCCATGATGGGTTCTCATTCTAATAAAAGAGAAGGAGAATCCTGCTGCCTTAAAACCATGAGCAAAAGTCGCAGAGCCACACGACCCATGCTACTGTATTTCCCGATTACTGCACACCAAAGCGAAATTATCACAACCCCATTTATTTTACATTTCCTTATTCGGAGCATGTGTGATGATCGATTTGGAAAATTACCACTTCTGGTATACAGAGTAGTAGATCCCCCGTGATACTCCAGACCCGTGCCACTCTACAGGAATGTCGACCTTCTCGAAGACACAGGAGGATATAGTGCCGTTGACAGGGGATTGGGCAAGGCTCGTTCGACGACAATTCTATAGATGCAGCATGCAACTTGAGCATGGGTTAGTTCCGCAAATATCCCATGCATCATGGATATCGAAGGTATAATTGCTATAGAGCTGACGGCAACGCCGATCTTATAATATTGGATCTCCGTCGCATTATACACGATCTAACTTTCTCTCCCCAGGTACTGGATATCTCTAAGTCGAAAACCGAGTGATTCGACCTGTAGTGTCCTGACCAGTCTATCTCGCATATGGACAACTCCTATCTCTGGTCGTCATCATGCGGTCTTTAGATATCGACATCCAGCTGTTCTGGCGCCAGACATGGGCCTTGACAAGAAAGAACTTCATCATTACCATCCAGCGGAAGTGGTTCTCAACTCTTCTGCGATCTCTTGTCTTCCCAATAGCTCTCCAGGTCCTCTTACTCGAAATCCAGAACTTTTCCAAGGATAACAACAAATATGGAGTTGGCGATCCTCACCCGATACGCAGTCTTGCCGACAGCATGGCGGGCACTTCGAAGCCGCTCGTCTTGGTTCAGGAGCCCGGCCTTGGTCCCGACTTTCAGCCTGTCCTTGACAAAATCACAGGTCCTCTTGATTCGAGCAGACTAATTCACCTTAGCAACTCTGATCAGGTCGACGTAACTTGTCCAGTTGACTACCATGGTAATTCGCCATGCCATGCCGTGGTGGTCTTCAAAGACACCCCCTTTAGTGGACACGAGAATGCAGCATGGAATTATACCATCAGGACGGATCCTAGCTACGACTTGTGGTCTTTCAACGTGTTCGACAACAACGGCGCCACAGACACGATTTACCTACCTCTCCAGTCAGCCATTGAGAACGCTATGCTCAACCTAACGACCAACCCAAACTTTATGGCATACACGTACGTGACACAGGAACAGAAGGATGAATATTCCAGAAAGACATTCATCGCCCTATCATTGTACCTCCTATCCTTCGTCTACTACTTGACATTCTTCCCGGTTTGCGAACACATTACTAGCATGATGGGTTCGGAGCGGGAAAATGGCATGTCATCTCTAATAGACGCAATGGGTGGCGGAGCTGCTGGACCTAGGGTTATAAGCTATATCCTTTACTTTGACATTCTGTACCTCCCACTTTGGATAATCATGGGAGCCTGTAAGTTTCCTAGTATTGACTCTTTCGGACTTTGTTTCTAATGTCAAACAGTGTACTGGTATCTTCTTTTCCCCGGTCAAAACCCGGCCGTCACGATATTCTGGCAAATCTTCACTGGTTGGGCGACTACAAGCGCGACGGTATATAACACAGCTTACTTTCAGCATGCAAATATCGCCAGTCTTCACAACATGCTTCTTCCTTGGCTGTTCGCCATCTTGGCCACCCTCTCGGAAAATAGCTCGTCGAGCCCCCCTCCAGTCGTCCAGGTCATCATTACATCCATCTTATGGCCCAGCATGGCTTTCATTTACTTCTTCGATTTCATTGCTAAGGCTGAGGTTGCTGGAATCCGCCTCCAGATGCAACATCCCATACCGGCATCGCTTTTAGATACTGGTAACGAAAAGGGGCCCAATTGGACCAACCTCATCGGTCCATTTTGGGTTTGGGTTGTTCTAGCTTTCCAGATAGTCTTATACACGAGTTTAGCCACCTTCATCGAGAAAAAGAGGCATGGACATAATCGCCGCCGCCGAACGTTCAACAATACGGAGGAAGCAAACAATTCCCACATCGCAATCGAAGCTAAGGACCTGGAGAAAGTGTACAAGCCGCATTGGATCAAAAAGATTTTGTTCTTCTTTCTCCGTAAGCCGGAAACGAAGGCCATCGATGGTTTAAGTCTCGCCAGCCAGAAAAATCAGATCTTATGTTTGCTAGGCCCTAACGGTTCTGGAAAGACGACAACCCTCAACATGATAGCCGGATACGAGAGGCCCACTGGAGGATCCATTGACATCAACGCGTTACCTTCGCAGATAGGTAAGTTGAGCTACGATTAAATATTGGGAGCTGTTACTAATTTTTCAGGTTTCTGCCCGCAACGCAACGTACTATGGGATAACCTCACCGTCTACGAACATCTCCTCATTTGGAACAATCTTAAGGGCAAGCCTGACGAGCCAGCTGCCCTCGACCAGCTAATTGAGAAATGTGACCTTTCGGCTAAGAGAAATTGCCTTGCGAAGAACTTGAGTGGCGGTATGAAGCGAAAGTTGCAATTGGCCTGTATGCTTGTTGGTGGTTCCTCCGTCTGCTTGATGGACGAGGTTACTTCCGGCCTTGACCCCCTTTCCCGTCGCGCCATCTGGAACGTAATTCTCAGCGAGAGATCCCGAAGAACCATGGTTTTGACGACTCATTTCCTTGATGAGTGTGAGGTCCTATCAGACCACATCGTCATCATTACCCTTGGAAAGCTGAAATGTCAAGGCACACCAACCGAATTGAAGAATCAGTATGGCGGAGGCTATCGTGTTCATATTCCGAAGACTGAAGACATCTCGGGAATTGAGTATCCCGTCACCGAACATCACGACAGACTCATCTGCACAACGGCAGACTCGGCATCTGCAGCCAAGGTCCTAGAATCGCTCAAGAACTCAAGCGACCAAGAACTGTATATCACAGGCCCTACTGTCGAGGATGTGTTCTTGAAGGTGTCTGAAGAGCCGCATACTCTCATTGGCGAGGAACTAGAGATTGTGCCCACCGAGTCCGATCAAAGCAGGACAAGAGTAAAGGGACCACAAGTCGAACCACCTCTATGGCTCTCACACTCGCAGCAAATCAATGCCTTGTTCATCAAGAGAATCCAAGTTCTGCGCAAGAACTGGTGGGCTTACTTTTTCGCCTTGGCTATTCCTCTTGTTTCGACCCATTTTATCAATGTTTTCCTGGATGGCTATCAGACTCCTGACTGTAACAGTCTGATCTCGTTCAACTCCTTTGATAGTCGGATGGCTGTAACCAACGAGGGAACTCTAGGATTAGGTCCTCCACAATTGAACAGCACCGTCACGAAGGTTATAAACTCCACGAGCCAGGGGCATGTTTACAACTTCGGTAATGGGCCGTTCCTGCTCCCCAACATATCGACCGTTGTGAAATTCGTCCATGCTTACGCCTATAACATCTCGAATGGTGGCGCGATCTGGCTCGGCAACGACTCGGCGCCGCTCATCGCCCATGATGCCATGGCTGGACAATCAGGTGCTACTAGTCTCCTGAACCTAGTCAATCAGGTCCGCAGCAATACAACCGTTGCTGGATACACATCCAGTCTTCGCTCATATCACCAGGCCGAAGGTGGAGATAGTGTGTTCTACGTGACTATCTTCTGTCTGCTGCAAGCCCTCTACCCAGCTTTCTTCTCTCTGTACCCAACATATGAGCGACGATCCAAAGTGCGAGCCCTACAGTACTCGAACGGTGTCAAACCATTCCCTCTGCTGTTCTCATACTGGATGTTCGACTTCATGTTCGTCTTGGTCATTAGCGCTGGCTGTACTGCTCTGATATCACCTGCAGCCCCTTGGTTCGGCCTTGGTTACGTCTGGTTCATTCAAGTGCTCTACGGACTCGCGGCTATCCTCTTTTCGTATCTGATCGCTCTCTTAGCCCGATCACAAGCAGCAGCATTTTCGTACAACTTCTTGTTCATGGGCGCCATGTATGCTCTCTCCATCCTCACGCTGTTGGTAAGATATCCCAATCAATCCAAAACCGAGGTAGAATCGCACTAACTATTGCAAGATCGTCCAAAGGACAAACGGCTCCGACCAGGTAACCAACGATGGAACAGCATTCGGACTCGGCATTATCTTCCCCATCCAGAACCTCATGAGAGGCATGGCCGTAAGTCTGAATATGTACATCGTCCGGTGCCGAGGTCAAACCATGATTACCAATGCCGGCTCGATCTACGCGTTCGGCGGACCCATCATGCTACTCATCCTCCAGATCATCGGCCTCTTCTCCCTGCTCATGTGGATCGAAGGCGGCAGCTTCGCCTGGGTCAAGAAGCCCAAGGCGATGCCCCCTCCTTCGCGCGCCGGCGATATCGAGAAGACGTCTTCTTTGGGCCGCCCGGATGTCATCGCCGAGACGAATCGCGTGACGGCTTCCGAGACCGACTTACTGCGTGTGCTCCATGTGTCCAAGAGCTTCGGCCACAAGCCCGCAGTCGAAGATGTGTCTCTTGGTCTACAGGAAGGCGAGATCCTTGCTCTGCTTGGTCCTAACGGCGCTGGAAAGACCACTACGATTAATATGATCCGTGGTGACTTGACCCCAGATAGCGGTAGGATATACCTCGAAGGCGTCGATGTGCTCCATCACAAGCGCCTGGCGCAGAAGCACCTCGGTGGTAAGCACCCCTACTTTCATCTGACCCAATTGCCACCCACCTTCTCTCCCCTCCCCCGCCCGGTAATTACACCAAAATATGTCTCTACTCGTACTAACAAGAACACCCAGTATGCCCCCAATTCGACGCCTTAGACATGCTCACCGTGCGCCAACACCTAACATTCTACGCGCGCTGCAAAGGCGTCTCCGACGTCCCCGGCGCCGTCGCATTCGTCATGCAACGCGTCGGCATCACAGCGCACGCCGCCAAAACCGCCTCCAAGCTCTCCGGCGGCAACAAGCGCAAGCTCTCCCTCGCCATCGCGCTCCTCGGCGACCCCCCCGTCCTGCTCCTCGACGAACCCAGCTCCGCCATGGACGCCGCGTCCAAACGCGTGCTGTGGCGCACCCTCGAGGCCGTGGCCCCGGGGCGCTCGGTTCTTATCACCACGCACTCGATGGAAGAGGCGGATGCGCTGGCTACGCGCGCTGCTATCGTGGCTGCGGGGCGGGTGCTGGCTGTTGGGACTACGCAGGCGCTGCGCAAGACACATTCGAATGAGTACCATGTGCATCTGATGCTGAAGAGCGCGCCGCTGTCTAGCGTGGACGAGATGAGTGTGGTTGAGGATTGGGCGCGCCGCGTTTTTGGCCGTGCTGTGCGCTTTGAGGGTGAGAATTTGGGGGGGCAGGTCCGGTTCGTTGTCCCGACTGATACGCCGGTGCTGGGGGCGATGAGGAGTGCGTCGAGGAGTGGGAGTGAGAGTGAGAGTGGGGAGTCGGATTCGTATGGGTCTAGCTCGGGGTCTGAGCAGGATGATATGGATAAGGTCGTTGCTGTGGAGCGGGTTAGGGAGATCAAGGATGAGAAGGATGGGAGGGATGAAGAGAAACGTGGGAGTGGTGGAAGACATGCTACGCAGAGCTTCACGCGGTACTTGATCGAGACGCTGGAGGCGCAGAAGGAGGAGCTGGGCGTGGATAGCTATTCCATCTCCGCGGCGACGATGGAGTCTGTTTTCATGAAGGTGGTTAAGGAGAGCGATGCCGTGGAGCATGATGAGGTGCTTAAGAGGCGCTGGTGGCAATGGTAGGGTGTATAAGCATGGGTATAGGCATGGCATAAACGTGGAATTGTATATATATTTGGACAAAAGGAACATAGGAGCAGTGGGTAAGGGGCTGACGTTTTCTTTTTGATACCACGTAGGGGAGTTACAATCGAAAGCATGTTGAGATATCCCGTGGACTGCTTCAGTGAAGTTTGCTATTATGCTAGCTGCTTAAAACTACTGACGGAGTTCGAGGCCAAATCGGATTTGTCCTAATGAATTTAAACTCTTCTCTAGTAGACACTAATACTCCGAGGTAGTCACCGCCAGCCTGCCTCCATCATTCACAAGAATGAGACCGTTGCAGTAGGAGCCGGCGCGGCTTGCAAGATACAAGACGGTGCCGCCCATGTCCTCCTCGCTACCAAACCGTCGAGACGGAATAAATTGGAAGTCTTCAGGAGTCTCCTTGCTAGGATTTCTTCCTGACATGTAGTCCTGAGATAGGTCTGAGGGAAATACTAAATAGTGGCATAAATGAATCAGCGACTGCTAAAATCTCCATTCAGTAGAAGTAGAATCTTGGTGAATGAACTTACTGCCAGGTGCGATTGTGTTCACCCGGATCTCATACCTAGCAAGGTTGGTGCTTGCGTGCTTGGTAAGATGGGCTATGGCTGATTTGCTTCCAGAGTAAGCAGGTGAAGCCGTTCTGTCTCTGCTATAGCCACATAGACTCCCTGTGATGATGACCTGGCTCTGGATTGATGGAACGTCGCTACTCCCTCCTTGAATTGGAGCTCCGAAGCCTCCCTTCAAGGCGTTCTTGTTTCCCGCGTCAAGTAGCTCTAGAAAGGCTAGCATTGTGAAATACGTTGCAGTGACGTTGATATGAAACGTCTCGGTGAATTCTTCCATTGAAACATCATCGAAAAGGTTCTTTCGAAGTTGTTGGATCGTAAAGTCCGGATTAAAGGTCTTGGGAGGTCCGACGATTCCCGAGTTTGCCACAAGCAGGTTGATGTAGCCTGTATCGTGGGTGATGAAGTCCACAGCAGACTGTAGGGACTCCTTGGAGCTGATGTCGCAAACTATAGGGACGAAACTTGGGTGCTGTGTCGCCGAGCTCTCCACGACAGCTTTACGTCTTCCAAGGAGATAGACCTTCTTTGCCCCAGCTCCTGCAAGAGCCTTGGCCATCATCAATCCAAGACCTGCAGCTAGTCAGACTGAAGTTATCAGACTGAAGTTACAATATCAATATATGAATGTTTCTTACCTGTAGCACCTCCGGTCACAACAGCCACCATGCCGTCAACTCGGAACAAATTTGTAGTCTCCATGATGAAGCTCATATATCACTAGATAGTCTTAAGTGCAAAGTATAGAATGACAAGCCTTTGAAGATACATTGAAGGAACCTTTGGACTCCCTCTCCTATTTTATCAAGAAAAAGACAGGACGAAGGACGATAGTCGCGCTTCTCTAAATCCTTAAAGTCCGGCAACATCGTATAGCAACCCACAGAGGCCTTTCCTGATGGGTACGGAGCCCCATATCTTGCATTGCCAAGGCGGTCTTGACGCTGTCCTAGTTATTATAGTTATTGTAGTTATTATCATTGAAACGGCAAGCCAAGACTTATCGCGAGGATGAGAACCTGACACTATGAGTCGTCGGATGAAAGAGTTCAGCCGATTTCCACTCTATAGACTCCAGCGCTCCGGAGATAAGGTTTCAACCCCTGTTACCACCGATGAGATGTCTGCGAATCGCGATCACGGAGCTGCTTTCATTGCGAATGAAGTCTTGTCGATGGGACTACTAAAGAATCTGCCCCGTTATTATGGAGAGTGAAGAGTTTTAGTGCGCGCGACCTAGGTAGTTTGATTATAATAAATGCTAGGTCGGTATATAACAGAGAAGGACAAAGCCAACCACTTCATTTGACGACCCCCTATTGTTGCTAGTATAATACTGACAGGCAATACAACAATGAGAAGACCAGATAGTCGCAAGTGTCCATACAGTAACAAACACTCTTTCCGACCTACTGAGAACCCGATCCCTTGGCCTTAGCCTTGCGAGCCTCAGCAGCGCCCTCCTCGTCATAAGCCTGGACCTCGACCTCAATATGCATTGTGTCCAAGCCGAGCTTTGTGACGCCGATCATGGTCCAGGTCGGCTGGTGGTCGGGCATCCAGCGCCTGAAGTTCTGGACAACGCGGTCCTGCGTGGCCTTGATGTCCGTATGGTACGTGATGATACGGTACACCTGGGACCAACCCTTCCCACCGGCGTGCTTCAGCGCATGGTCGACGTTCTCAAAAGCCTTGTCGACTTCGTCCAAGATGTTTGGCTTGACCTCGAAGGTCTTGCGATCCCAACCACCTGTTCATTTATGAATTCAGTATTCCGTTAGCCATCGTCTTGTATTGATTATGAGGTCTGAGTGCGCAGTTTCACGTACCTTGGCCGGAGACGTAGATGCTGTCTCCTACGCGGACGGCTTGACTATAGTGCATAGTCTCTCGACCGATTTCACCAACTCCAGGATAGGCGTAAGTCTGCAGGTTCGACATTGTGAAAGGTGCGTGGTACAGAGTAGTGAGTCTCAAGATTTTGAAATAGCAAAAGAAGTTCGATATGTGTGCGATCTATGTTGTGTCTGATGTAGTGCGTGTGCATCTACTTCTTGTAATGGCAAGTTGACGGCGTACATCGTGAGTTTATATATTTACTCTCGACTGTAGTCTATGGATTCTGCTGATAAATAGCTATTTAGTAATCCCTCCGAACTGAGTCTCATATATGACTATATCCCCAGTATTAGAATTTCAGTGACCTATACGGCAGGCAGCTTTTGTTATCCACGCCGAGAGGCGTCGGCGTTCTGAAGATGATGCGGGACAAGGGGAATCCGATCTGAGTAATCATCTCAGCAAGAATAACTACTAAGACGAATACAAGAGTGAACGTTTTATACCAGCCTGGAACAATATTTTTTTTTATAAAAGATTGATACAGCCATGTTGGAAGAACGGGACGCTATGGTCAAGGCGAAGACTTGAAGGATTTCTCTACAACTCCGTCTTCCGCACGGTCTTGGATTGAACCGATTGGTTGCATAACCCTCGAATCCGATTATTGCTCCCTTTGGAGTTGGAATTTGGCATATGCCATATAGCAAATTGCAGTCCTAATGTTAGTCATACCATTGGACTTATTCATGAGTGTCGCTAAATGCAGCGATGTTCATAGTCCAGCTCAGAAAACGCCTCTCGAAGTCTCCAGGTCCGATCCGAGACAAGATCCGGAGAAGAATCCAACATAATGTATATGGTCGCTGCTTATTGGTGGAAAACTGCCGGAAATCCACTACACAACACTTCTGAACGTCAAAGTATAGATACTTCAACAAAAGCAGAGAGGGTCCCTGGCGTCTGTTACGATGGTGCCCGATCTGCCGCTACCTGTGTCATGTGTAGCAAACCTCAACTTCGCCATTCCGACCCGTTGCCCCGCGATGGCAGAGATTTCGCGAGAAAAGAATGGATAGCGTGTCAACGTGGCTAGCAGAATTACCACGTTAATCGTGGTAACATACATGGAGCTGGAGGCTTCATGTCCGGAGCTATCTTAGCTCTCGGTGTGGCTCCTTGGTGGTAAATCATCGTTACCCGTTTGCCCGCTAGCTCCCGAGTTGATGGCTGTAGGAGTAGCACTGAATCCCCGAATCCGAGGTGAATTTGTCTCGATTGAAATTCAAGTCAAGCGCAGAACGCGCCATCTATGATTATAATACCATTGGCACTTGCAATTTCTTTGATAATGCTTCTGATTCTTGAAGTGATGCCACATTGCAGTTGTCATGGTGATGCTTGTTCAGATATTGGAAGTGGAGTCTTGTGGTTCAAGAAAAAGCGAAGCTGCGTCCTATAGTACACAGTGACGAAATACACTATTTGGTGTTGTTAGGCAGAAACAAGAAACCAAAAGTGGTCCGAGCGTTCCACTGATTCCAACTTTAAGATCGCTTAACCGGGGTCCGGGGCCCTGCAACCTTGGAAGCTTGCAGCTTCATCCCACTTTTTCTTTCCAAATCCACAGGATCTACCGCCAGCTGCGCCAGTTAGCTGCTGCCAGATTTCACACCGCATCGTTGATGTCTTGCGGCCGTGTGGCGCATCCGTAGATAGAAATAAAAATAAAGACATTGCAGCCCTAAATTCTTACTGTTTCCTCCTTTGATCTCTCTTCTCTCTACATTCCTCAACACCATCTCCCTTCACCCAGATGGTGGTGTGGTGAAGGTTTTGCGTGTATCGAGTAGAGAGTTTCACGACACTTGGCGCCATTGGGAGTGTCGTTCTAAAACCAGCATCTTTCAAAGACCAGGGGGTTTTAGTGCAAATCGGCATTTACCCCCGGTCTTTGACCAGACAGGATCGTCATTCTTTACTCTGGAGACCAGGGAGTAAAAAATAGCAACTGAGGTGTCGACTTTGCAAAAAGGCATCATCAATCTCGATATATTTCTTTCCCTAGTCCTCTCCGGACGGTTCTTTTTCCTCTTACCTGGAAATCATACTGCCTGTGTCCCTCGACGGGGTACATTGGTGTAGGTATTCTGTCGCCTAAAATCTCAGCTGGCCAATTGATGGTGGAAAAAGACAGATTGACGTAAGCTTGCTAGCTCTGCCCCTATTTGTGGATGCACCCTGGCTTGGGGCATCTAATTTTAAAATCTACTTGTCCAGTTCTAACCTCGAGCCTTTTTGACAGATCTTTCTTCTACACCACCGACGACAGTTACATCAGCACCAACAGAAGACCTACATAGCATCTCTTGCATTGTCACCGAACATCGAGTCTTATCATCCTGTAATCCTTTCTGAGAATATCATTGTCAATTTCAGCATTGTTGAGACGCGTTGTACGCCTGATAAACCGACAAAAAGCAATCCCTTCCGCAACATTGAGTCCTAGTACAATCTCTACATAGCACAATGGCCCGAATTCAGATTCCCCTCGACGTCCTGACGTCGCGCCTGAACATTCAGGATCGCTTCGCGGGATTCCGTAACACTTCGCTCTCAAGCCGATTCGCCAACATGCGTCCCGTCAGCGAGTTCCTCGACTTCAAGCGCCTCTCCAAACCAGCAAACTTCGGAGAAGTCCAGTCGCGTGTTAACTACAATCTGGGTACTTTCTCGAGCAACTATGCTCTAGTTTTCGTGCTTCTCAGCATTTATGCCTTGATTACGAACCCTCTCCTATTGTTTGATATCATTCTTCTGGTTGGCGGTCTGTGGGTCCTTGGTCGACTCAACGGACAGGATCTTACCATTGGTACCTTCCACGCCACTTCCTCGCAGCTGTATACCGGTCTGCTCGTTACCTGTGGTCTTCTATTTCTCATTGCATCACCTTTCACCACCGTCCTATGGTTGATTGGTGCGAGCGGCGTGGTCATCATTGGCCACGCTTCTCTGATGGACAAGCCTATCGATGAGGCTTTTTCCGGGGAGGCGGTCTAGGTGGTCGGCCGCGAGCTCCCAAATTTGCGCCCCAATGGGGAAGACCATCGAGGCGCCCGAGGAGGGGAAGGGAAGAGGAGGAACACGATATCTGGAATACGGGGCGCCGCGTTGAAGAGTTGGATAGCGACGGAGAGCCAGATACACAAGATGCTGATTTGGTAACAAATGGTATTAGACGGTTCGCCAGTGACCCACTTCGTTTCACTGGCATAGATTTGGGCACTGGCACCAAGTCACGAAATGGTTATGCTTATCAAAATTCGGATGAAGAAGAAGACGACGACGATGACTCGACAGAGGAGGAGGAGGGGGCAGAAGCTAACTCGGAAGAGGAAGAAGATTCAGACGATGAGAACAACGCTGCTAGGAGGGAACTTGAAGAGGCTATAGTGCAGTCAGCTCTATCGAGAATACGGAAAGCTCAAGCCAAGGGCAAGCAGGACGTGAAACTTAACAAGGAGGAGCTTGCAGCTCTTGAACGTAGACGGAAACGCTTACAAGCCGAAGCTGAGGCGGCAAAACGACGCAATGGTGGTGAGCGAAAACAACGCAAAGAGAAGGAACAGCGATACGCCGTTCCCCTCTCACATTTCGATCACCCTTCTGGCTCCAACGAGTCCTTAGCACGCAAAGCCTTACCTTCAACCTCAGATCAACAACTCGCTGCCCCACCCATGGGGCGCTTTCATCCACCTAATTCATCTCGATCCCGTCCTCGCTCTGGCACATCATCTACAAACTCTACTCATCGCCCTCACTCCACTGTCAGAGACTCTCCACCTTTCGACTATCAATATGTACACGCACCTCCCAACCAACGACATGTCTCCGATCCTTCGGGAAGACCTCCATCGTCATCATCCCGCGATCCCTTCCTATACCAGACTGCGGGTCCTCGCGCGCCGTATCCTGATGACGCTGTGGGCTCATCGGATAGTATCATACCTCGTAAAGCTGTTCCTGCTGCAGCTAGGAGTAGTTCTAGACGCCCCGGTCGGGAGGAAGAGCAAGAGGATGAGACAACTAGCGACGATGGACCTACCGATGCACGAAGGAATAGTAGTCGGGGTGAGATGGCCGTTGTGCATAGTTCTTCGCCGGAGTCTGAACGGCCTAAGTCTAAGAAGTCTTTGCCGCCTAATCAGGCTACTGCTAAGAAGAAGCCAACTACAAGTAGTACTAGTAGAAAGGGAAAGAGGAAATGAGTCAGTCAGAGTCCTCCTTAGCATCCTAATGAGAGAAGCATACACCTATGTAATACGAAAACATTGCTATAGAATGATTTTAATAATGCACACGCTGTCTTCTTTCGTATCCATGATCTTCAGTAACCATATTCACATATTTTGGAGACGAATTTCGTAAATTTCGTGGTTCAAATTTTGTGAAATATGTAAAATATGACTAATCCTACGTCTAACATTAGGGTATCGTATCGATTCTTTTTCAACCATTCTTTCTTTTTATATAGACATAAATCGTAACCCCAAACTCTAGCCATAAGGAATGATGAGAGAAGCGAAACGACAATTTGAACATTTCAATGGCGCCACCAAACGCCATCCAGAAGAATCCTCATTACCATTTCATTCTTCCCATCACCCTGTCGTAACCCCATCGTAACCCCGCCTTTCCAATTATATACCCCCTCGTCCCTCTCATTATTGAAAATATGAAGAATCTAGGAAAAGAAATCGCGGATGCCATTGAGGAATCCACCTCCACCTCCTCGGCTCTCGCTGTGGTATTCCCGTCGCCGCTCCCACTCGTAGCCGCCGTCGCGGGCGCGCTGGACGGAGAGGGTCTCGTGGCGGCCGAGACCACCGGCCATACGCACAGCCTCGCCCATGAGCCCGACGCTGTCGCCCGAGCCGGCACGCGCCGCTACGCCGAGCATACGCTCGATGCTGGGGGGCAGCCGCAGGCCGAAGCGGGCTAGCAGCGCGGTTAGGGCGCCGCCGGTGATGAGCGGCATGATGACTAGCATGAACACCTTGAAGGGATGCCGCTTGGCGTAGTACATGAGGTCGCGGAGGAGCCGCTTCAGCTTCTTGAGGGTGCGCTGCAGGAAGGAGGACCGTGGTTGCCGGCGGTAGTAGGAGTTGGACCGGCCTGTGTGTGGGTTGCGTCGGCGTCAGTCTACATACACGGTACGTTTTGGGGTCACTTATGGCTTATGGCTTATGGTACTGTACACGTAGCATTGCCCGTGGACAAGACAGAGCTGGCGTGATTGATCCCCACGTATATGCATATGATACGTTGTATAACCGGGGCCGTTGAACGAGACAAGCGAGCGCACAGAAAGGGGAATGAGAGAGAGAGAGAGGAAAAAAGGGGGGGAAACTCACCAAAACTGAAGAAACTCCGCGTGCTGCCGTTGCCCAGGTTGAAGAAGGAGCTCCGCGAGCTGTTGTTCTTGTGATAGTGGCTGCCGTCGGCGCCTAAGAACGATCCCAGGCCTGAGTGCCGCCTGCTACTGCGGTGCGAGCGAGATGAGTCTCGAGACTTGGTGATCTTGTGGTGGTTGGAGCGAGACCTGCGTGTCGAGCTTGAGACGACGGATTCACCGTCCCAGTTGTCGAAGAGGCCCATGTTGCCGGTTCTGGTACTATGTTGGGTGGTATATACAAGGGGAAGATAAATAGATAGATAATATATATAGATGGGCTTGTCTCACTCGAGCTTGTGCAAGCTGGTAAGACGTTTGAGTAAGACGTTGTACGTTGAAGGTTGAACGTTGTCCCTGAAGCTCGAGTCTCACAGAGCTTCTTGAATTGATTGACACAGCGGGGCAGATCGATGAGAGAAAGAACCTAAAGGAGTATTTCTCACAGCAGACTGCCGATAAGTACTAGTAGATCGAGACAGATCAACGATCGTATCGTATTCTACCCGTAGTCGGACGATCTGTCTGTTTAAGATGTACGCACCGGCCAGACTGCGAACAGCGAAATGGAGCTCAAGGTGACTACCCACTGCGGAGGCCACGCGATGCTGGAATGGACGGAAAAAGCTTTACCTGCTTACGAAGGCATCGTGAAGTTGGAACTGCGAATGAGAAGAGACGGATCGACCGTTCACCGACAATTTGAAGTGGCTGGGCAGACCCCTGAAAGATCGTCCTACTCTAAAACTGCCCTAAAGCGAGGGGGCTATTCTGGATCCGCTGTAGTTTATTTTGGTTCCGAGGGTTAAATTTACGGGGTCTGCCAAGTTCTCACCTGCGGGCTGGAACCTTTTAGGCTGTGGTGTAGCAGTGTAGCCCACCCCTGCTTCGTGTACCGACATAATCCTTGCGTGACTTTGTTCAAGCCACCGTGGCTAGAATTATGCTTTAATTGCTTCCCTGTTTGGGCAACTCACCTTGCTTGGGCGCCACATCGATGACGTCTCTTATTGGATATTATACCATCTGCCATCCACTATCTTGAGTTCCCAATGCAGCCTGATTAAGAGGACGATGACTTGTCCTTGACCTGGCAGACCGACTATTTTACTAGTATTCTTTTCTTCACTCCTTTGCTCGACTTGCACTTCATTATACTTACCAATACGACTTTGAAGTACTCAATATGGCCAACAAAGCCCCTCCTGATTACTGTTCGTCATCGACCTCTCCCAGCTCCTATGACCCCACTAACATAGATGGACTATAGACAGAATCCTCGAGGTCTCTGAGACTGCGACTACGCAACAGATTCGTGATGCTTATAAACGGTATACTTTTTCCTATCACCTAATCTCTACATATAACCCTTATAATATAGGGCATGAATTTTCATTGTACTAACATAACCTTCCCCACGACTAGAGCAGCCCTCAAAACCCACCCAGACAGAGTCTCCGCCGACTCGCCTGAGCGTGCAGCCCGGACACGCAAATTCCAGCTAGTAAACGACGCCTACTACACGCTCTCCGACTCCTCCCGGCGGCGGGAGTACGATGCCCAGCGGAGGATCTTCTTCGGCCGACGAAGCAGCTACCGGAGCACATACACGGACCCATTCGAGGACCCAGAAGAATCCGTGCCCCCCGGGAACGGCGGCAACGGTGGTAGCGGAGCGCAGAACACATTCTCATGGGCGTGGAACTTCTTCACGGGCGGAAACACCAACTCGCAGCCCCACGCGCGGCAGGAGCGGCAGCGGGCCGAGGACGCGCAGTTCGAGGACGTGTTCGAGGAGATGCTGCGCGAGGAGGGGCTCGCCGAGGAGGGCAGCAACAACCCGACCTTCAAGTTCTGGAGCTTCCTCGGCATGGCGAGCGGTACCGTCATCGGCTTCATCGTCGGCAACATGCCGGGCGCGCTGGCGGGGGCCGTGGCGGGGAATAGGCTGGGCGCGGTGAGGGATGCGAAGGGGAAGAGCGTGTATGCGGTTTTTCAGGACCTGCCGCCGGATGATCGTGCGAGGCTGCTGGCGCAGCTTGCTACGAGGGTGTTTAGTCATGCCGTTGGCGGGATGTGAATGAATTATACGAATTTCATGACTCACGGCTGATGGGGACCTCAGAAGATTAGGTAGGCAACATGGTTAGGCTGCATTCTTGTTATGGAAACGCGCATGGAGTTCGGGCTTGCGTTTAGAGGAAGGCAATGGATGGCGGTAGGCTTGCTAGAAATTCATTGAGACTGGCTGCCAGCATGAGACCAAGGGTAATGGATGGAAGGTCCTTCATACACGATAGAATTCAGAAGACAGTCTATTAATATCCCTATCTAAATAAGATATGCATCTTCTCGGATCCGGTAGTATATGCTTGGTGTCATTCTAGACGGCTCGAGGCGAGTTGCTAGGCGAGATTGTTAGATTAACACACCACCTCAGGCTAGTCTATTCTATATATACTTCTTTGGTAGTAGATTCATATTCTAGCTCCTTGTTCAATCTCTACATATGTAACTAATAGGAATGGAATGGTTTGATTTAGATGTGACTTATCATTAGATACATGATAGGTAGAATCCGAGTCCGAGGATATGGAAACTAGGAACAACCATGGAGTTCTCTGACTTACCAAGCTTCTCTACACCAAGGACACCGAAATAATTTTTTAATTACATTATTTACTTACGTCACCCAAGACACTCATTACGATCTTAAATATGTTAGGCATGTAAATGTTTCTCTTGAATACATGTAGCACGTAGATGTAGTTGCGAGTATCGAAGTCTGAGCGGCACTATCCCATTTGTGGGTCCCTATCCCGTCGTACCTGACAGGGATTCCCGCCATCCCCCACCATAACTGGTCGTCGTCAAATCTTCATTCACAACTGCCTAACTCCTCCTAAGGACAACCTCGTCACTTGGTAGCAAAAATGGCCAAGCCTATAGAGATCCAGTCTCCTGAGCAGTTCAACGAATTGCTAAAGAATTCCCGCATTGTGGTGGCTGACTGTAAGTGCTTCTTCGAGTCCTCGACCATTCATGCATCCATCTACGTAGCCCCGCCATCGTCATCATCACATTCTTTTTACGACGCGAAGCTGACAAATGAATCTAACGCGCAGTCTACGCGAACTGGTGCGGACCATGCAAGCAGATCGCACCCTTCTTCGAACAGCTCACGAGACAGCTTTCACGACCTAAAGTTGCGACTTTCGTCAAGGTCAACACCGAAGCCGAAGGAGCTAAGGCCGTCGCCGCCGAATTCGCCGTCACAGCTCTACCCACGTTCATCATTTTCCGTGACGGCTCGGTTGTCGAAAAGGTCAAGGGAGCTAATCCGACGCAACTTCAGTCCATCGTCGAGAAGCTGAGCAACGATATTGAGAATGCTTCGCAGGGAGGAAGTAGTGGTGGTGGCTCTGGAGGCATTGCTTGGAGAGGAGCTGATCTACCTCGAGGCTACACCGACGTCTCGGATTCCATCGACGTGCGTGGATTAGAATTGCTGAATGCCGACGAGACCCACTTCTCTGTGCGAACACTCTTCAACAAGGACAAGCCTTCGGCATTATCTAAGGACAAGGCCACGAGCAATGAGAAGGACTGGGTAGAGAGTGACACAGACGAGCAGCTGCTTCTCTTCACACCATTTAACTCGGCCATTAAGCTCCACACGATACAGGTACATATACATATACTTGATTTCTCACAAATGTCCATGCATAAAGCTAATGCATATCTACTAGATCACTTCACTGCCACCTACAGACGAGGATGACGACGATGTACCAATGAGACCCAGGACTATCAAGCTCTTTACGAACCGACCGCACAACCTTGGTTTCGACGAAGCCGAGGATATCGACCCGACTCAAACCATCGAGATTGGCGAGGATGACTGGAACTCTAACGGCACGGCAAGTCTGGGGCTGCGATTTGTCCGGTTCCAGAACATCACGAGCCTTGTGATCTTTGTCGCGGACGGAGATGGAGATGGTGAGAAAGTTCGATTGGACCGAATAAGATTTATTGGCGAGTCTGGCGAGAAAAGAGAGATGGGTAAGCTTGAGAAGATTGGGGACGACCAGTGAGTAAGCTCGCAATAAGAAGCATTGTAGAGAAGAGCGTCAATCGCGGCTATGATTACGGACAATGAGGCAACGAATGGAACGTTCTTATAGAGTCGGGATACCTTAAGGCCGCAGCTATATAGATGATATCAATCGGTAGCCGCAATGCTCACTCGATAACATCCCATTCCAACTACAACTACACGCCGGATAAACAGGTCATCCGGGTCATACGTGCGTCCATGTACGTGCTAGTACTCCTAGACGTGGAACTACTGCTCTCTCTTCTGCATGATTTGTTTGCTGATGGGCTTCATCAAGCTGCATATGTAGTTGGCCACCGAGTTGGGAGCTGACCTCATCCCTAGCCCTCTCTAGCTCGCACATTACTTCCCCATTAACAGCATTGACAAATTCAAATCTAGTATTGGATAACAGCTTTGCCACTACATCCAGCTGTTATTCAAAGATTCCAATCCTGTTGGCGCTAGCATCCTGCATAATTCACGGCAACGCCTCAGCAGACATCGTACTGCAGCTAATCAATCATAGGCCAACACACAGGCCTTGGTACCGAGTAGAGAAAGGTATGCCTAGGTAGGTAGGTATGTCCAGCATCCTCACTGCGGCTCGAAGAAGCAGACAAGGGCTTCATAGATTTTCGAACCGACTTCAGAAGTGAGGTCGCCGGCTTGCAATTATAATCGCTCTGTGGCATGACTGACGCTATGATAATCCATGGGAGATTTCCACTGAAGGAAAGAAGGGATCCGAGCAACACGGGAAATGTTCTGTCATGCCAGCCGCACGAAGAAAGAAAAGAAGAGAAAATTTCAAAAAAATTTGTCGCGCTGCGCGTTTTTGTATGCGCTCTGCTAGCGTCCTTGGCAGCTGCGAGCTAGGGGCTGCAGATGACAGATGAGTGTCAGATTTAATTAGGTGAGGTACTTAGGTACGTGTACGGTAATCAATAGATTGCGCGCTAGAGCGATAGCCGCTTCGGAGAAGGGTCGGCGATAAAAGCCTGCCCAGCTGACGTGCTTTGGCGGTTTATCCGGTCTCCTTTGCAATGTCCAAATTTTCCGACGTTTCAATTGCTTGCTGTTGCTTGTTGCACTGCAGGTGCAGAACATTGAAACGAGCAGAGGATCAAGACGTCTACCCGATGGCAGATACAACGCGGTTGCATTGTACTCACACGGAGAAGAGTACCTATGTAACACTATCCTATCGCCGAACGCCGTAAGAGCTACATGTAAAAACTTATCGCACCTCCAGCATCCGAACCCATTCACAATATTGAAGCTACAGTCATAGTACATCAGGAAAGACACCCGGCAACCATAGGTCATTCATATCTTATCCACAAGAAGCAAAACAATCGTCGAAGAGAGGGTATTTTCTAACGGTTTAAGAAAACTTCTCAATAATAATAGAAAAAAGGCCTATATCCATATATAAAGTTTTGTAAGGATTAAACCGTATCCGCTATAGAACCTGGAAATACTTACTCCAGGCACGACTTTGGAATGTGCGAGGTACACTGTGAGGGGTATCCAAGAAACTGAAGGATGTCCTCGAAAACCCTACTTACTCACTTCAATATATAGGATTTTTTTTTCTTTTTCCTCTTTACTCCCAAACCCACCTTGAAACCGCCACAACCAAACAACCCGGACACACTATCTACTAGGTCCCCTCTTCAGAAGTCTGGAAGCCTAAGGTTACTAGCTATCCTTGGATTCGCTACCTAGGTAGCTTCGGAAAGATCATGCTAGTAATATACCCGACCACTTGGATTCCTTCCATACCAAACGCCCCATCCCGCTTCTGTCGCTCGTCCCGTCTACACCATGGTGCAAAGTGCGTCCCCCATCCAAGTGGGAGGGGTTGACGTACGCCTACCCGTCCTAATGATATCCTTGGACGGGCAGGACGGCCTAGGTTTATAAGTTCCCATCAGACAGGGCTCTCGCGCTGCTAGCTAATGCATTTCGATCCATTGGCAAGGAATAGCAAAGCACGGCAAGCATTGGCAAGCCTTGTCTACAGCCAATCTCTCTCATATTGACCCCCGTCTCCCTTCATGCAACGTCACGTAGCAGGACTTATCCCATCAGCACGGGGCCTTCATTAAAAAGTCGTCAGAAGCCGCACACATAGTAGCAGCGCTAGCGACCCCCTAAGGCGACGTCAGCTGCTCTAGCCTCCGTCTAAAATATGAAGGTCTTGCTGCGTGATATCTGCACGTGTGCCACGGCGACAGGGTTCCAGTGTTGTTCTTCATAGTAATGTTGCACCAAGAAAGGCGAACCAGCACTGGAAAACCATCGAACGTGGTATGCAGCATTAATATACAACTTAATTGTTCCATTTATAGACCATTCCGACCGTCGCATGCCTCGACTCCCTATTCGTCTACCATGTAAGCTCTCTATCTATTGTCTCTGAAACCTTATAGTTATCGTAGCAGTCTTATTAACCCGGGGCCTTTATAGGATTCTTCAGCACGCTTCAGCTTCCCTTTTCAGGAGCTGCTTCGCTACGTTGGTTGTACGTCAGCTCCGACTTATAAACTGATTGTACCACGACTGCTCACCCCTGTGTCTGTTTCTGGAAGGTTTCCGCCGCTCAGGTATCCTTTCAAAGGCGTTAGGTCATCGCCGTTCATCTTTTTGCTCACAAGTCCGTTGCATACCCGCATGACAGACAATAACTATGTGTGCTGCCCCCAACCTTTCCTATCCAAGTAAAGGAACGAATGGCTTGCAAGCCACTCTTTTCCCTTATGCGGATTTATTGTCTCTCATATTCTGGAGACGCTTGCCTCACTTGCTCCATGTGATCACGCATTTTCCCGCCTTTTTTTCTGCATTTTCAGGTACATGGCTGCACCGTAACATTAGTCGACTCTTAATGTCATGATCTTACATCATTCTCCCTGCTGGTCTGCTCCTACTAGATTTTTTCATATGTGTAAAATCTACTCCTCTTTATTCCTCTTGGATCAGGCGGCTTATCTTCTATCATCCTTGAAAAAATCGTACTCAAATTATTTTACATTAAAGTGGCAGAGTTGATAGCGCGAGGCGTAGCTATTGAAATCGTTGGCATATTTCGTATTGCTTTTAAGGCCTCCCAAAGTCAACTTGACAATTTCGACATCAACAACTTACATAGCGACTTAAAATCGACGCCACTTCCTGTCGGGACTCGCGACACTCAATATAGAGTACCCAGCTAGATATTTATTTTGGTCGAAGGATCTTCAGAGTAAGAGGAGGCCTCGGCACGAGCGATTAGCAGATCAAACGTCTGAAGGCGCCCTGAGGCTGTGACTGGCAGGAGTTCGTGTTGGCTTCTGCCAGTAAAGCAACATCTGTATTAACTTTTTTTCGGCTTCTACGGGTTTTAACTAACTCGACGACAAACTCAAAAGCAACGGACAGTCGTATTTAGAGGTGGAGTATCGGAGTCTGTTAATAGTTCTTACGCATTCAACGCATTGAGGCTGCCAACGAAACGAAACGATCGACACTCGGAGCTGAAAATGGACTCTCAGCCGGCAAGCTTCCCGCAATTTGGCAAATTGCCATTAGAATTGCGGGATATGATATGGGGATATGCGCTTCCCGAGCCAAGGGTTTTTGAGGTCCTCGATTCGCCGTCTTCGCAGCAATCTCAAAACACGCCTTCGGGCCGTTTGATGTTTGCTGATATCCGCAACGAACCACCGCCCTCAATTGCGCGAGTCTGCCGCGATGCTCGGCAAGCGGTCTTGCGCCGCTATAAACCGATCGCTTTTTCCGGGACGGTCAAGCACTTGGACCTCCGGCGGGATATCATTCTGCTCGACTCCTACTTACAAGTGAAGCGACTCCTGAAGGTGATCCGCCTCCTGAGCCAGATTGAGCCCATCCGCCGAAGCGCTACCCGACTCGCCCTCGGCACATCGTGGGGTCTGCATACAGGGTTACACCTGCGCATGTTCCACCGCAGCGTCCAGACGAAGCGTAACATGGCTCGGTTCCTCGAGTACGTGTCCAAGTTTCGGCAGCTCGAAACCATCATTCTCGTCGTGTACCAACGCTCGGCATTCGGGCTCCGACTCAAATGTTGCGGTCCGAGCCCAATTCCGGTTCCGGGTTCGGAGCACCGGCATCACCATCAACATCAGCACCAGCATCAACGCAGCCTGCTACCTTGGCGCCACTACGACCTGTATGAGTCGTATCATTTCAACTTCAACGTTAACTTCAACTTTGAGAACTACTGGCTACGCCGGCCGTACCAGAGCAGACTCGTAAGATACGAACCCGAGGATGACAGGACGGAGACGGAGAAGTTACAACAGCAGTCGCCGCTACCAAGACATCACTCGAAGCAGTGCATGCACGACCCGCAACCCCGCGGCTACCAGGTGCATGATTTGAAAGGCACGTTCGAGGGCTGGCTGAAGAAGTTTGCGGAAGATGAGAGTTTAGGAGGGCCGTCGTTGAAAGTGCCAGGACTGGAGACGGCTACCCTGACTTGGATTTATACTGGAGTGAGGAATGAAGGGTTTTACTGAGGGCATGGGACAGGCGAGAGTATTATAGAGCTGTTAGATCTACTGTGAATACACACTACACTATTGTTCGTTTTATAGGATGTTTTGAAGCGGTTGCTGTGTTATATGTTGTTCTAGCATCGAGTGTGTACTACGAGTACTTGAACGGATTGATACTGATTATCTAACCAGGATAGCCACAATCCTTCCATTTCTCCTACCTCTACGGCCTAGCTAACCTGGTGACAGGCAGCTGAACAGGGAGCATAATATCCATACAACATGCGATTTCAATGCTATCAGGTCTCCCTGCCATCCCTTTGGACTTTCCTTTGCACTTTCTGTGCTTCTTGCCTCACTCGTTAAGTATTGTCATCGGATATTCGACGAACACTTACTTATAAATCATCTTCTTAGGTATGTAGCCAGCAGCGCAACAACTTTGTTTCTGCCACTCGGCAATGAAGGGTAGACGGAACTGAGTTTCGTATATGCGCCGCGACGGTTTAGGGATATGCAACATAACCTATTAGGACTCTGTTCCGCAGAACTTAATTCTGGAGTCATTTCAGTCCTTGAATGTCATAGAACAGCAATTACTTGCTAAATTGTATAACTACATTCACAAAGGCTTTATCATGAGATCATTCGCAGCGCCGCCGCCACCAAAAACAGGTATTTGGGTGGACTTCATCTGATCTAGGTTGTTTAACCCAACTGCACCTCTCTTAAAAGAGACAAAGAGAAAGACAGAGGGGATTTCGTACCAGATTTTGCGTCTTGCGGGAACGGTACGGCACGGGCAGGACAGGGCGGTTAATCCACTCTCTTGCAGCAGCCTGTATCCACGATCCCCAGCTAACAGCATTGAAATCAAGGTGCTTACGTACTAGTTGCTCGTTACTAATGCCGGAAGCGAGGATTGCTTCCCTCGCTTGCGCCACGGACCGTAAAAGCTGTGCGAAGGGCCCACGTTGGTTTTAGATAGATGGATGGGAAAATGTGGCTTTTAAGCGCGATGAGTCCGTTGGCGTACATGGATGCTGGGTCTTGGTGGATTACCTGGGAGTTATGAAGGACGTATTGGATATGAATATTGAGAGAATCATTTAGTTGCGCACATAGGTACAAGGTCGCCTTCTAGAAGAATGAGGGTTAAAGAGCAGCCAAAGCAGGAGACGAAATATTCAAAACGGAGCTGATATTTAGGTACGCAGGCAATTATAAGTCCAGAGTTAAAGTTTCTTCAAGAAATAACTCCCTATATATTTCTTTACGGTGGAAATACACGCATACTTACTAATCAATATAGTAACATGACGAGTCACACAACAAGCAACGGAATAACCTAGTGGGCTGGTTCAACACTGAAAGATAGATGAAATCCCATCATCGGGGTTTGGACAGCTAATTACACGCATAACTCTAACGCTATCGTTGGCGTCTCACTTTAAGCTCTATCTCGTATTCATCGGAGACTCGTCGTAAAGATGACCAGTGAAAAGATGCCGTCGTATCCGTCAGCAAGGAGAAAAGACATTGTGAAATTTCTAGAGGCGTAATTCTGATGACCGGGCCAATACATTGATAACCACTATTTACACCGCAATTTTACGTAGGAGGTACCCAAGGTATGCATGTTGGGATGCAGCGCATACGATAATAACAACTCTTTTCTTCACCGTCTCTCCAACCCCACGCCATACCTCGAACCCGCCGATCTCTCACGCACACGCAAACATACCTACCTACATAACCCTTCCCTTACGCAAAGACCAAAACCTAGCCCTCCCAGACATATTCCTGCGGCACAGCGCCATCAATCTGACTCCTAAGCGCAAACCCGTAGTCCCCTGCATTCGGCGTGCGGAGCAGGGTATGTATGTGGAACTTAGCCGGCTCGCTATTCGCCAGGAACACGCCGGAGTGGTGGTCGAACTCGACGAGCACGACGGGGCTCTGGATCCGGTAGTAGAACGCGTCATCGTCGGCGTACCCGCCGATCCACGAGAAGTACGTCTCTCCGAACCAGTCCACACAGTCCCGTAACTTAAGCTCACGCGCCCGTGAGGGCAGGTAGAGTAGATACTGCCGCAGAATATCGCGCACGAGATCCTGCTGCGGCGGAGGTAGCGAGGCGACGATCACCCCTTCGTACGGCACCACGCGGTTGTCCCGGTACGCGCCGCACAAGTGCCGCTGATCATCGTGGTTCCACCGGCCCTTCGGCATGCGCTCGTCCCGCATCTTCTCGTACACCCTCGCCCTCCGCTTCTCCTCTTCCCCCAGGCTCTGCATGAGCTGCAAGCCCAACCGCTCCTCTTCGTGCAGGATCCGGGTGCCGGCCCACGGGCCCGCGTCGATGAGATTGGGCTCCGCGCCCGTAAACCACGGCGATACGACGATCTGGGTGCCGTGCAGGAACACGGCGAGACAGAGGTGGTGCCCGTAGAACGAGAAGCCCCAGGGCCGAGTTTCGTCGACGGGGGCGCTGCCGAATAGCACGAAGTTGTAGCTGTGCTCGTTCATAACCCTAGGCGCGTTTACCAGCTCCCCCAGGAAGTGGTTAATACGCATGGCGGCAACAGCCTTGGCGTAGCCCTCGGGACTAAGTGTGGCCTCGAGGAGCGCGAGGACGGAGGCGCGTAACTGCGGCGTGATTTCATCGAGACGGATGCCCTTGTCGCTGAGGAGGAACTCTGGGTTCGACCAGGACCGCCACTCGGGCGAGTCGATGTGCAGGAGGGTTTTGGAGGCCTGCGAGGGGCTGAGCTGCGATATGATGGTGTTGGCTGCGGCGGCGATGGCGCTGATGGGGATGCCTTCGTCGCGGAGCTTGAAGAGGTTGGGGCGGACGGTGCCTGTGGTTGGGTTAGGTAAGTCTGGGCTGGTTATGCTGGTATTGTGCTTTCTCTATGCACCCCTAAACCCTTTATACCACTAATATTCTCACCTCATTTGCCTCATCCAATTATATAAGAACGGGTAGATAAGTAAGTAGAGAACATACCGTCATTAGTCACGCCCTTAAACGGCTCCTCGAACAACTTCCGCCAGTGAACATACAATCCATATAACCACGGCGGCCTGTGATGCTCCAACAACTCTTTAGCATGGCCATACGCATCATTCTTTGCGATGGTCTGGAACCGTGGTGTATCCAGGTCCGGCAGATACTGCCGGAATTGGCCGTGCTGGGCATCTTGCTTCTCCGAGAATGTCATCTTCGGCGCCGATGCTACTACCAAATTAGGTAGCTATCTGTTTTAGGGAATCCGAGGGCGTGTTCGCGGTGTAACAGCTGGAGTATTAATCGTAGGCAAACCGGCTATCCAGTGTATGGGCTCTGGGCTAGAAGTCCCCGCGGCAGCTTTCGCCGTTTACGAATATGATTATTTAATTCCTTGAAAATATTATGAAGCTCTGTATAACAATATATTCAAAGTACCGATCCCAACTAGTCGGGACCATCCGTCACTAAGTAAACGATGGAACGGTTCATCGGTTTCCCCTAGTGGATCCCGACGCGAATCCAGCGCGGGGAAATATATCGGCTCTTGTGCAGCGGCAGCGGGAGGCATTCTACCGGCGTCATTTATTTCCTGGGCTGCCGGGGTTGACAGCATACTTACTTACCTCCTCCCTAGTAATCTAGCACATAAGAATCACGGATAGAAGACTATAGTTCTTGGGTTGTTATAAAAGTGGCGAATCCCGCTGCGAGCGGTCATCTCTCTCGTCTTTTCCTCATTTCAATTATCTAGTAAATACCGCCTGGCTCGTACAGATACAGGATCTAGCTGCCTCTTTTTCGTGACCACACAACATTCCCCTGACTCCGACTTGCACACGAGTATTTCATACCGAATCGATGCAAAAAACCCCTATCAATACGCCGCTTTACCTTGCTCGCCGCCGTCAAGAACACCAGTATATGCAATGCAAACCCTTTCTCCTTTTTTATGCCTCCGTGTCCGTTGTAGGTTTTGTGTTTTTGCGTATTGTCGACACCAATTTGGTGTTCGACCGACATCGAAATTGGTAATGTACAGTTAAGGTATCGTAAACCAAATTTCCAAGACGTATTTGGCGTTGTCAGAGTATAATAAAATGGATGTCGCGTGCACCAATCAACGCTTCCTAGTGTCTTTGCCCTTCTTGCTCTTGCTTTTCTTCTTATCCTTGGGGAGCTCTAGGGGCGTGCCTTCGAGTTGCTTGCTCATTGTGGCAAGCATGTACTCGTCGATATTGTGCATCCTCTCTCCCCAGGCATTGTTCTCGATTTCCTCAAGTGCCTTATCCACTTCTGCCGATTCGGAGTATAACCCGAGATTCGACCTCCCGATGCCTGGTGCAAGTGATCCGTCTCGTGTCGTGGGCGTGCCAAGTCTAGTACTTGAGGCACCTGACGCGCTTGCCGTCGCCGGCTTTTCAGCGAAGTCAGCTTCATCTTCCTGGATCTCTTTCTCGGCAACGTGAGCGGCGTTGACGTCTTCCCGGTCTTCAGCCTGCTCGAGCACCCGACCGACGTTACGTTGGTCAGTATTCTCCACACCACCTAGAACACGATCCATAGCATCGCCGACTACATCACCCTCATCTGGTGTGCCGCCAATAACGTCACGGACAGAGAGTTTATTGAAATAGTCGGTTGTAAAGCCACCTTCTTGGATCACGACATCGTCCAGCATCTGTTTCTGACTCGCTTTACGCAGGATATTCGCCTCAATGGTGTGCTCGCTTACAAGTCGGTAAATATGGACGTCTCTCGTCTGGCCGATGCGATGACATCGATCTTGGCATTGCTTATCCATGGCGGGGTTCCAGTCTTGGTCATAGAAGATGACAGTGTCAGCTCCAGTCAGATTAATGCCAAGACCTCCCGATCGAGTGGATAATATGAAGCAGAGAATTCGTGTGTCGTGATTGAAACGATCGGTCAGGATTTGTCGTTGCTCTACTTTGGTAGCACCATCCAGTCGCAGATATTTGTGTCCGTGGATGTTGAGGAACTGTTCAAGAATATCGAGCACCTTTGTCATCTGCGTGAAGATTAAGGCACGGTGACCGCCGGATTGCAATTTCCGCAGGAGACGGTCAAGCGCTTGAAGTTTGCCACAGTCATATTGGAGGAGCCTCTTATCAGGGAATTGAATGCTGAGTCTCATGCGAGCTTCATGCCATGGATCAATCGGCGCTTCTTTCTGCATGAATGGAGCGTAACGAACTGGAGCCGATAGCTTGAGATTCGTTTCGTTGAAAACCTCGACACCTTTTGAACCTAGGATGAACCGATCGACATCTCGAGTGATAACAGCTGGAGTGACGCACGCGAACTTGGAGATAGTGGTCTCCATCGACGTGGCACGCTGATCCAATGTAGGAACCATGGATCTAAGCGTCGGAGAATCTTCTTCAAACCAGCTCATAATCTTCTGTGGAATTTTTGGGCGCGGCTTGTGTGGTCGGTCATTTACGCCAAGAGTTAGGAAATCCGTGAGCTGTTTGCCATATATTGGCTGTTGCTGTCTTCTGAGAGCGTTCAGGTAGACACAGTGTTGCAGCTCCTCGAAACGTCCCCATCGCGCTGCACTTTCTAGGTACACTATGTTGGATTCCACGGTTGCAGGATCTAAATTCGTGTAGGCGGCTTGAGCTCGCTCTTTCTGGGCTTCACGAAGTTCCATGAGGGCGCGGTGGGAGCTTAGTTGAGAAACTCGTTCACATACAGTTTTCGATAAGCCCTCATATTGCGTTGGAATAAAATTGAGGAAACTTAGGCTGACAACGCTCATAGGATTTTGAACGAGTAACTTGTTCCGCACGACGCTCTCGGTTGCTTCGAAGTTGGCGAGAACCGATCTGCGTTGCCGGAAGGATGTCATGATTGGACGCTCAACGAAAAGGTCGGGATGATTGCAAACCTTGCGTAGCTGCATCAGACAATTGATGACTGAAATGTAATTGCCGGAAGACAGTGCTTCTCGGGTATCTGTACGGGCTAGAAATCCGTCATACAACTCGCGCTGTCTACGTGACAGTCGACAGAATTCGACATGTTCGTACTTGGCTGGCATTTGTTTCTCAACGTCTGCCTTTAGTCGTCGTAGCAGGTATGGCCTAAGAACCTTGTGCAGCTTCGCAATAATCGCACGGGCCTCGTCGTCCATCTGTTCCCGACCGCTCTCCAATATCTGTGATTCAGGCTTGTGGAACCAGTCCTGGAATTCCGCCAAATCTGCGAATCCACCGACGCCATTTTCAGATGGCATCAAGAAGAATAATAGCGACCATAGTTCGGTCAAATTGTTCTGTAACGGTGTGCCTGTGAGCAAGAGTCGCGCTCGAGTATTGAATGTGAGCAAGGTTTGCCAGCGTTTGGATTTGAAATTCTTGATGTTATGAGCCTCATCCAAAATCATATAATGCCACTGTCTGCGCTTGAAGACCTGTTGATCTTGCAAGACGATTTGGTACGATGTGATGCACACATTCCACATGTCATCAGTTTTCCATCCTTGGCGTTTTCGTTTGCGCTCATCAATGCTACCGTAGTAAGACAGGACCTTGAATCCTGGGCACCACTTTTTGAACTCCATTTCCCAATTCAACATGACGCTGGTCGGGACAATGACGAGATGTGGACCCCATACTTCATGATGACAGGCAAGGTGAGCCAAAAGGGCAATTGTTTGTATCGTCTTGCCAAGACCCATTTCGTCGGCGAGAATACCATTCGTCTGATTTCTGTATAAACCGGCGAGCCAATCTAAGCCATAATGCTGATATTCACGCAAAGTGCCTCGGAGTAGGAAAGGAACTTCAGTCCTTGGGACCTGGTACTGAGGCGAACTAGATCTACTCGCACCAGACTTGACGACGGATGAGGTCGTGTCAACCTCTGAAGGTTTAGTGTCAGATGTCCGAGGTGACTGACTTCGATCACGACTAGGATTTGTGATTGCGTCCGTATCTGGGCTTGCCTGTGGCTGGTCCGACGGCGCGGGTGCGATCTCAACACTTGGCACTGTAAGTGGCTGCTTAGCTATATTGCTTGGCATTTTTGCCTTGGCATCCTCTTTAACCTGCTCCACAGCCTCAATGATTTCCATTTCGACGTCTTGAGCGTGCAGAGGTTCCGGTACCGTAGCGAGAGCATCGGGATTATTAGCTTCGTATGGGTTCGCTGGTGGTGCAGCCGTTGCGTGTGCGGTAGTAGTTAGATTCGCGGGTGATTTGTTCTGGCCGAGGATGGACGTCTCAGTGGAGTCCTTGGTCCCGTTCACCAATTTTGATGGGGGTTGATCTCGTGAATCTGAAGCCTTTGGTGCTGTACCGTCCCTGGCGTCCTCAGCTTTGGTTAAATTGGATGGAGATTCCCTATTAACTGATGTAGCGTCTGGGACATCTATCATCTCAACGTCACCTTGGGGTGATGAGGGCTCTTTAGCCACTGTCTCCTGCTTCATCTTTTGCAATTCAGATTTGCCAAAGAAGAGACTAAGTAATCCGGAAGGCTCCTCGTCATCGTCGGAATTTTCCTCGTCTCCAGATTGGCCATCTTCATCGCTGTCCATGTTCTCATCACTTGACCCCAGGTCATCATCCATGTCTATGGACTCATCTGTAGTTTCGCCTTCGTCGTCTAACTGTGCCGAGGTTTGGTCATTCCCACTGTCAAGACCAGTTGGTTTGTCCACTGGGAGATCAGGAATATTTGCATATTTTTGTCTCAGCTGTTCTTGTGTGAGAGCTTCATCTGAAATACTCGACTTTGCATCATCATCGTCATCGGATGAGGACATATTGTCTTCGTTCTCATCTTCATCAGAGCCTTCGTTTGAGGTGAGCTCTTCGTCGGAAATCAGATCGTCGTCTTCGTCATCGGCTTCTTCGTCCGTCCCTTCTGATTCTCCCTCATCCTCCTCGGATACAAGCTCTGAATCGAAATGCGCTCGTCGGGCCTGTAACTTGAGCTCTGACATATTCACAGCCTCGTTCAGCGCAGCCTTGACACGCTTTTGTTCAGCAGCCTCCCACTCTTCCAGACGGCGACGATTAACCTCGGTCTTAACATTCTCCCATGTTCCGCCGATTGCCTTAACAACAGTCTTGTAACGACCAATCCATGCGGTCCTGGCCTCGGCTTCGATTTGTTCAGCGGTCTTAGGTTGTCGGCGTATCCACTCGTCTCGACAAGCTTCGGCTAGTCGCTTTGCTGTAGCCTTGTGCCTCTGCTGTTCCATCAGCATCAGCTTGCGGAAATTCGCCATCTGCTTGACGAGGTGGTCCATGTGCGCCCATTGCCGTGGAGGCTCCTCGGCCGGCTCCGGGACGAAGAGTGTAGACCGTTCCTCACTGAGTAATCCACCCGGTTCGGCTTCGGCCTCGATCCGCATAATAATTCTTGCGTCCTTCTCAGCATCCTCTTGGGTATAGGGATCCCCTTCATCGGCAAGGTCGAACCAGCCGCCATCTTTTACATCTATTGCTGGCGCACGTTCAACGAAATCGCGGAAATCGGACGATATCTTGGCACGTGCGACCGTCTGTCCTGGGAAGACGTTGACCTGAGCCGGATGGACCGTGGGAATCGTAGGAGCCTTCACCCGTAACCTAATCTTGGTTGTGCGTAGGTTCGGACTATCGTTCGTAGGCTGATTCGAATCGCGCATAGGAGTATCGACACCGTCATGATGAGTTCCAGAGCTCCGTCGTATCCTCGTAGACCGTCTTGGTGGTGTTATCTGAGGTGGCGGTGTGGGTGTGTGTTTTCGAGGTTTAGGGGGAGGTTTAGAGCCATTAGCCAAAGATTTCCTTGTGTTCGGCTTGGCACTCGGCGTAGGAGCTTTAGAAGAAGCCCCTTTCGGAGTCGACGCGTGCTTTTGTGTTCCATTTACATGGTTGTTAGGTGTAGAACGCTTCTCTTTAGCGGGAGTGGGAGGCTGAATGCTTTGGAGAGCGCCTCTGGTGACCCTCCTATTGCCTTGCGGCTGTAACTCCAAAGGCACCGGGTTGGTGCGTCCAGATCTGCGTTTGCCATTTTCGGTGAATGTTGTGGGCCCATCAGCCTCTATCTTCTTCCAAGGAGGTGATTCTATCTTAGGGCGGCGAGATGCACTATGAGGTGTCGATTCACGGATTCGGCGGCGTTTGGCAGGTCTCTCATCGGTGTCGCCATTTTGAACAGGGGTTCCAACAATGGATTTACTCGCGTCGGTGCCATTTGACTCAGGCTTTGTTGGGGACAATTGGGCTGCAGTAGGATCTTCTGGTTTTATTTCGCGACGAGAGGGACTATCTAGCGGTGCAGATTCAATCTCAGGAATTAGTTGAGACGTTTCGCTGTTTGCAGGGTTTGAGTCGGTGGGATTTGCGGTGTCGTGTGAAGGCGCAGACTTGGGCGACGCGGTAGCCGTCATAGCTGTCCAGGGGTATTGGGAGGAGAAAAAGACGCGGGTCTCGGTGAAATTGACATTTGACGTGGTGAAAAGTACGTCGAGAGATAGAGAATTAGTAGTAGAATATCATGACGAAATTTGGACATGCACAGGGCATTTGTGCGATGACTGTGATGAATTCTATACCAGAATTGTCATTCATCAGCAGTTTGATGATGATTCAAAAATTTCGTCGGGTCTCCGCCTTGCCTTGGACAGGAATAGCAAGCTTGGTCCGAGTTACGCAAAAGCAAGAGTGAGATAAGTTGGTCCGTGCGGTGATTCCCCCATGTTCCACTTTACGTAATCTTTCGATCTAATCGATATGAGGTCAATTAAACGAAGTTGCGGCCGTAAAATTCAGGCATAGAATATTACTAAGCCTGAATCGTCAATGGTTGGCCATTCAACCCATGTCATTCTAGCTCTCAAATCCACGAACGAACTTCAAGATTCGATAGCATTGAGGTATCTGACTGGCAGGCCTACGGTACGTTCCAATTGATTAAGTAGTAACCCTCTCAATTTATATTTAACTAACATAGACCATCTAGATGCTTCCCCAACGAATCGTGAGAGCTTCGGCTCTCCGATCCGCCTCGCTGGCGGCGCGACGACTGCCTATCATCCAACAGCGCACATTTATTCCGCCCTCGATCAACGACCCTGCTATCACCGAGGAGAAATATCCAGATAGGAAGGAACTTACAGATAAAGAAGATCCGGACATGGTCAGTGGTATTCTAGAAATTCGTTGGCGATGTGCCGACAGCTGATGGATATAGAACGGTGGCTACATCAACCCCCCGCGAGTCAAGCGACAATTCCGCGATCCGCACGCAGATTGGTGGGATAAGCAGGAGCGACGTAATTATGGCGAACCTGTTCACGAAGATCATGACATTCTAGGCATGTTCTCTCCGTACGAATACACCTGGATTTCGCCTGGCAAGGGATTGCTGCAAATTGGCGCATTCATTGCTACCTTCGTAGGAGTATGCTGGGTGGTTGGACGTGTATACCCTGACAAGCCGTCTTACCCGCGGGAATTCGAAGGTGGTCTGGAGCGAGAATTAGGTGGTCCCGGTGCTATAAGGGTAACTTAGCGCTGATCAAGTCCTATAACTTACTAGAATCATGATGTTGACGATACTTCCAGGCAAGAGCTCCTGGTGACCCAGAACCATACCAGGTTGAGGATACAGAAGAAGACTAAGAAGACCCTTGTACAGCAAAATAATTCAACCTATCCCATTTGTACAATTGGACCTACCGTGTCAATACACACATGCAGCAAGATCGTGCCTATCCATTCCTAGGAGTGCCTAAGTAATGGGAATGCAGCTTATAAGACGATTGTGACCTCCAAACCTTAGCTTCATCACTTCAATATTCTAAATGTTATAAAGCACTAATGCATAGTGACATATCAAGGTTCCCTCATTCTTCATCTGGGTATGTACTCCTATTAGCTATGGCTGGAAGTATATTGATCTATTTGAAGTATAAATCTGAGGTAGGTAGGTATCGTGCTTACATTATCTACCCGGGCGGAAGGTTGAGGCCCACCCCCGACTAATGGAGGCAACTAGGTTCGATCCATGGATGCTTATTTACATCTGCCTTCAATATATGCATACTGATGAAGATGGGAAATCGCGACCGAGCTGGCCATGATCGGAAGGCAGCAACTAGTAGCGAATGGATCCTTCACATGAAAACGGATCAAACTGCAATAATCCCAACTCTTCTTCAATCTTTACAATATCCAACCGCTACAATTCACATCACCAAGCATCGCCAACTTCATATTCCCTGATGATACCTCATTCAAGAGGGCTGGCTCTGCTTCAAGTTTTGTTCACTGTATCCACCAGATATTCTTTGAGCTTTCTCTACTTCTCTCTTCAATATCGTCACTGTCGGTGAAGATGCGTTTCGAGGACTGGGATGTGTTACTATTTCCCAGGGATTCCAAAATCCCCTTGAAGGAGTTTAAGACCAACTGTCATGTAGTCCATGATAATGGTAAGCATCTGGTCTTTTACTTACCAGTGGGATACCCTTTAGATCTCGGAGTAGTTTTAGTCCCTGGCGAGATTCTAGCGTGCTGCCCTATGCCAGATCTATCCACCCAAGCACTAACTCAAGCTTGTTCAGAATTCGCGTACACCCACGGATCATACGGTCTGCCGACCATGACCTGTTTCATGCCGGGTCTGTCCCCTGGAACTCAATTCAACATCTCCCTTCACTCCTGGAAGACGCCTGATATCAGTCAGTTCACAAGAAACTACAGCAAACACCCTGAATTAGTCAAGTTCGAGGCACGGGTCTTAATCGATGGTCGTTTAGTTGCGTATGCTTACAATTCATGATCTCGAGTTCGAGCAAGCTCTAACAAAGCCTTTCCTAGTTCATCCTCGTTCAACCGCACCGGACCATGGCCCCAGTTGATCAATCACAGCTTTGGTGAGCCGCCTACACCGTTTATAGAACTTCAACAGCTTACACTTAATAGAGTTCACCAAGAATGGAGACCTCGAAATTCTCAGATTCCCTCCATTCCGCAGCGAAGTGCTTCGACAAAGTTACTGGAGCCCCGCAGATGAAGTCGGACGGATCAAAATCGTGATTAGCGAAGGCTTCCCGAGAGATTCGTTGACTGTTCCGATCGAACGAGTCAAGAACATTGTTGCATTCTCGTTCCAACATGCTCCACTTGGTAGGGAATCAAATTTCCTCCTCCTGACGCACTACGATGCCCTATACTAACATATATTCCTGATAGATATTCTCGAGAGCTCCGGAATTGCTTGGCCAAATCCTAGCATGTGGAGGCGAACTCCTTTTAACCCCACTATGCCAGTCCCGTCGCGCCAACATGAAGATGGTGCGGAAGCTCACCTCCATTCTCCTCGCCGTCGAACGACGAGTTTCATGAAAGGTTCATCCAGTTCATCTGTGTATACCTCTGGTCCTCCAGGATTGACACAATCCAACACCAGCAATTTGCTCAGCTCTATGCCTAACACTGAGGCATTATTGCAGCGTACTGGAGTTGGATCTAACTCAGCCTGGGCAGATCCCTTCTCCGCGCAAAAGTCTGATGCGACTGCTTGCTTTGACTGGACAAACAACAACTTCGGTCCTATTGGATATAGTCAAGCTACTAACAGTAGCAAGTCTAACTGCAACCCTGCTTCCAACCGCAGGGCAACCGGTATCAGCAAGGTATCACATTCTGATGTGAGCATGCCTGATTACGGGTTGGGCAATTCAAGCAGTGCCCACGGCATGGCAGATCATCAGTTTCTTAGCCTCACGACACCCCATCTTGGAGATATGGAAACCAATACTCATGACCCCAAAGTACCAACAAACACTCCAACGGCTATGGTTGGGTCAAACTTCATTGATGATCTCAACATTGACATGAGCAAGATTGGCACTCCTGGAAGTATGTCAGCCCACTACCTTGGTCCTACCATTACTTACCTGCGAGCTCATGGGAATGTTTAATATTGTGGGCGAAGCTGACAAGTGGTGCACAACAGGCACGTCAATGAATGAATTTTTCAACTCTAACAACACCAATTTCTCATCCGAACTCGCAACGTCTCTCACCCATTCGTTGCTGAACCAGCCACACCCGCTCCCCATCCAGACAGGAAGCATTGCCCCATCTGCCCCTGAAGTGAAGTCGCGAAAAGAGAATCGTATTCACCAAGACTCCCAAGTTGAAGGCGCATCAAGCATCGAACATGTTGAGATGCGAAAGGTATCGCAGTCGTCGTTCGGCAACATTGACAAGGAAAACCAAGATACCAGTACGAACAACTCTCCTCCCAGCCAGAGCACGTTCTCAGGAGTGTTTTCACGCCGATCTACATCAGGAGGAGACTTTAGTAATGATCTCACCAATGCTGCTAACGGATTTTCGCACCCAAATATGGACTCTCACACAGGCAGCGATTCGAACCCAGATACCCGTATCACAAGCGCGTCTGAGAAGGGCATCAAGCGTACTCGCCACTTTACGCCTAGTGGTGGCAAAGCGATTGACTGTGATATGGAATCGCTGCCTAAAAGCCCCCGTCTCCGACTAGAACTTGAAGGCCATTTCGGGGAACATGTCTAATGGATATAGCGGAGTGTCGCTAAGCATTACACACCAATGGAAACATATATACTTCTTTTTGGGATCATTGAATATTCATCTGACTATTGGACGCATCGGAAGGAAATGGTGGTATCTGGCATCCCCCTTCATAGATTATCATTGGAACGTGTTTATTTCATCCTTGTCGGGAGAGCATCACTGGCCCACTGTGTTCGAAACATGACGGGACGGTTTTCTGTCATACAGCAGCAGCCTCATATTTGGTTCGCGGATTATTCTTGGCCTGGCGAAAGGTTCTCGTATAGGAGTTTTAATGCCTTGTAGGGAAAACGAAGCAAGGTCAATGCTTGGCCCAGAAGTATCGATATGTAGATTAACTCGACTTCAGTACATAAGGCAAAGGCCAATACAAAAGGAATATTAGTTTCTAACTTCTGGGAACCTGCTTATTGTGCCACGGAATCTCACATCATAAGTCTTTCTTTCACCTTACCGCAGATCCGGCCGACCCCGTCCTCCTATAGGAGGCGTTGGAAAAAGGGGGTATAATATTCTCCGTGTTGGTTTGATCATCCATTATGTAGCCGGGCGAAGTTGATGATGACAGCATTATTCCTCATATCCACAATGCTTATGTCACTCATCACTACAGAGTCTAAAACTGAAGAAAACATGTGGATTAATTGGTTCCGAGTTGAAGAAGCTTCAACTAAGTCGAAGAATTAAATGATCTTGAATTTGATTTTGAGAGATTTGATTGAAGACCTAGTTCTTACTACCTTCACATTAGGAATTACCTCTGGATATGTGGCACTTATAGCCGCAGATAGCAACACTGGATGGCTTTTAATAGCTTGTCCGATCTTGCCGCCTAACCCTTTACCTACCTACACTATCTCTTCCCCGGCGAAGTTGTACTCGAGAACGACGGGAAGACAATCACCGGAAGCAGTGCGGCGACGGCATTAGCAGCAGGGACTGCTGCTATGATTCTGTTCTGTTACGAGTTAGGTTATGGCAAGATGGAAACCATTGCCAAACCAGCACGAATGGCGCAATTATTCAACAGCTTAAAGTCTTCGACTAAGTTCGTAGATATTGAGCCTATTTTAAAGCCAGGAAACAGTCCCGAGTTTGTCGTCAAAGAGTGCAAGGCGCTGGTTAAAGAGATTAGGGACGAAGAGAATCAAGCCATCCGCGTAGGCGCAGACCAACGGATCTCCAGCGCCCTGGGTGTTAGTGGATCAGCGACTTCGTTTGGGCCGCCTATTAGGAGGACTACTGGCTCGTTAATTGTCTCGGGAGGACAGTAGCCACACTAAAAGGCCGAGCTGTCGGACACCATGATACTCGCCTTTGATATTGTAAGTTGAAGGCATTCGACCAAACGCTTCTTAAAAAGAAGTATCTCTTAGCATTTCGAGCACAGTCACAATTTCGATGCCAAATATGCGCGCTGCTCCGACAACAAGAAGACCATCTTCAACTCTGGCTTAGTAGGATGGGATCCTTGAAACTGCCAGTTAAACTCGGCTTTACATACCTCTTATTAGCCACATTTAGATGTGATCGATGGTGAGACGATTGCACACCACCAAGCGGATATCGGGCGGCTTCGACATGAGATGAACCTGTCGGTATATTCATGTTCAATCTATGCTTGAGACGACCTCAAATGAGTAGCTGATCTACACCTGCAAAATGCATGTTAGGATGACACTTTACTCCACGGACTCATGAGACGGCTTGGCGCCGGACACAAGGACTAAACCTGCTCAGTGTTGACGATATTTAATTTTATCGTGCGCAAGTCAGTCCAGCTACGAATTTGCCGGATTACTCTTTTGAAACCCATATTCGTTTGATACAGAAGATCAGATTCTTGGCAGAGTCCGATTGACTCCATTCACAGTCGTACGAGCAAAGCGCCGTCGCTCATCCTAAATTCATCCCGTCTCAGCCGGGGTTGGCGTGTGATCGACGACGAATGCAACGAAGCACTACGAGCAATACCATCATCTTGATCTGCGACTTTCATCCCAACATAAACCTAGCGTCCGATCTAATCGCATATTTAAACAGGATGTCCTGTCCGGTTCCCTCAAGTCATCTACCGCGAATCTCATCTCACCAAATTTTACCTTCGTTACGAGTTGACCTCGAATTTTAACAACTACAAGTTCTGCGAACTTCTTCCGTTCTCTTGTACATTCATACCCTCACTTACATCCCATCGCTCACTCACTCCATCCAACAAGCACTCATTTCTACCCAACGGCACAATGCAGACCAAAGCCCTCATCTTCGCTCTCCTCACGGCCTCCGCCTCCGCCGCCGCTCTCAAGGCCCGTCAGAACAACAACAACAATAATAACAACAACGGCAACAATAACAACGCCAACAACAACAACGCAGCAGCATCAGCCAACGCCGCCGCCGACTTCGGCCAATGCACACCCACCATGTCCTTCGAGCTGGGGCGTCCGGGCCGCAAAGCCGACGAAGGCACGTTCCTACCAACAGACCCGCTGGTAGCCGAGGGCCAGCAGGACGCGCTCAACCCGAGCATCATCATGAACCGGATCTGCGACCAGCTGACCAACGTGTGCGAGGCCAACGAGGCGGCCGTGGCCGCGTGCGAGGACGCGCAGGCTAGCACCGAGGCTTTGGGGACGAAGGACGCGACTACGGCTGATGCTTTTAATGCTGCTTTGGGATTTTGAGTTGGGGATCTGGGTGTTTAAGGGGAAGAGGGATAGGCGCTTGATATAGCGATACTCTTGAATATCGGATTATAATATCGCTGGATAGTAGGCTACCGTTGAGAGGATATGGTGGGTGGACTTATACTTAACGACGTCACGGAGAGACGAATAATTGAACATATATCGTAAAAACGTACACCATTCACATATAATCATCGTTTCTTGCAGCGCATCGAGTGTCTTGTCGTAACCATCCATGTCTGATGCCGAGATGATATAATACAGCCTAGTTTCTTATTCAGGTTTTCTGCTCGACGCGCAATCACTCAATCTCTGGATTTAGCTTTGCTACTATACAGCCATTCGTTCCATCAAATTACTCTCGAGATCCCCTAGTTATATAACACTAAATAGCCCAGATAAATCGCACATATATAGGTAGCAAATAGATATACTTCGTACACGTCGTCCTATGACCAGGACTCCAGGCGGCAACAGTCCACGTCCTCCCTCTCCGCAAATCTCTTTCTTGTCCAAGGTCCAAAGATATCAGTTAAGACTCCTACTACCACAGTTGCCTATCATGGCCCTCAAACGCAAAGTTGAGCACGACTCCAACAAACAGAGCGGTACACAGGACAGTCGGCCCCAATTTGTCGTAATACTTGATAACTCTGCGCTCGCGTATACCCTTACTTCGGTACAGGTAAATGCCGACAGAGTAGCAGAGTGACATGATAGCCAGGAGAGTGAACACGCCGGATACGAGGAACGATAGCTTGGTCGGCTTGCTGCCGAAGTTGAGCAAGGTGACGGCGATTGTGCCGATGTAAATTGAGAACTCGAGCTAAAGACACTGGTTAGTAAGGAAATATGATTTGCTAATTCTTGAGAAGAGGGGGGAAAACATACCCAGCTAAGATAAGTCCTCTCCGCAGCGAAGTAGACCTTAGGCTCGACTCTGACCGGCACGTAAATCTTCTTGCCCTTGGGGGCCTTGATCTTCTTTATCTGGATGTTTTGATCGCCGAAAAACATTTGGGTTCGGTTACTGAGAGGCACCGTTGTAGCCCGAGGACGTGGTGCAATAGTTTTTAAGACTGACCACGCCTTACGGCCGGCCGCCTTTGTATACCTCTTAGCCAGAGCTGAGTAGTACTTCCATCCGCCAACTCTCCTTGCTTCCTCAAGCGCGTCTTCCTCGTCTTCTTCGTTATCTGAGTCATACAAGGGATAGTCTTGGTTAGTAACCGTACCCTCCGCTGTTTGGTCCTCGATGTCCCCAATAACAAAACCTTGAGTGCCGCGCGACAAGCCATTTCCGTTGCCAGAAGTTCCTGCGGATCCTTCGTTGGTACTGTCCTCAACGTCCGAATCGATATCATCGTCTTCATCTTCTGAAGTCGTGCCGCTCGTATGCGATTGCGTGGGCCGGTGAATGCCAAAGTCATGTGTTACTGGTTTGCGAATGTCCACATCCATCTGCGGCATCCAGTAAGGAAGCAACTTGATTCGGTCAGGAAACAGGGAGGCAGTGCCGTGGATGAACTTGGAGAATTTGGGTACAGCTTCCACAAGGTGACTCGAGATGAGTTGGCGAACCCACTCCGGCGGTTCTTGCCCATGCTGAGTTTGGAGCTTCACTTCCAAGACAGCATAGGGGAAACGAACAACGTCCCCTGGTGGCAGTTGTGAGAATGGATAATCAATACCGATGTCCATTCGCCTCCAGTTGTCACCAGATCTCTGGACACCATCCAAGTTGTCCTCTCTTATCATTGTAAGCTCGGTGTCGAGAGAAATTCGAACACGAGCATCAGCAGGAAGCTGAAATGCAGTCCGATTGTAAAACGATCTGCAAACGGGCTTATACCCGTGCTTCAAGATTGAGTACTGGATTTCTTTTGCAAGAGTCTCGTCCTCGGCAATGGCCTTTTCAGGCTTCTTACCCTCCCTCCGAGCCTTCTCGAAAAGGGCTGCTGGGAGTAAGTCACCCCTCAGGTAAGCGTTGACATTCTTCTCCTTCATCGAGAAGCGAGCCTTGACAGACTTTTCTCCTGTCCAGTCTTCGCGGTGCGTTTTACGCTCCACGAAGATGGTGTCGGATTGCATGCCACCATACCATCTCAAACGGATAGCCTCAGCACCCTCAGTTTTCTTTAAGCGGCCTTCGTATAACTCCCATGTCTCTGGGTTGTCAAAGTAGATAGAAGAGATGGCAGAATCTTGTGGTTCAAATTCCTTGCTAGCATTAAATACTAGCACAGGAAGATGCTTCAAGATAATGAGCTTCAACTCGGTGACATTGTCTGGATGTACCCAGTATTTGGTCGTCTGGCGAACAAAGCTGCCCTGAGAACCACCAGCCGCACTGTCACCTTTCACCGGGTTTCCACGTGTCCTAACAACGTTGTACATGTTGGATAATTTCACAACTTCAGCGTCGAAATCTTCATTGTAGAAGGGTTTGTTCTTGAGCGCAGCATCAAAAGAGGGTCGAAGATGCCAATTCGTCATTTTCTGTTATACAAGTTAGATCCTTTGGAGTTGATGTACCAAGTTGGAGTACGAACATCGTGTTTCTTGATAATCTTGTAGAAGCCCGTATAATTCAATTGGACATATTTAGCAAGATCGTGAACGTCGGCAATGATGTCGCTCAAGTCTTCTTCGAGTAGTATAAACTCTTCCTCGGAAGGCCCTTGCTCCGTCAACCCTCGCTCGGTGACCTTAGCCACGACCTCTTTGACCTCTCGTTCGCTAACAGCTATACGGCGTTGAATTTCCGACTGCTTAACCTTGGTCTTAGTATAAACCTTATCAAGCTCCGCATACAGTCTAGCGATGAACCGTTGTTCATCTTCTTCGGTCCACCTATGTCTCTGTTGGCCATTAGATTTAGCCTTGCCCTTCTTGCTCCCCGAGGTATTATCATCGACGTCTACGAGAGGCCCCGAGGCGGTCTTGAGCTCGGCCTTGAGTCCATCGTAGTCGATATAGTACCATTGGTACTCGCGAATGATGCTAGAGCGCAGCTGCTCGCCGAACTTCATGACGATTAAACCCGGGCGAGCGCGCCAGTTCCTGTTGCGATCGGGATTTCGAGTAGAACGCCAGGAGACCTTCTTTGTTTTTAAGTCTTCAATAATTAGCATGGGGAAACATAGGTAGCAATCAATATCGACAGCATGACATAAAAGATACGAAATCAATGGAGGGGAGGGGATGTTACCAACCGTCCAATGCCTGCAGAGAATCGACTTGGTTATATCGCGTGGCTGCAAGTCACAACAAGAGCAGAAAAAGCAAATCGATTATTAATAACAAAGTGGAATAAAAGCCAATGAATTGTACAACGAGATGAAATTACACCTGCAATATGTGAGAGATATGTACTATGTAATGAAAAATGCAGTATAGTATAAAGATATGTCCGGGTAGCACATATGCGAAGCAACTGGAAAGCTGCACGATCGATTGAACCGATCAAGCAATGTGAAGCTTGGAAAACAGCTGCAGACCAGCCTCGCGTCATGGTTGGTAGAACCCCCACTATTTGCACCTCCACAGTAACGGACGCTTCAGTTGCCATTGTCCAATCGATTAAGGTTCGACTAGCACGTGCGAACCTTCTGTCAATCCGAAGTTGAACCTGAACTTTAGCAGCTCCAACGCTACACCTTAGCGCCAATGCTCACTAAAGAAACCACGAGAATTCAAAAAAATACAGTTCCAATTGAACTAATCCCGAACTGTGTTATGGGATGGAATTGATTCCGCAACCCCACCTACCGAAAGTCCGTACCTAGCTGTCGGTACCCTGAATTTTTGCTACCCCACCATCGACAGCTATCCATATACGGCGACAGCGAGAGCTTCCAGCTTGTCACTACACTCGCAACTCAACATGGCGACCAAAGATGACAGCGTCGACGCGCGCATCCCGGCCTCCTGTCCAGAGCCGATATCCCAGATCCTCCGAACCGCCTGGCACCACGACCTCACCGGACTGAAGCCGCTCCTCAAGGAGCCCGAAAGCGCGCGAGTCCAGGAACCGACGACAGGTGAGAGCCCATTACATGCCGCGATCCGCGCCTGCGCGCCAGCGAATCAGGGCGCGCTTGCCGACGAGGATGTTGAGGAGCGCGCGAAGGCTGTGGTGCATGAGTTGTTTATGAGCGGCGCCATATGGAACAGCCTCGACAACAACGACGAGACGCCTGGGTGCGTGGCTGCTCGTCTTGGACTCCAGGGCTTGTATACTCTGTGCGTCGAGGCGGGTGTGCGGGCTGAGCTGCTATTTGGTTTGCTGGACGGGTATGAGGAGTTAGAGTCTGACGACGGCGAGGAAGAGGAGGAAGAAGATGGCAATGCGCAAGACGAAGGGGAAGAGAAGGAGGGCGAAAATGCAAATGGTAATGCAGAAACTGACGGCGCAGCGGAAGATGTCGAAATCGCGATAGACTCAGAGCAGACCTTCGTACCGAAGCGTGCTGGTGGACCCGATGTCAACAGCAAGGACTACCTGCGCTCGGATCTAACCTACAGCGACGGGAAACTAGTTGATTCCGCCCAAAACGGCGTAATGAGTACGTATCCAGAAATTAACTCCCTCCCTCCCGAAACTTAGGGCAGGGTCTTGGACACTTGGAAGCTATATGCTAACCCCTATTTCGAACAGTGGCCTGGGAAACATCCATCATGCGCGCCTCCGTCGACGCTCTCCTACCCGGTCTAGCAGCCGGCCGACGGATCCTCAACATCGGCTTCGGCATGGGCATCATCGACTCCATGTTCGCCGAAACGCGCCCCTCGAAACATCACATCATCGAGGCACATCCTGCCGTTCTCGAGCACATCAACAGCCCAGACTCCAAATTCGGCAAGGAGTGGGAAGCCAGCGGCCCCAGTGACGGCGCTTACAAGGTCCATTCCGGGAAGTGGCAAGAAGTGGTCCCTAAGCTGCTCGAGCAGGGCGAGACGTACGATGCCATATACTTCGATACCTTTGGCGAGGACTATAACCAGCTGCGTATGTTCTTCACCGAGTATGTCCCCGGACTACTAGAAGAGCAAGGCAGGTTTGGTTTTTTCAATGGCTTGGGCGCCGATCGAAAAATCTGCTACGATGTTTATACCCAAGTTGTTGAGATGCATCTTAGCGATGCGGGTTTGGATGTGGAATGGCAAGAGTTGGATGTAGATATGAAAGACTTGGCAAAGGAAGGTGAAGGAGAGTGGGAAGGCGTAAAGAGGCGTTATTGGACTCTAGACAGTGAGTCAACCCATGGTTTAATCTCGCAACGTTTCTTTTGTTTTAGAAAGCTAACCTGTGACAGAATACCGACTTCCGACCTGCACCCTAATGGAATAACTCCTTATCACATCTTGTTTCTAGTCCCGTAGCCAGACACCAATTATTTCTTGGATGTGTTTGGACTTTCTTGTCTAAGTCTATCCATCTAAGAGACATGCCACCATTTTTTCTGCACATGAACTCCGTTTTATCTTCTTTGGGTGCCCTCATCATTTATTTGAAGTTTTCAGGGTGCAGGATACCGGCAACATTGCCCTTCTGCACTCTCTTAAGCGTAAGAGCAGCAATAACAGCGGCACCAACACCACTTCCATCTTCGGCAGCAAGAATCTCGATGGGATCTTCCTCCCTGGGGTTTTTCTTAGCCGGCCAGTCGAGAATCTCCCGGAGAGCTTGCGCGCCCCGAGCCTTAAAATGCGGGTATTTGTTGAATACGGAACCATCTGCGCCTACATGGCAGGTTTTGATATTCTTTTTCATGCAGATAGCAGCAACTCCGCAGGCTGACAATCGAGCCGCACGTGTGCCAATCAGTTCGGCGGCTCGGCGGCTGAGCTCAAGTTCGGGACGAGTGCAGGTTAAGTGGAGCTTCTCTTGGAATAAATCTGCAGTCTCTTGCAAGTTCTCAAATGGGTCACTGAGAGACGTCAGCACAATAGAACAGAGACTCTTTCAAACTCGTTGATAACTTACTCCTCAATGGCCGAAAGGAAGGACGAATCAAGAGTATACGGCTTCCGCAGATATTTGATATCCTGTCCCTCGAAGATGTGAACGTCCTTGTTGTCGTGCAGATCAACCAAGATCAACCGGAAGATTTCACCCAGGTAGAGACCAGCGATACACTTCTCGAAAGCTTGCTGGCCTGGCCGAGGAGATTCCTTGTCGATGATGATATCGTAGGGAGTTCGCGGGAGAACCTTGTGTTCATTGTCAAAGGCACCCCACTCGCAGTTGATAGCCATTGGCAAGTTCGGGTCCAGATTCATGTGGGCCAGTTTGGGAATAGAACCACAGTTCTCCATATACGCCGCATTGCAGCCAGTTCCAAAGATACACCCAATAGCCATCTTTGGGTCCGTGTAGGCGGAAGCAATAAGAGTACCAGTGGTGTCGTTAATCAAAGCTGAGACTTTGATGGGAACGCCCTATATGTTTTGTCAACACTGCTTTGAGTTGAGTCAGTCCCAAGCAGTACTTACCTCTTTTTCCAAGGCAGCTTCCAGCATTGGTACAACGTTGTGCCCTTCAACGCCGCTGATATCGAAACCCTTGGTCCACCGCTGTAGGATGCCCTCATCAATGTAGTTCTGAGTGGCGGGATACGAGAAAGTAAAACCAAGTGGGATCTTTCCCTGCGATGCGGGGATTTCACCATGGTGAGTTTCGATGAATTGCTTCAAGCAATCGGCGATGTATTCCCAAAGCTCCTCAGACTCGCCAGTTTTAAGCTCCTCGGGCATGCGGTACTTGGATTGAATGATATCGAACTCCGACTTGTTTTCCGTCAAGGTAATCTCACAAACACGCAGGTTAGTACCGCCCATATCCAAGGCTAAGTAAGTGCCTGTCTCGTATCCATCCGGGAAATCCATAACCCAAGTTGGGTTCATTGGCTACGCAACCCGTTAATTAACCACCTTCGTGTATTAGTGATTTGGATCTGGAGCTTACAATGCTACCACCTTCCACACTTAAACCTATTAAAGTATTAATATCACTTTCTTTACGGGAGTCGATTTACCTACCCTTCTCCAGCTCGGAAACAAAATGCTTGGTAATTTGCTTAAGCTTAGCGGTATCAACAGTGAATAGCTCTTCCAATCTTTGAATCTCGGCGAGAAGGTCTTTTGGCACATCGGCCATCGATCCTATAATATATTATATTAGTAAATGAGATATTATCATTTGAAATATCCTAATAACCATTGATGCCATTATACGAGTTGTCATGGTGGTGGTGGTGATATGTGTGGAGGCGCGTTTGAAGACCGCCCGCAGGTAGTCTCTGCCCAGATTTGACGTCCATTTTTCATATAACAATGTCTGCTATGAGTGAAATTGAAAAATTTAAAGAGAACTCGAATGAAGATAGGTGAGGGTAAAGGTAAGGTGAAGAAAGTTAAATAGGGTGTATGATCGGGTAGTTTGAGACTAGCGACTCATACAGCACCCATTCGCGTGACAAGCTTCTGAATTTTCATGGATCCCATTCTAATTTCTTCCAAGTGTTTGCCATCTGAGAAGGAGCATCTTTGGCTCACAGTCTGCTGACGCTAGATACGTGCAACAGGTGGCGCAATTAAGTTTATCAAACTCCAGGGGAGGAAAGCACAGTCCAAAAGCAAGAGGGATATCCCAGTTGGAAGTCCAAGTACTCTAATCTTAGCTCTTTCATCCGACCTTGAAAGAACCACAATACCACAAGACTAAATCTGAAGTAAAGACGATAATCATACATACCCTTTCGGGACGGTGGCTTGCGAGGACCGAGACCGACCATTTTGAATATAGATATTTGCTAATAAATGCAACAGATGTCGACAATCAGTTATACGTATGACGGTCTAACCTCGAGTGTCAGTGTAAGAAATATATAATAGAACAGAAAAGGCGAAAGAAGAAGAAACTGTGTAAAGCAAACAACCGTGGCCGTGCCGTGTGCTCATATATAATGAGGGCTTTCAGGCCTGTCTCGGAGCAAGGGCAAACGAGAGGGCCTAGACACGGCTCGAAGTAATAAACTTACTCAGCTCAGCCAGATCCTTGACATAAGAATGGAACGAAGGATGCGGATAAGGCAATGAAAGAGAATAGCTTCGATGTAGGTAGCACGCAAAGTAGGAGCTTAAGATCTTTTGAATGGTGAGGGGAATTAAGGTTGACCAGAGTGCCCCTCCATCCTCGGCCCACAAATTTGCTTTCAATTGGTTCATTATCAATCTTGGTAACTTCTATTGGTTCTCATGAGCTTGGCTGGTTGGGTCTAAGGGAGCTGTCCCGCACTAAAATACCTTACTGCAAGTACTCCGTAACTCCATTCTTTTGTACCGTATTCCAACAATTCATAACGCCAAAAGTGCATGTGTGATTATTACATACATGTGTCACTAGAAGTTCCAAGCAATCTCCCTTTTCACGTATCAAGGAGCTTATTTCAAGGTTTGTCAGAACAGCGGTGTGCTCAATTTCTAGCGTAGATCCTCTTCGCCCTACTAATACACAGGAGGAGGATTGCAAATGTAGGTTAGGTACTCACATTTGCAGATTACTATGTACATGGTACAGCTACGGACATATGGGGATGGAACTCCGTAAAGTACCTCCTTGAGCTGAAATTGAAATTTGAAGCAGGCAAGCTTGTCACCCCGCATTCAACATCGAAAGTTTGTGGTGCCCCTTTAAAACTTAGGGTTGTGCCATCGTGGGGTGGTTACGTACCAAGTATAGATAAGGCTCGTGGTAGATAGAGGGATTTGAGCGATTTTGTTGAGTTTGGATTAGAAGATACGCTATGGTACTAAGGTGATCACATGTTTATGGTCCGATGATAATGTGATTGTTTTTAAGTATATTAGGATGACTCCATGAGAATCTCCACGAAGCTACAAGCTTGATTGACGTTTCAAAAGCCTAGAGCAATCACCAGCTTTAATTTATCAAGGTGAGGTCACAATGCCGACAGGTCCAGACAGCCGGTCCCCATCAAAAAATATGGGGTGCCGTACCTGCCGTATAAGTCTAACCTGAAAAGGACTAGTGTGATTAAATCTACTGCTGCAACGCGGATTAACGTGCTTCCTCAATCCCGGCTCTGACAGGTCGAACGCGCATTGGCAACGTAAGCTGTAACTTTTTGAAAGGTGGCCGGGTACCTCTGGACTGGAGAAAGCCACATGTAGCTGGAGCTGTCTAAGTCAAGACTACAACGCCGTTGATCATTTGCATTGGCGCTACTCATTTTTCATGAGTAGCCCATTCGGTTTTTCTTCGTCATGAAGTTCACCGCAGTTGCAGCTGCTTGCTTCTCTTTATTGTCCCAGGTCCTAGGCGAAACTAATGTTGCTGGACCGTCGTCGTCAAAGGTCACACTCTCAGCTGCCTTTAAGCCGCCGCAGGTCTTCAAGAATGCAAACCTTGTACATGTCATCTCTCTGGAAAAGAGCTACGCCAAGGAGTCTATCAATGTCTTAATCGAGAACACGTCTCCAGAACCTCAAGATGAATACTTCGTCCCATTTACGAGGGACCAGATGGCGAGGATTGGTGGCTTTGAGGTGAAGGACCGAAAAGATGCCAGTGTATCGGGATTCGTTGCAGGACCTGTTGAGTTTGATCCATTAAGGTAACGAGAAGTTCTCGTATAGATTGTCATGCCTTCGTTGCTAATGGAGAAACAGTGATACTCAGTACTATCGCATTCTATTGCCTGAACCCTTGCCGGCCAAGGGTCGACAGACCCTAGGCATCTCCTTCTACTACCTGAATTCATTCGCACCCCTACCTGCCGCGATCCAGCAATCCGAGAAGCAATACCTCGTCTACGAATTCTCAGCTTATTGCCAGTCAGCCTACCCCACGTTAAAGCAGAAGACAGAAGTCAAGCTACCGTCCTCCGATATTCCCGACTACACCAAGATTCCCGGTAGCGGCGAGACGAAGGAATTCCCGCAGAAGCAAGGCTCGAAGCTTATCTACGGTCCTTTCCCCGAGGTACCAGCTGGCGCAGTGCTTCCTGTGATGGTCCGCTACGAATTCACGAAGCCTATCACTCATGTGTCGCTGTATGAACGGGACATCGAAGTCAGTCACTGGGGCGGAAACGTTGCATTCGAGGAGCGATATACTCTCCACAACCACGGCGCAAACCTCTCGGCTCAATTCAATAGGGTTAAATGGGCCCAGTCCCAGTATTTCAACCCTCAATCCTACGCATTGAAGGAGCTCAAGGTCCCTCTCCGAGTTGGAAGTAAGGATGCGTACTTCACAGATGCTATCGGCAATGTTTCGACATCGCGCTTCCGATCTAACAGGCGGGAGGCTGTTCTGGAGCTCAAGCCTCGATACCCCGTATTTGGTGGCTGGAAGTATCCCTTCACTATTGGGTGGAATGCCGACTCCAAGACGTTCTTAAGGAAGAAGTCCGCTGACAGTTATCTGCTGAATGTGCCTTTTATTGAGGGGCCTAAGCAGCCCGAAGGTGTCGCGTTCGAGCAGATTCAAGTCCGTGTACTTTTACCAGAGGGTGCTGAGTAAGTGGCTCTTTAATGCTTTTTTATAGGGCGCCTGCTAATCAACTGTCTTGCAGAAACGTCAGATTCCACACGACAATCCCTCACTCCGCTATCACTGATTATACAGTTGATCTGCAAAGGACGTATCTAGATACCATCGGCCGCACAGTGCTGACGATCAACGCGAGGAACTTGGTGGACGAATTCCGGGATCGCGATCTGATCGTCTATTACGATTATTCTCTAGCGGCAAGCCTTCGCAAGCCATTGATCATATTCTCAAGCATGATGGCGGTATTTGTTGGGATGTGGGCTATCTCAAAGGTGGATGTAAGGTTCTCGACGAGATAAGGGCGTTTGGTTCTTTTTGGGACTAAGTACATATACGCTTGTACATTACAGGTTTTCCAAAAGGTCTAATGGTATCCTAGGAAAAGCTTTAGATTTGCCCAGAGGCGTAGGTTTGGCATGAATGAATACAAAAATGAACTGAATCTTTGAGTTAAACGAGTCACCCCTAAATACCTATTAAAAGTAGTGACTTAGCCACGTTATCTATAAAACGGGGATACCAGCCTGCTATTCATAGAAGTTGAGCACTTGACACTTTGATTTCAAACAGGGGATTTCCGCCGATTAGGACTATAGAGCCCGTCAGGGTCCTTCGTCGAGGTGGCACTATACGATGAAGCTAAATTAGCTTGGCAGCACTTGGCCACGATCAGAGCTGCACGCTGACGTAGACGAAACATCATAGGCTATCTTTTTAAGACAACTCCGGAGCAAGATTGCAGAAGTGAACAGCCGGTAGATAGCATCATATTATCCTCAATGCTGTGAAGCTAATAAATTTTTCAAAGAAGAAAGACATTATCACAAGCTAAAATATGCCATAGTAGCATTTCATACACAGATATCTGCAAGCATGCCTAAGGTGGGATAGAACGCAATACTACCTACTACCTACATATGTACAATGCATAGGTGGGTAAGTACATGTACTACAGCGGATATTTTGCAATTGACACGAGATTAAGGAGAGGAGCGTATTAAAGTTTCCGGTTCCCGACACGAGAGATTCTGGGTGAGATATCATGTCACGAAGCTGCACGAAATGCAGAGACCCAGTTCGTGTTATAGGTTGCCTTCGCAGGATCGTCTCGTTCGTGTAAGTTACAAGTTTTGTTGAGTTCGAGAACCGGATACACGGGAATTCTTGGCGGTTTACTCCTCTCCCACTACCAGTTCTTCTGGGTCTTTCTCATAGGCTGCGTGTGTGGCGCAAAAAAATGTCGAGGCTTCTGCAGCCCTCGTGCCACCAAAAGTTGTTGATAAGTCGATATTAACTGCAGGGATTGCAGCATGGAAAGATGGGATGTAGGCGAGGATCATTTTTCTGAGGATCTTGAGAACCCCCCCCAGCGCCCGATGATCAAGATGGCTTCCTTCAGCTTGGATGTAAGCGACGAAGGGTTACACCGAAAACTACCCTCCCCGTGACCCTTTTGGGTCAGCAAGGCTGAATGTTTAATCATACATGGTAGGATAAATACCTAGGTGGCTTCCGCTTCTCTTTATGCATCAGTCCTCTATTCTATTCCATTCTATCGATATTCACAGACTGGGCTCGAACCAATTCTAGAAGAGAAGCCGCATAAACCACCTCATCTCTCTACCTACTACCTACTACGTTTTCCTAAGCCTACCAAACCTAGTTTAACAAGGCTTTCAACAAGCTCTAACTTCTGGTATAAGTCAATAATACCAAAAGAACACGGGTATTCTTCCCTTTATATAAACTACCAACTACAACTTATCTATCCTCGTCGACGAAGAATAAGATGTGTTTCCGCACCGAGCCCTCACGCAAATACTATTACCACGAGGAGTATATTCCCGTGAGACAAGCCCACCACCATCATCACCACTCGTCTGCGCCACGGGCTAGCTATCACTCGCATCACAGCCACCATAGTCATCACAGCCCCCGTGTCAGCACAACTAGCTACCGGCGCAGTGCCCCCGTGGTCTATGAGAGAACCAGTCAGACGAGATATCACTGAGAGATTCTGCCATTGCGATATGACGATGATTGAGCATCTTTGAAGCAAAGCATTCTACGCAATTAGAATTACACATCTAAGGAGACTTAAAAAGGTTGGACTGGAGGATAAAGTATTGATTATATACATGTTTAATTCTATCTTTAATTTCTGATTCTTGAACGAATATGAGTAATGAGTCCTTGACGGTTTTGGGTATAGAAGTTCTCGAAGAGGGATTGGGAGGTATGTACAATTGTGATAGTATTATCGTATTAGCGGATGATGTCCTCTGGCGCTTGGACCAAGCGGGGGATCGGCTTGCAGCTACAAAGGATAGCTTTAGAGAAATGACATCATGATGGTTCCTTAGCTCTGCTTCGTCGTCATCTTTCCTTCTCGAGGCTCGATACTACATACCTTCGCAGCCGCGTGTTGTTGAGGAGGGATTGATATGAGACATGACATTCCTATAGTTCCAAAAACTGTCGAAATATTTGTTATTTAGAGTGATAACTCGAACAAGTAACTAGGTCTAGTTGCCTCATACGTCTGATCCCTAACAAACCCCTGCTCAAGTATATCGGATCTACACGATACAAATCGCCCCACCCGAATAGGTAACATCAGATACATATACCTACTGTACTCGGAAACAACAAAATTGGAGCTCTATTAGAACAATCTTGTAAGTCGGATGAAAGCCTCAGGTCATTGGTGGATACATTGTGTATGATACCTACCATGGTCAATATAAACTTTTCTGTACCTTCCATTATTACACAGAGACCCATGGAGGTTACTCAAACTCGGGAACCACTGAAGAGGACATTACTTCCTTGGAATATATGAAGTACAAAAAGAAGGGAAGTCGCCAGCTAATTAGTTGCAATAGTCGTATCAAAAAGACGGAGAATCAAGCCAATACATACCTTATAACCTTACCTTGAACACATCATGTAGGTCAAGATGGATTTCCAATTCTTCAACAGCAATTCGAAAGGCGTCTCCGAGCTCGAGAAGATGTCGCAGCTCAGTCGTAAGGACAGCTGTCGGTCGCTAGGATCGACATACCTGTAATCCATCTACCACGTTCCCACCCGAGCATTCAGGAATTCGAGTGAGGCTGATACCCAAATGTCCGTTTTAGGAACCGCTCGCTCTCCATCCGCTCCAACAAGGGCGGCGCAACCAGCTCTCCAGCACCAGCCCGTAAAAAGGGGTTCTCCTTCGCATCGCTGCGCGGCTCGATCCAGCCCGAGCTCTCGCGGCGTCTATACCAGCTGATCAAATCGACCAACAACCTCGTCTCAGCGCACGAGGCGGCGGGGCGCGAGCGCGAGACCATCGCGAAGCAGCTATCGGAGTGGGGCGAGCAGACGGGCGACGAGGCGGTGTCGGACATCAGCGACAAGGTCGGAGTCGTGCTGTCGGAGCTGGGCGCGCAGGAGGACACGTACGCGCACGGGCTCGACGAGGCCCGCGCCGTCCTCAAGACCATCCGTAACACGGAGAAGAGCGTGCAGCCCAGCCGCGACGCTAAGACCAAGATCGCAGACGAGATCCAAAAGCTCAAGCTCAAGGAGCCCGCGAGCCCGCGCCTCGTCATCCTCGAGCAGGAGCTCGTTAGGGCGGAGGCGGAGAATTTGGTTGCGGAGGCGCAGTTAACGAATATTGTATGTTTGTTTGTTTTTGTAGCTTTGATGGTTTTGATTCTCTGGGACTTGGACTGATGTTTGGCATAGACCCGCAGCAAGCTGAAGATAGCATACGATGCAGAGTTCGCGGCTATTATTGAGCGTGCTGAGAAGCAAATCATCCTCGCTAAACATGGCCGGCGTCTCCTAGACCTGCTCGACGACTCACCTGTTACACCCGGCGACGCAAGGCGACCCTATGAGAATGGTTCTGCGGCACGCCAGGTTCTGAATGACGCCGAAGACGATCTCAAGAGTTGGGAGAAGAACGCCAATGCTGATAGCTACGACGATGCGACGGGCATTGGCATCGCTGTTGGTGACGCTCATGGTGGAAATGGTAGGAGTGGACATGAGACTCCCGTAATGACTGGAGGTATTCAGAATTCATCTGCTGACGGCGGCGAACATGGTCTAGCGGGCGCTGAGGCACCACATGTGAGTCCCACGTCAACTTCGAACTATACAGAGAGCGAGGACAGAAGGGCTTGAAATACACCTAAGACAGGTATTCTGAGTCCCGTCGAACGTTTCGCAGTGGGAGTACTGAGGGGGTCTTCTGGATGGGTACTTCATAAAATGGTTAGCTGTGTGGGAAAGGGACGCTGTTTAGTTGGCTTCTATATTCTTCCTGCTCGGGCTGGTTTGGGTTGATTCAAGTCTCTGCGTTTACGAGTAATATGTATTAGGTTGGTAATAGGTTGGGATTAGGTAAAGATATCCCGGGTTATAGGTGTTAGGATGACTGCGAGATTGTAATGGACTATTATTCTATACTCAGAATCACTCAGGACCGATTTAATTGTCCTCTATCGTCAGATGTGAAGTAGATGTATTTATGTGCCTGCACGGTAAAACCTCGGAAACGTAAACCCTTGCTAAACCTCCCATGTCTAAAGCCCCTCTAAAGGTGACGATCATCGTTCGAGATTCAACGCCTTTTGAAAGGCGCACATTCAAACAAAATGGACTGCGTTGTCCTATCTGGACGCCAATTGCGAAGGCCCCTTTCGAACCTATGTAGAAACTGTAGTCGTCGGCTTCTACCTCGATTATCTCGATCATACACCAGTACTAGCTCTCAGCAACCAGACATCTACGATGTCGTCTGCGTGGGCGGCGGCCCAGCCGGTCTAAGTCTGCTCACCGCGCTCAGTACGTCCACCCTTCCCCCCTCAAGCCAATGCTCCTACACAAGCTAATTCCGCACTCGCAGGATCAAACCCAACAACCTCTAGCCTACGAGTCGCCCTCGTCGAAGCCCAGGACCTAAGCAAAGTCCGAAACTGGAAGCTCCCACCCGACCGCTTCTCGAATCGCTGCAGCTCCCTGACGCCCGCCTCCGTACAGTTCCTCGATAGAATCGGCGCATGGAGCCACGTGCAAAGGGAGCGCGTGCAGCCGTACCACGAGATGCAGGTCTGGGACGGCGTCACGGATGCCAGGATCGAGTTCGAGTGGGCGCCGAGCGCCGCCGCCGGCGGGAAGACTATTGCGTATATGAACGAAAACCTGAACTTGACGTCTGGACTACTGCGCAGGCTGGATGAGTTGGGAGGCGTGATGGTGTTTGATGGGGCTAGGGTTGAGAATATTACGTTGGGCGAGGAGACGGAGCAGCTGGATTTCCGGGAGTGGCCGATTGTGCATCTTGCGGGAGGAAAGCAGTTGGCGGCGCGGCTTCTTGTGGGTGCTGATGGAGCGAATAGTCCTGTGCGAGCATTCGCGGGTATTGAGGCTAAGGGATGGGATTATAATCGGCATGGAGTTGTAGCGACGTTGGAGCTGGAAGGACCGGGTTGGGGTGGAGATGCTATGAAGATTGCGTACCAGAGATTCTTACCTACGGGCCCCGTCGCCATGTTACCCCTACCAGGGAATTATTCTACGCTCGTCTGGTCCACTACGCCGTCGAACGCAGCGCTACTGAAGAGTCTGTCACCGAAAGATTTCATCGCCCTCGTCAACGCGGCCTTCCGACTCAGCCCCGTGGACCTCGAGTTCATGCACACGATCAGCTCTGGTCAGGAAGACGAGTTATCGTGGAGGTTACAGCACACGCAGTTTGATCATCAGGCGATACCGCAGACGGTTGTGGGTGTTCAGGAGGGGACTGTGGCTTCGTTTCCGCTGAAGCTACGGCATGCGGATACGTATATCGGCGAGCGAGTAGCTCTCGTAGGAGATGCCGCACACACGATACATCCGCTTGCTGGACAGGGCCTTAACCAAGGTCAGGGCGACGTCGAGAGTCTATCCAGGACGATTGAATATGCGGTGTCGCATGGTCAGGATATCGGGACGCGCATGTCACTCGAGCAATACAACTCGGAGCGGTATGGTCCCAACCATGTGCTTCTGGGTGTCTGCGATAAGCTGCATAAGGTCTATTCCGTGGGAAGCGGACCACTGGTCCCCTTGAGGTCTCTGGGCCTCAACGCGATTAATGCCATGGGTCCTATCAAGGACTTCTTTATGAACCAGGCTGCGGGAAATGGCATCAAGTTGTTCTGAAGGCGATGAATTGTTATGGACTGTATTGCTAGGAGATGCGCTGTGTATATTATGTACCACTAGAACAGCTTGAAACCCGCGATAGATAATGCAGAAAGACGCGTCTAAACAGTTGGGAATTGTAATCTACGTGGAAATTCAGCATCTTGACTTCTCTAATCCGGCGCGAAACCAACATAACTGATTAATACTGCCATGGACTTAGGATTCGATTGACCTTAAACACGTAGGAGTGAGGGTTCCATCGTGGTATCAGAGATGGCAAATCAGAAGTACAATGCTGGATATCATCTTCCTCATGGCGACGCGTCAAGGCGTCGATCATAACGAAAACGAAGTTGAATAGCAAAAATTACACCCTCTACGATCCCAAAGGATAATAGAAGAGGATCAGCTCCGCGCTGTGCAATGCAGGCCTCTCCCCTTGAGAAGCCTCCTTCATGAGCGAGGATTCTCAGAGCAAGGTAAGTATGAAGAAGAAAAGAAAAAAAGTTTGAAAGAGAGGGAGGAAGCCCAGGTATTTATACCAAATGGAAGCGGGTCAGAGTGGGGCCAGGCAGCAAAGCTAGTGGGGTCAACAAAGCGCACAAAGCGGGGTGTGCCTAACAGAATATTGTCTGAAGTAAGTGCCCCGGGCCCCACTTGCTGCGAGTGGTAGGTACGGTGCACTACTGTACAGTACGTACATTGTTACCTGGTAACGGCAGATATGTTACCGATAAGATAAGATAAACATTTTTCTTTCTCGGGTCGCATTTTTTTTCTCGAGATTACCTACATACAATCCCGCCATCCATTCACCCCACTGGCGAGATTCAAATCGCAAATCACCCATCATGGCGCCTTCATTGGGACGGCGACAGCCTCCCAGCTCAGAAGACCTAGATGAGCGTAACGTGAGTTGCAATACGACCTTTGATTCAAACAACTCAATCTAATGTTTCGACTAGATCGTAGGCATCAATAGCGAGACAGTCACGAACACAGTCTCGAACGACTACCCAGACAACTACGCAAATGAAGAGCACGCTTGGGACAAGGAGACGTTCCGACAGAGCTTCAAGGTCCAATGGCACCAAAACCAGCAATTCGAGGCGCAATTCTCCCTCATTGGCATCGACGCTTCCATAGCCAATGCCTTCCGTCGCATTCTCATCGCTGAGATTCCCACGATGGCCATCGACACCGTATTTATTAATAATAATACCTCGGTCATCCAGGATGAAGTGTTTGCCCACCGTCTCGGCCTAATACCCTTCACAGGCGGCAAGAAGGGTCTTCGGGAGTGGATGGGTTTCTGGCGCAAGCCCAGGGAAGGCGAGGCCACATACGAGACCACCTTCGACAACAACACCATAGCTCTCAAGCTCAAGGCGAGGTGCACCCACAACCCGAACGCGCCACCGAACTCGAAGGACCCTAAGGAACTTTACCACAACGCACACCTTTACGCCAAGGATATCGAGGTCTCGCTTATTGGCGCGCAGTCCAAGTTTTTCTCTGGTGAGGACGCGATCCGGCCCTGCAACCCCGACATTCTGATCGCGAAGCTACGGCCGGGCCAGGAGGTCGACATGGAGATGCACATGCACAAGGGTTTCGGCTGGGACCACGCTAAGTGGTCGCCCGTAGCTACTGCAAGTTACCGCCTCATGCCCACCATCAAGATCACGCAACCGATTCTGGGAGAAGATGCCAAGAAGTTCGCAGACTGCTTCATGCCGGGCGTTATCGGACTTGAGCCAGTGACGAAACAAGAGGCAAGAACCAAGGGTAGTGGGTACGAAGGCCATGAGGGTGAGCTGAAAGCGGTCGTCAAGGATCCGATGCGCGACACAGTCAGCCGCGAGGTGATGCGACATCATGAGTTCGACGGCAAGGTCAAGCTGGGACGAAGGCGCGACCATTTCATCTTCTCTATCGAAAGCACGGGCCAGTGGGATAGCGACGAGTTGTTCCTGGAGGCAGTCAAGACGCTCAAGAAGAAGTGCCAGGTTTTGAAGCCGCAGGTCACGAATATGGTCTACACGTACTAGGTTCTAGATCGAGTGGGCTGGCATTGAGTTGTAGACTAGAAGTCTAAAGGGGGTGGACCCTTGGCCTGGTGGTACTACTTTGCATGTAAAGGAGTTCTTCTATTCATGACACCGACGACGGCGTTTGCAGGAAAATGAATTGGAACGGTTGATTTTTCTCGGGGAAAATAGAGTAAACGTAAAAGAAAAGCCGATAATATACTGCTTATTAAGCTTCAACTATCTTTCTAGCCAGGCTATTCATAGCCGCTCCTGAAGCTATTGATAACCCTGCTAGTGGCATCGTAGTGTATGTGTCTACTAACCTTGAACTTCAGTCGCTAGAAGTTCAGCGTTACTGTCACGGTTAAGGTTTCTCGCTCATGGGCTTAGTTTGGTAACCCATTACTGCCAAGCATCAGTCGTTAACATTAACGTGTACGCCCCATCCACAACGACAACATGAGGTGTCATCTGTCTCCAACATCAACCTAAAGCTAGCCCTGACTTCGTCATTCGTGATTACCGCCTAAGTACTAACAAAGAAGCCGAACTCCCAAGTACGAGAACAAGTGATTAAGGGGTAGAATTACAATTGGGAAGGATTATAGTTTGTCATGACAGGCCCTCGGAGATAGTCATAGGCTTATTCATATGATGCTAGGCAAAATATAGACTGACAGCCTCGACGGTTTGCGAGGTCGACCTTCGAATGCCAGGAGCTTATAAAGCAAAGCATTAATCAACTCTCTCTGCTAGCTTCACTTGTGGTAGGCCAAGAACGGCATATTCTATAATGACATCATTAATAAAGAAGGCAATGATGCCAATCATGCCAGCAGTAAGCAACGTCGCGCTCACTCTATATTGTACTATAATTCTAATACATGTAACCAGTTTAGCAATCTATATACACCATTAGGTTCTTGCCTCATTTCCTGCGAGACTACGAAGAAAGCCTCAACGAAGCTCAAGGTTTCGAGTTAGCAGTTCTCAGTAGACCGACTGAGTGAGTCATATACAAGTTCCTTATCTCCTTGCCGGTGTGTCTTGAGTACTTCCCCTTGGGCATATCTCAAGACTCTATCCCATTAGATACAGAGTCCTCTGACCGAACGATCCCATCAATTACTAACATGCGATTGAGTAGTGCTGAGATCGATCGGCTTCTACGTGGATTTGAGGAACTCGACGAATTCCGTTGTCGAAGGGAGCGCCGGCGCATAGCAGACGAGTTTGAGGAGCAATACAAGGAGATACGAGAACTGCTCACTGGGCATTAGACCGGATGGTCGGGTAGGAGATGGATACGGCACTCAGTTTGAGGTTCAGGGAGAGATGAAGCCATCTATAGTGACATCTTTGGATAAACTTGGTAGGAGGCTTGGCTTTTTGTTGATAACTGTTATTGCAATGGAATATGGTAAAGGGTTAAACATCTGTTGGTGCTAATGTCGTATGCGGAATCATATATTATATATTTTACTCGGATCCTCGTTCTGCGCGAATAGCCATGCTCTTTCTCAATCAAAACAGCCAGCCGAGGAGTCATTCCGCTATTCCCTATGAGCATTGCAAATTGAATTGAGAAATGCGCTAATCTCAGTAAAACCCCCCATCATGTGGTAACATGGGACAAGCACAGCGTTGTGCCCTCTTATCAAATGGGTTTACCTGGGCAAATCACCCAGGTTCATTTTGATAAGACTTCCTATAAGCAATCTTACGAACATCAAATGCCATCTAAAGTTTCTCATTAGAAGTTGTGCGAAAGAACAACGTAGATGGAGCATGCTTGCCTGATGAGTTTCCTAGTAAGATCGCCTGTATGGATAGAATAGATCGTTTATGATTTGACCGTCCATGGTCCATGTGACACGAAGCACGGTAATTGCAGAACCGCATATTGCTGTTTGGCTTGTATGTTAACCTGACTACCGTGAGGCTCTATTGCCATTTCGAAGGTAGCCTAATGGGATCTGGCTCTTCGCATCGGTGGGAATATCGAATTTTGAGCACAAGAAGGTAGAAATTGCGTATGACTAATAATACGACCTTGTACTCGCGCTCCGATATTCGTCTTGTGCGCCCGGGAATGCGCCGACCGGCGTCGCGACAGCAGTTCTCTCGTCGTCCGAGCTCGGCTGATCGTTATCAAAATCATCTGACCGATCTGGAGGGGCACGCATTGCTTCGAGAGATTCCCTTCCAAGTTCTGGAAGCTGATAGGGCTTGATTGTGTGTATATCTCTTCCTGATGGTAGAGTGGCCAACAGCGTCCCCGGCGCTGGGATAGCTTGAGTGAGCATCTTTCTAAGCGTTAGTCATAAATACGTCAGTTTCATTCAGTTGGGACTCACTGTATCATTGATCTTTGTCCATTTGGCATCCAACATCTCGATTACTCGAGTTTCTTCTAGCTTGCCCGCATCTGCGCCCCAATTCGTCCCCTTTTCAACTTTCTTGTCTTCCCTTCTCTCGGACCAATCTTTCTTCATTCGGCCGAGGCTGAGACCTTTTTTAGTCTCCTTGGACTCGATACCAAGTTCTTGAAGGCCGCATCGTAACCAGCCTAGGGCATTCCCAGTTTGCCCAGATAGTTCGGCATCAATACCGAAGAACCGGCACGCCTTTGCCCGGCTGGTCTTTCTGAAGTCCTCCAGATATCGCAGGAGTCCCTCGTTGAGCTTCGAGACTCCTTTGCCCGTTGATTGGCATAAGGAAGATGCTTGAGCTGCGTGATCTGCAGCTGCAAGACACAGTCGGGCAAATAGGTGAGCCCGGACCTTGGGTATCTCGGGAGCCTTATACATCCACTCGCGGTCGTTATCGTTGCGGTCTTGTGCAACAACAGCTGGATACGGATCATCCTTGAGAACAGCAAGCAATGTGGCCTCGGCTAATGCAAGTAAGGACATCGCACGGGCAGTGGACTGGGTAATATCGGCACAAGGGGGAGCGGTGGTAAGCCCCTCGGCTCGTCGAGCAAGATAGTCATGCGCCGAAGCTGCATCTAGCAGGTGTCTCGTGGCGGTGGTAATTGCTGTAGTGCGTTCTTGTGTACCCAGTGGCGCACCTGAAGTAACATATAGCGGGTGTAATGAAGAGCGGGCAAGGAGAGTGTGAGTATACCCCACGGTAGAAAGAATGAAAAATAATTCATATTCTAGAGATTGGACTTTGACTCTGGCTATTTCCTTTCCAGGTACGGCATGGTCCGAAAGAGTAGGGCGCCATTCAATGGTAGGGGTAGAAGTTAGGACTACACTGATTTCCTCCCCAAAGACAGCCTTGTTACTCAAGCCAGCATCGGTCGCAAGGAGATATGGAAGATAGTTGTTTATGTTGGAGAGTATCGAAGGTAGATTTGGTCCTTGAGATGTGGCAGGAAGTCGCTTATGCTTCTTCAGTGAGTCTTTCACAACGCCTCTGTGTGTACTTGCGTTTAAAGTCAGTGACGGGTGTGATTCGCATGTGAAACTTGAAGAGAAGGAGAATGATGATGTGGTAGGTAGTGTGAATGGAAAAGGCATCTTGGAATGATTATATGTTCAAATCGCAACACTTCATATAAACAAAATTAGAATTGGCATGATTGATTTTTCATACGCAAATGTGTTTTGTGAATGAAGGTCTCCAAAGCCAAGTCCCTTGGCCTGATGAGCCCGAGTTGCTCATCCCATGACTTTTGTAACAAAACAGCAATCAGTTTCCCTTGTAAAACCCGAATATGCTTCAATCAGGATGCGATAAGGATAAGCCCCACGCCAAGAGCCTTATCGTCAGCCACCACATAGCTAGCTGCTTGTAACATCCAATATCCCGACTCTTTTCAGACCCCTGTCCCCTGCTGTGACGCGTTAATGAATGCACTAAGCACGAAGATAATGTGGATTGCACCAAATTGTCAGCTCGACTTCGTCAATGCTCAATGCTCAATGCCACCTGGTCAAAACCATTGGGCAGCTCACTCTCATGAATCCAACAGTGAGATCGCGCCCGACAATTGAACGGTGAAGACAATGGCTTCCGCCTCGCCAGCGCCACACAAGCCGCGGCGCAAGGCAAAAAAGACGGCGCATCTTGACGTCCCCGTCCATGTCAAACCCGAAGCTCTGATCCGAACTCCTTCATTTCCTCTGGCAGCTTTCCTTTGGCCAGCCAGGAGCTCTCTTTCACAATGGGAGGTACTGCCGCTCATTCTTATGGTTGTCGGCCTGTTTAGGTGGGCTGCTGGGCTCTGGGGATATTCAGGTTGGTTATAGTTTTGCTCAATGCGCCTCGGTTCATCCATGTCAGACAATGCTAACATGGGCTTTCCACTGTAGGCTTCCAAAGACCACCTATGTTTGGCGACTACGAAGCACAAAGGCACTGGATGGAGATCACGACGCACCTACCGATATCACAATGGTATTTCCACGACCTGGAGTGGTGGGGTCTCGACTATCCTCCCTTGACCGCGTACCACAGCTGGCTGCTCGGTAAGGTCGGTTCTCTCATTGACCCATCGTGGTTCGCGCTTTATACCTCGCGAGGCTTGGAAGACCCGACACTCAAGGTCTTCATGAGGGCAACAGTCATTATTTCCGAATACTTGATATATATACCTGCTGCAGTAATATTTGTCAGGAGATATAGCAGACTCTTCGGGGTTGCTCAATGGACTGCGTCAGTAGCACTTGTTGCCATACTCATGCAGCCAGCAACTATTCTCATCGACCATGTTCACTTCCAGTATAACACAGTGATGCTCGGCTTCGTGTTAGCAAGCATGTCTAGCATGTTAGCAGGACGATATATGTGGGCTTCCATTTTCTTTGTCGCAGCACTGGGGTTCAAGCAAATGGCGTTGTATTACGCACCAGCTGTATTCGCATTCCTTCTAGGAAGTTGTACGTTTCCTCGCATCAACATTGGACGGCTCATGGGAATTGCAGCTATTACTCTCGCGTCCTTTGTGGTCCTCGTGTTACCTATCATCTTAGGCGCACTGCACGATGCCAGCCGAGGCATTGACTCGCGACCTGATCTTGATGGCCCTCGCCCTCCATTACCAATTTTCACCTTCCTCTCAGACTATTTAGATACGGAGGCTTCGTACTATCCGGTAGTTGAACAATTGGTTCAAATGGTCCATCGAATTTTCCCCTTTGCACGGGGCCTATTTGAGGACAAAGTTGCCAACTTCTGGTGCGCCGCCAACGTAGTCATCAAGTTGCGGAAGTATCCAACTGAGCTTTTACAGAGAATCTCGCTCCTTGCGACTCTAGCCTCGATTGCTCCGCCTTGTACGATCATCTTTTTCAAACCTCGCAAGGAGCTTCTACCGTACGCTTTTAGCGCAACTGCCTGGGGTTTCTTCTTGTTTAGCTATCAAGTTCACGAGAAAAGTGCGCTTCTTCCACTTCTCCCAATGACCGTACTCCTTGCTGGGAAGAAGGGACTAGGGAAGGAGATTAGATCCTGGGTCGGATTTGGCAACCTTGTTGGCGTGTGGACTATGTTTCCACTGCTAGAGAGAGTCAATTTACGGGTGCCTTACGCGGTCTTGACACTGCTATGGGCGTATCTACTGGGTCTACCTCCCGTGTCGACTAGCGCGTACTTTGAGGATGACCAGAATATCTGGACTCAGTGGTTAACAGCTATTATCCATGGTCTCTTCTACGTCGCCATGGGCGCCTGGCATGTACTAGACTTATCTGTGGCCCCGCCTCCTGATAAACCTGATCTTTGGGTTGTCGCCAATGTCGGTATTGGTGCTGCTGGCTTCTCCCTTTGCTACTTGTGGTGCCTATGGAAGTTAGTCCAAGAGAGCGGAATCATCTCTCGGAGATCTCCGGGATCCAAAGTCAAAACGACATGAGCTCCCTTTGAGCCCGTGCTCTGACACATACCTTGTAACATGCGAAGAATTAGAAATAAAAACGATTCTTTATAGCTAGCCTTGCGGATACCCGATTCTGATAGATATTTGCGCATTCGTGCATCTTGGGCTGCAGATCTTACGGGGCTCCGCTCAAGCACATGGTGCAATCACCGCGTTTGACTTAGGTCAGATTCTCTCTGATCTAGCCTGGCAGTTGTGATAGGAAGTCGTCTATGCCACATGAACTTGTCACCGCCCCTTCTACGATATGCAGTCTTCCACTAGCGCCATGGAGGCCATCTGTATAATGTGTTCAGCCGTGCTGAAAACCGGCCCAAGTTCTCTGTTGCCTGTAAGACAGCATCACTTCACATGCAAATTAGAAATTCCAATGTCCCGTAATCATTCCAACCCAACCGGACTCTTGATGAGATGACCGGTTGAACGTCTCCGCTCATTCGCACTTATCCGACTATCTAAAATGTACGATGCAGTTGACCGACTTCATGCTGTCATCCCGCCTTTAGGTGTGCATGTCTGATGAAGTTGTTGGGATGCCTAATGAGTCATGAGCCTCAATAATGGAACTGGCATTCTTCAGATGGCGATAATGCTGCATGACTGGGCTTATCCAAGAGGAAATGACCAACCAGCTAAAACCATCTTCGGCACCTTGCTTGCTTGTGTGATACGTCAGCGATAATTCTCCGCTCATCGTGTCTCTCAGTTTCGTAGATTTAGACTCTTCGTTTGCTGTTAGGCTTCAATCCCGGTCTTAGACATCGATAGCGATCTTGATGCCTAGAGGCGGATTGCTCCGACTGCCGTAGTCTCCCTAGAATGACCTTTTCGATCGATCAGACCCGGAGCTGGCCCACCGTCACTCGACTATATAGTTCGTGTCCTTGCCAGCATTCTACTGCCTCCTTACCTGAAGTTTCACCACAACTCTTTCTATCACACACCCCAGGCTATCCCGCCATTGGATAGCTTGGGGTCTGGTTACTTTTTGGTTGCTTTTCGCTTAGTTGATCTTTATTCGATGATTCTCTTCCAACTCCCAGGGCATCATGTGGTAGTTATGACTACCAACATAAGTGGTCCTTCTATATATATTCATACCAAACCCATCAATATTGGAGTGCTACACGCATCCATATTTTTCTTTGTCGTTACTGCAGAAACATGTTGGTTCGCAGGGTGCTATCAACTTTTCTACCTCATCTTTCTCGGCGCGTGACACCTCCGACACAGCGCTACTTGTGGGGATTTTGCCCCTCTTACAAACGGCTAGGGCAATAGTCAAGGATTGTTGGATGATAAGTGTGTGTAGGGGAAGATCTAAGGACAAGAAGGAATCCTTAAATATGGAGCGCGCAGGCGACAGATTTATCTGCCTACCTAATCAGCCAGGTGATCGCAATCCCGATGTCATGGCGCAATATGGGATGGGGGTAAGAACAACATTGTTGCGCGAAGGACTACAAGCTATCTGATCGGATGTCCTGGTATACATACAAGAAGGTTCTTTGTCCTCGACCTAAGACATACCAATTTCCTGACACCCGACAAGGATAGATTATAAGTAGGACTCGAAGCTTGCACCGCCATGGTAGACTCGTTTACTGATTTGATAACACTCGGCAGATCTCCTTACCTTTCGCGTCGCGGCTGAAGGATGGCATTTTGAAGACCAGAAAGGGGATGAGGAAGAAGACAACTAGACCAGATGCTATGGCCGACTCTAGGCTGCCGGGACCCTGGGGTATGCCGCGCGTCTCCGTCTCAACCCAATCCTGACAGCTAGAGTTCGACCGAGCCGTCAGCCGCAGCTGAGTGGAACCCTCGCGCGCCTGTAGGCATATACCTCGTCTCTGGCAAACCAGCTATGTCTCGTTCCGAGGGACAATGGTACCTTCGGCCCGCTGCCTTCCGGATAGCAATTCGGCGAGCGGCTCATCAGGATAGTGCCTATATCATGTGCCTTCTCGTGACGGTATTTGCCATCCTCCCGGGCGACAGCTGTTCGGGCACCAACACCATGTCTTCGTAGACCTTATTGGCCAGGTCTGCGTTGTGTCCTTGTTCATTGCACATACGTCTTCGCAGCTCCATTTTCGGGGTCACCCTCAATACCATGGTGTCGGGTCGTCTCGAATTGTTCGAAGTGAGCGCCCCAGATGCCTTCAATAACCGATAGGTGTCACTTGGCGCACCTAGGATGAGGGAAGAGAATATGTTGTTTTGTGAAGGACTCCAAGCTATCAGGCTAGGCTCTAGCTGGGCTCTAGGTATACATATAGGAAGCTCCTTTGTCCATAATGTCTTAGAACACCCAAAGGTGAAACATCTGACAGACGTTAAGAAACGCGGGTTCTTATTGTGGCAGAAAGGCACGAAGGAGCCCGTGAACCCTGAACCCTGGAGCCCTGTTGGAGGTCAATAGGGGTGGCTGCTGGGGTTGTCCCAAGCGGAAGTGGACGATACCAAGCCTCTTTTCGAGGACGCCATCATTGGCAACGCATTGTTGGTTACAGACGAAGTCTTGTCCGTATGCATCAAAGGATAGAATAGACTGGAAGAAGTTGGTGATGTATCTATACCTTAGAGGTATACGATAGATTTGGAATGGCACACTATCAAGTAGCTACCTAGTTTATCCTGATCAATTAAGAGAAGAGCAAGTCGATTGGTTGACTATTTCACTTCATATCGGAGTTACAAGCGAGGAAATTGCTTCTAGGATAAACGCTCTTTGTTCGCAGGATCTCACGTGATACCTACCCGGAAGGTCTTGAACAGGTTACGTAAGCATCCACCGAGTCACATGACTCCCCTTTCCCATCTCTCCTCTCTCGTTGTCATATGATCCATAACCATAAGATATCTGATACCAGACTTCTTGTTTATTCTCCTCCTGAGTTTACTCGGAGAATTGGTACTTATGAAGAGCTTTTGTCAACCCTGCGAGCATATTTCTCTAGGAATAATACATCATACGTAGAGTATTAGGTAAGCAGAGAATCAGGGGTACTAAATGAATGGCTAAAACTGAACTAAGGTGCTGTAACCTAAAAGTCGCATTCGACCAGATCTCGATGTGATGCTAATTCCTCTTATCAATTCCCTAGGCCATGGTACTCTTTGATCAAGTCCGCAGCACGCTCCGCAACTGCATACACAGTGGTTTGAGGGTTACCCCTGGTTGCAATTGGCATAACACTTGAGTCTACTACTCGTAAGCCCTCAACACCATAGACGCTTAGCTTTGGATCCACCACGCCGCCTCTTTCACGTGGGAGCATGGCGCATGAGCTCGTAGGATGCCAGCAGCTGAGGGTAGCCTTTTTGATATACTGCTTCACTTGGTCGAGATCACTCAGGTCACTAGGTGCTCCAGCGCTCCGCCGTCCATTCGGTTTGATATACTGACTTAGTGGCTCTGTGTGCACTATTTTATCGATGTACGTCAGATGGCGAGCGAACACCTCGATGTCTACTGGATGTTGAAGATATCGGGGGTCGATGATCGGTTTCTGAGCAGGGTCCGATGAAGCAATGTGTACACTACCGCGAGAGAGGGGGAACAGAAGGGCTGCGCAGAAGGTGAGGAAATTCCCGTCGCTACTGCCTGTTTGTATAATATCTGCGCCGGCACCTTCGGGAATAAAGTTGCCACATGCGGCGTAGAGGAAAATGTTGCCAGTCCCTTCAGTACGCTTAGTGAGCATAGAGTGGACAAAGTCGGTGTGGTAAGGGGAAAAGGGGCCTGAAAGGTCACTGGGGACCTCGAGGTCCAGTACATCTTCCAGCGCCCCCTCGCTGTTAGGCGCAATGAAATCGGCTACTGGGAGCAATGAGCCAGTAAAGTTACCGCCCACGGCCAACGGGCCTGCTTTATTGGCCGCTATATCAAGGCTGGTTAGTATTCTGTTTTGTTGATTGTGGATTCAGGGGGTCAATACTGTATTCTTGCATTGCTGCAGCAATTGCTTCAGGATCTTGTCGGCTTAGGCCATCCATTGTTTTGACTCCTTCGGCAGCCTCAAAACTTACGCCAGCGGTGGGATGGTCCTGGAGGTTCTCGCCCACGTTAGGGTTATCCACAATTATAGGAATGCCAAGCGGCTCGAGACGCTCGCGTGATCCTATTCCTGAGAGCTCAAGCAGCTTTGGTGAACCGAACGCCCCGGCTGCTAGGATGACCTCCTTATTTGCCCTTGCGATTATTCTGCGATCATCCTTCTGAAGTTGAACGCCTATCGCTCTCGGAAGATCTCCTGGCGTATCAAATAAAATCTTATCGGCAAGAGCACCTGTTATAACATGAAGATTTGGCCTAGATTTAGCAGGCTCGTAATAAGCCGTGGCAGAGTCACTCCGAGTGCGCGATGACGGGTCGATGGACATGGCGTTGATATACCCTCCAGTCATATCGCCAGAGAAGGGATCCCCAGTTGGTGGGAACCCAAGTCTCGTTAGCGTATCGACCCAAGCAGCGGGCAGAGGGTCGCTGGTTTCATCGGGAAAGGATACCTGAACGGGGCCGTCTTTTGCCCGTATCGTATCGTCAATGTAACTGAGACGTAAGTGATCGTATACAACTGGTGAAGGACATGAAAGCGTATGGGACTTCCTATAGTACGGAGCTAGGGTTTTCCAATCCCAGCCAGGGTTACCGAACTCGCCCCAAGCGTCAATAGCAGCTTTTGAATTAGCCACAAAGGCTTCGCCATTGATGGCACTAGAGCCTCCTAGGAGTTTCCCCTGAGAAAGGGGAACGACTTTGCCATCAAGTCCTTTCTGTTCAAAGTACTATTAGCGACCTTGACGTTCTACAGGATGAGTGTCTTGTGCTGCTTTTATTCACCTGAGGTGTGCTGCGGTAATTCCAATCGAAGGCATCTGTGCCCAGAACGGAAAGCCATAAAGCAGGAGTACGGATACGAGGGTCTTCCATATGATCATTACCAGCTTCAAGAACTATGACGGAAGTATTAGGATCTTCGGATAAACGAGCCGCGACCACCAAGCCAGCTAAGCCACCGCCGACAATGACAAAATCATTCGTATATTCCATTTTGAAGTTTCGTTAAGTTGAGAAAAGGTGTTAATGGAAATCATTCAGAGAAGAAAGTTGGAAGTTAAGTACTCATTAATGTGATGGCACTGGGGAAATTGAATGCAAGGGGCTATGCCAAGCCTGGTTGATTGAATTTGTATAGGTTAACGACTGCACAAACGTACATAGGTAGATACTTACCTAGACACTAGGCTCACACTGAATAACGTAGGACAGCCAAGCGGAGGAGGTACAAGTCAATTGGTGGCCATACAGGAAGTACTGCAGGTTGGTGGGTAGCAGACCGGAATAAATAATGGTTAGTCGCCTGCTGTGAGGGTAATGTATGTTGGTAGACAAGTAAGTTGTACGCACATATCACCTTACATCTGAGTGACGCCAAAATATCATGTGCTGGACTTCTCTCATCGGAATCAATTGTCGGCTAGGTAGCTACGGCATGTCTAGCTCCTAGGTACTAAGTACAGATTTAAATGTTCAGTTATTCGCCTCTTTGATTCCTTGCAAGAAGCAGGCGTAGTTCTCGATGATGCGCTACTTGCCTTCATACTCCATGAAGAGGTAGCGGAAATGCCCGCTAGCCTAGGTATTGCGAGCACTCTCTCGTCAGTCAAGGTGCAAAGGCATTCCCATAGCTGATATCTCATTGGGTTTTTTGTGGATATAGTATTCAATCATCAACTTTATACTATTCTAAGACTGCTTATATTAGACGTATTATCTCCAATCTCAACGAGTAAATAAAAAGGGGTAAATTGGTAAGTGTTTCCCGGTCTTAAGCGCATGCATAAAAGCGAGTATAGCTCTGAACGTTATATTGACCTCGTACTCGTTGAGCTTAGTCTAGGCATCACCTCATTTTACTCTACGCTTATAAAGACCTATTCATCTTACCTTTGCGGCGTAGCTTGTATTGGAATTGGTAATATTTGTTGGTAGGTTAACATCACAGCCTCCTTCCGCCATCAACTCACCGAGACGACACGTGGCAGTTCAACACTTGAAGCTTCCACCTTTGAATTATCATAGCCGAAATTTCTTCTAACTATCTTCCTGTTCAGCGATCCTTATCTTTTATTTATGATTTTTCATCTGCTAATTGTCTCCCGCAAAATGGCGCCATCCATCGATTCCTTCTTTGACAAAAGAATTGCAGACCAATGGGGTCCGACGAGGAATGAGTGAGCTATAGTAGGATTCACTCTATATATCATGAGGTTAACAGGCAGTCACTAACAGGGCAAATGCTATCCGCGAGCTTCTTCATGGCAGCATCAACCCCGAGGAGGCTGCTGCGAGATTTACAAGCGATATCAATGCATCTCGTACTGTTGAGGCAAGCAGAGGATCCTTGTGGGGAATGTGGATTTTGCTTGAAGTTACAGCCCGAAAGTTTCCCGAACACCATGCTAAGGTAGGGTATCACCCAAAGCATAGACACAGTTCTTCTTCAGTCTACTTAATTCTGACCTTTTGTAGTTGGTCAGAATGGTGGATGCCGTTCGACGACTTCCAGATCTCATATTAAAGGGGGAGACAGCTGTTAAATGGCCAGACCTTCCAATACTAGCAGAGGTATGGGGAGAGAACGTGTTTGACCGTATGTGACCATTATTTTCGTCCTTTCATCTGTTATCGCTAATTAACAGGGCGATAGGAGACGAGCTAGCCTATTCTGAAGATCAGGTCTCAGTAATTGCCTTCACAGCTCAGCTTTGTGCTCTGCAGCTTGTTAACGCCAATGATTTTCTGTCACCAGCAGAGCTAGATTTACACACAGCCTTTGAGCTGTCACCATCGCCAGGTTCTATTCTCAAGGCAGAAGACATCCAGAGGTTGAATATTAATGTACCTATCGCAACGCAATGGATTCTGCATGCTGGGGAGGTAATCTATAACGGCGAGGAAGGTTTCGGTCGTGGCTCAAGGGCGGGCCAAGAAGGGCTTAGCTGTCGTAGATGGAAGCTATGGAAGGAAAGGGCCGAATGGGTGTGTGGCCTTAAGCGAGTGGTCAGGCATGAGACAATAGAAATGGCTAAGAAAATGGTGGAGAGGATGAACCAGATCGAGAGTAATGATATTTAAAGTGTCTTCTAGGATGTTCAGTAGATAATGAATGTTCTTGAAAAGTGCTTAATGGATGAAGTATATCGGTCTTCATCTTCCCACTGGGTCTGTCCTTGTCACCGGGCGAGCTACTCTCGGCTAACTGACCACATAGTACGCACTTGAATACCCGTGTCTAAATTCTTCGTCAACACTCTCTCCGAATCACTCCCGTCATTTGCTGGTTCCCCACTGCTTCCTGGCTTAGTGACTTTCGCGGTAGCATTCGACCCTATCCATCCACCACCGATTGTCTGTAATGGTACTGCTCTGTCGGCCGGGAGGCGTTCGAAGTTGTCGCGGCTTTCCTTGCGGCTACGCCACGAAGAAGGGGATAAAGACCATTCCTTTGGAAGTAACTTAGAAAGGTACGGTCTCATGAATGGGAAATTGGCTACGAGAATGGCTAGCTCGGGCTCGAGGACAGTCCAAAGTAACCCCATTGGTAACGTCCATGTTGGATCGATAAAGGAAATGTCCATAAGAGACTTGAGGCGGATTATCGAGATTGCGGTGATACTGTTCCTATCAGTCTTCTGTCCCTCAAGTCTGAGAATTATTCTCATAATAGGTATTAAGGGTGTATGAAGTACTAACAAGAGACCAAGGCTGAAGGTAGCAATAATACCGAGACGTTGGGACAAGGGCATATTTAACTTTAAAATTATTGGAACGGGTATTAACAAGACCATAAAATCCGTGGCCATATTTGTAGCGCCAGCAACAACATACACGGCGTTTCGATCGCCACAGGTGCCTTCGATGGACGTATCCCAGTTATATGCGAGAGGTCGGCAGAGGAGGAATGTCTCGAGAACCACTGAAATCATCCATAAAAAGACAATGACCATAGTTGCACGCACGACCCACAGAAACGAGGCTCTGCTGGTGCCGAATACGCGTTGGTAAAAGAGCAAAATCGACCATTTGACTAACATCAGGGTCACGCCGTATAGTGCCTCGAAAGGGAGGATGAGCTGGTTGAGAAATCCGATTTAGTACGTTAGGTAGGTACTTAATGGGAAAGGAGGGGACTAGAGAAAGAGGTGGATTGATTCACGGACTACTGCTTACCTTGAGCGTAAGGACTACGTCCAATGGCTCTATATCGGTTATATGTCTACCGGTTCCACCTCGTACAACACCTATTGTATCTTCAGTTATGACTATTCTGAGGTTCAATATTTTAAAATAGCGAAAGGTAACTTACATGCCCACTGAAGGCCAAGAGACGTGTATGTTAACAGCTTAAAATGTGTGAGAAAAGCTACCTACGTACAGTAACATACGTATAGACAAACCAGAGCAATAAAAAGGTAAAATTCTTGGAGTCGAAAGTTCTCGCTCCTTGCCTTTACAGACACGGCCCGTGCTACGCAAGAGAGCAAGGCGATGATACCGAATAACGTGGATACGACTAAGGGACCTCTAGTTTCCGGTGTATTCGGGTGGTAATACGTCATTTGGTCGGTCAATACTTAGATAAGGAAGCTTTTACGCAAGATATTCGAGAGAAAAGAAATCTCAAAGTCATTGGAAGCGATGTCAAATATGAAAAGGGGGGGGGGATCTTTAAGACGGATCTACCGGCAACACAGGACACAAGCAGCGCCTTTAAGATTCATCAGAGCCTTTAAATATGGTTCTTACATCCTTGAATTTCTGATATCATTTTTCTTCGAAGGCCGGGAGATCAAGGGGATGGCTCCAGGACCGTGCTCGTCTGACATGATCCCTTCTACCGAAAATCATCCCCCGATGACGAAGCTCGGGGAGCCTACCTACCTCATAATCCTGAACCATACCTCAATGATAATCACATAGTTCAAAAACTCTCGAATTATATGGGTGAATAAGGAAAAACGAAATGTTGGACAACAGATGCTCTACCGAGTACATCCAAGAAAGAAAGGTGCGTCACGAATAAAACATATACGAAGGAGCCTCCGAAAACGGTCAAAGTATCATCATGTGTGCTGATGGGGATAAATAGAAGTCATAGAATTCTGAGGATTAATTTTGCACGCCGCACACCCCTAGGGAGATTCGTGACGGTGATAGGCTACCCCCTTGACGTTACATTTGGTACCTAACTATCATATGCATTCCAACCAACACTTAACCAACAACCAACAAGCGACACCCCAAATCAGGTTACCCACCATCCATAACAAGTACCCTTGTAGCGATAACCTCAAAAGTAGGTACCTTCAGATATGCTTAACCCACATTTAGAGATATATTTACTAGGTAGGTACCAAGGTACGTAGACAGTCTAAAAACCAGCACTGTTCTAGAGCTTATCGGGATGGATATAGGTCAAAAAAGGCGATCAAAGTAATATAAAGGAGGTAGTCCTAACTGTATCGTACACGAACGGAAACCAACATTATTAGGTACAGTGGGTCATTTACATGTAGTATCACTCATTCGGTTACTTCGCGGCGTGGACGCATGTCATCATGCCAATCCATGTCTACACCCTTAAACGGGCGAAGAAGCATAATCTCAGGTGTAACTATGAGGCTTATCAGCCAACTTCCGTCGTTCGCTTTGCGCTATCCTGAAATTGCCCCCTGGTCGAACCAGCCATCGTATACTAGGGAAACATTTCCCTCCGACCGCAGGCGGGAAACTAATCTACATTCACCATTATACTTATTACTCTGTCTTACGCCTTTCTACAATATTAAACGCTTTGGCTTTCTGAAATCGATTTTTTCCTTATTTGTGAACTATGGCTACTTTAGACACCGCTTCGACCGCCGACTTAAGCGCAGAGTATGACTACGTCGTGGTTGGAGGTGGAACATCTGGACTTGTCGTTGCTTCAAGACTGACTGAAGATGAAGAAGTGCGCGTCTTAGTCCTCGAAGCGGGCGCGAATCGCCTAAGCGACCCGAAAATCGCTATTCAAGGTCTTGCTGCGGCAACGTATTTCGACCCAGACTATGATTGGTGCATCACTACAGAACCCCAGGCACGTACAATTCCCAGGTATTCATTGAGCTATGATTTTCGGGCCAACGCCTAACAAGCAATGTTGGATAGGTCGGGCTTAACAACCGCAGGCTGGCCCAGCCCCTTGGCAGAACTCTAGGCGGCTCTTCGGCGTAAGTATATGGAATATTTCAGCGCCCTTAAACTATTAGCTAACTTGACTCGGTCTAAAGTATCAACCTGGGAATGGTAATCTACCCATCCAAGTCCGGCTTCGACGCCTGGGAAAAATTGGGGAACCCAGGTTGGGGATGGGAAACCATGGAGAGTTGCTTTCGCAAATTTCACACCTTTACTGAGCCTCAAGAGAAACTCAAGAAGGAATTCATGCTCAATTACTTGAACGGCGCTCATGGTACAGATGGACCCATCCAAATTTCTTACGGTAGTGAGGAAGGATTTCCGCCGTTTGTCCAAGCTTGGCCACGGGCTTGGTCTACTCTATGTAAGCCCATCGACGGCGATCCCATCACTGGTGTGTCGGTTGGGGCTTTCAACAATGCTGCCACGCTTCATCCAAAGACTAGAGAGAGGAGCCATGCCGGAAACTCGTACTTTTCTAACGAGGTTTCTCAACGACCTAATCTTCGCGTCATCACCGAAGCGCTCGTTGAGAAAATTCTGCTCACCCGACAGACGGGCGGCCCCAACAATCTTCGAGCCACTGGTGTGACGTTTGTTGGAAAAGATGGCCAGAGGCGGCAGGTCTCTGCTAAGCGCGAGGTAATCCTGGCCGCCGGTGCAATCAAGTCGCCTCAACTGCTAGAGCTTTCGGGGATTGGCAATAAAGATATACTTGCAATGTATGGGATCGAATGCCTTCTAGACAACCCAAACGTGGGTGAAAACCTCCAGGACCACGGCTTCGTACCGTTCTCCTGGGAAGTAGCTGACCCAATGACGTCGGGCGACCAGATGCGCAATCCAAGAGTGGTCGAAGCAGTCATGAAGGCTTATCAGGAGGCTAAGGCAGGCCCTCTGTCTGTCAACGCGCTTGCATCGGCCTTCTTCCCACTCCAAGACCAAGACATTACGCCCATATCCATGGCCCAACTCCTTTCGGACCTCGGCCAAGCAGAAGCCGAGCCCAGGGTTCTCCGTGAGCAGATTTGTGCCCCTGGTGACTGCTCCGCGCAATTTACGCTCGCGCCATTTCAGCTCAACCCTTTCCCGGGAGATAACCCTTCCCAAATCTTCGGCCTAGGCACCGAAGGCTTCTACGCATCTATTGTAGCTGTTCTGAACCACCCCTTCAGTCGTGGATCAGTTCACATACAATCAGCCGACCCACACTCACCACCCGCTGTTGACCCGCGAGCCATGACTCACCCATTAGACCTGGAGTTACACGCGCGACACGTACTACTTCTTGAAAAAATCCGCGACACCCCGCCGCTACGAGGGCTCTTCAAGGAAGACGGACGACGTCTACATAACAACGGACAGAGGGTTGAAACATTGGACCAGGCTAAGGAAGCTGTTAAGAACGGATATACGCCACATTATCATGTGTGCGGAACAGCAGCCATGATGCCTCGAGAAGCTGGTGGCGTGGTTGACCCGAAGCTGAGAGTATATGGCGTGGACGGCCTGAGAATTGTTGATGCTAGCGTCTTCCCGCTGATTCCGAGAGGAAATATCCAGAGCTCTGTTTACGCTGTCGCTGAGAGAGCTGCGGATATTATTAAGGCTGGTTAGTGGGGGAGCGAGGAAACGATGAGTTCATTAGAACAGGTAGAACTAGAAAATAGATACGAGCCGGTCTCTTGCCCTCATTCGTTAGGGTAGAGCCAACATGGCCACATATATACCTACACCGTAATAAAGGAGCTCATCTGGCAATACTGGGTCACCACTTCGTGCTGGGCACCTAGGCGTATAACGCTTCACAATGAAATCATATGTGCAGAACAGAAACCGGTATTTAATTAACGCTACTTCCATCCTGAGTTTGCCATCATGTGAAAGCTGCTAGGTGAGGGTGGGTACCCGTAGCTATATGGAAATAGTCCCATAAATCATTGTGCTTCATCATTTTATGCTCTCGGCGCTCACCTCAGGGGGAATAGGCGCAGACGGACACAAGCTCATAGCTCCATCAACGGTGAAATTACTACCATTGACCCAGCTTGACTTTGGGCTGCAAAGAAAAGCTATCACATCGGCAACCTCCTCAGGGAGAGCCATCCGTCCCATTGGTAGCTGAGCCCGTATTATTTCCTTGAATGGTGGAAGCCTTGTAACTAGCTCTTCAATCATTGGTGTGTCTACCCATGAGGGACAGACAGAATTAACTCGGATATTGTGCTTGATATTGTCCAAAGCTATTTTGTAGATTAGCATGAGACCTTGATGATATAACACCGTGTTAAACTAGGTAATTATGGCAAAGTATTTACCAGCGGTTCTCGTCAAACCAAGGATAGCATGCTTCGACGTGATATAGCCAACTGCCTGTGGCAGCGCCATGAAAGAGGCTACGGAGCCTAAGTTGACAATAGCTCCACGCGAAATTCCACGCGCCGGAACATCAGGGTCAACTTGGAAGGGCTCCTGGGATGCCATCGCAGCTGAGACGGCTTTCAACACAAGAAAACTTCCTCGGACGTTAACATCCATAGTACTTTCAAATTGATCAATATTGTGATCCGTCAGATCAGAGACCTCGCCAACGATCTAAATGAGAAGAAACAAATATTAAAATCTTATGGGATCCGAAGATTAAGGGGGATCTATCGTAGTGAACTCACACCGGCGCCATTGACACAATAATCTATGCGCCCAAAAGCCTGAACCGCTGCTTCAGTGGCTTCCTGCACCGAGTCTGGCACCGTGACATCAACCCGGACCGCTTCTGCACGGAAGTTAGGATGCGAAGCCACGGCCTTGCTTTCATTAGCAACCTTGATCGCAGACTCGAGGTTGATGTCTGCCACCATCAACCCTCGTACGCCGTATTTCGCAAATGTTATGCTAGTAGCCCTAGATATTCCGCTACCTGGATTAGAATTAGCTTGCCATTCCGCTTAACGATTGATCCTATAGGAAATAAGTAGGGAAAGCGTTTACCCCCTCCAAAAACCAATGCGTAGCCTGTGAGATCCATGGAGACCGGTGAGAAAGAGCATTCACTATTAAATGGAATTGTGGATTGGTTGGGGGTGCCGCGTGTTTTCCATACAGACTTCTCGAGTCCTTTTAAGCATATTTATTGAGGATTGTGAGAATTCAGCGTTTCTCAGCAAGCCACATGTGTCACATTGCGGTCCCGATACGGACCTTGCGGGGAGGCAGAGACAACATTGTCGATAGCATCCATCCTCCTGAACCTTGTGCTACAAACTGGGATTGTAGAAGATGGGGGCCAAATCTGATTCACTCCCTCAAACTCTTCTTCACCAATGATACGCTCATGCATGCAACATATACGAGCTCGTTCTTCTACGGGGAATATTGTGTCTTATTTTGGTATCCCATCAATTAACATCGGCGATTCAGGTGAAACCCTCTTGGACCTAGAACAGTTTGCGAAATCGGAAAATAAAGCCTTGCACTAAAGCCTGGTGATACATACTCCTGTAGACATAAGATCTGAACTAGTATTGACGAATGAAAGCCCCTATTCTCTCAGCAACGCCTCGGGCACTCTCTTCGAACCCGAGCAACTGGCCCGCTAAAGATGTATCATGAACAGCGGCGTCCTCACGGTGCAATTCAACTATGTTGTTCGTTATCCCCCTCATTTCATCCGTCCAGCGCACGTTCGCGTCACAGAATAGCTCCGCTGTGCCTGTATTAACCAGAATCGGTACAGTGGTCGTAAATGGGCTGCCTAGAGGGGTGATGTATGGGTGAGACGTGGCGTTGGGCAGGTGTCCAGCATATGTACGTGCTCCCCATACGAGAAAAGAGACTGGAAGGAAATCCGAGACACGGTTGGGGTTCCCTGTAAAGTCGTAATCGAGGGGCGCCACCCACGGGGACAGCAGGGCGGCACATCTGGGCGGGGAAATATTGAGCTGAGCTCCAAACTCTTCAATGTAGCGTAGTAGGGCTATTGCAAGATTACCACCTGCACTGTCGCCAGAGACGACAATCTGGCGTGCTGGAATTTTCAAGTCATTGAGGAGGAATAGGTAACTTGTAACAGCATCTTGTAATGCAGCTGGGAAAGGGTTTAGTCCTGAATATCCGGAAAGGCGATACTGGACCGAGAAGACGAAATCTGCGCCACCTTGTGTAACCATTGTATCTGCCAAGAACCCGCACTTCTCTGTTCTGCCGTCTCCTTGGACGAAAGCGCCGCCATGAAAATGAAGCACAACCAGCTTCGAAGCCAAGTCTCCTACGGGGGCTTGAGGGAACCAAGTTCCTCCTATTACATCAGGTTTGATATCTGATACTAAGGGTCCCTTGTAAACGTCTTCTGGAGACGGTCTGATCACGCGGAACCGGTCTCCTTCCTTTTGCTTTTCGAGGGAAAGCTGTTCTGTGATCCCGATGCGAGAATCTATGTCCAACACCGCATACGCGACGCGGGCCATGAAAGCCTGCTTCACGGTCCATTTCGGATGTGGTCTAAGAGACGGAATTGTGGCTGAGATGATCCAGATGGGCAAACGAACAACAACAGTTCCAATGTACGCTAGTTTAAAAATGAGGTTCAAGGGCCGGTACGACAATAGTGGGTGCGTGGCTGAGGTCGCCATAGTTTGTGCAGCAAGTTAGATGCTCTCGTATAGAGGCACGTCTAAGGAGAGTTGCGTAGATGAAGAGAATTATGAGAAGACAAGAATGCCTCGGAATTGCCGGGAACAAGGTTCTACATATCGCACTGGTACATTGCCCGCGTGTTACAACAGACCAACTAGCATCTGTGCATAACGCAACCATATCGGCCTGTAACAACGGCGTTGGATGCCCCTCTAAAAATGCAGTTTGCCTTGTCAAGCAGGTTTAGATTAAAGTGGCACAAAGCCGGCAGCCCTATGGATCGCAAAGTGTTACTTTAAACATAAATGCTAGACTATGTGTGTTAAATATTTTATTTATGGAATAAGATGCTCACGTTTTGTTTGTGTTATGAAGTGATGGCGTTGACATCCGCAGTCTGACTCTGTAGCATTTCTATCTGAATCTGCAGATTGTGCCCAGGCTAGAATCCTCGATCCTACGAGGCCTTAGTTTCAATGCTGGCAACCCAGTTCACAGAGCTGCCCATAAGCCGGGCGTCCACAGCGGCCGCAAAGCTCACTTATGCCTTCCAAGGTTGTATGGGACGCGCACGATCGCTGCCCTCGCTCAACCCAACATGAGAGTAAGGCTCGCCATGATTTACCCATTCCCTTTTTCCCCACAACCTACCTACCTACTCATACGCCTGCTAAAGGAGACTTAGATCAATTGTTTTTGGCGCGAGCCTTCGCAACATGCGTTTTGTCAATACAACGACTTTGAAGTTCCATGAGGTGTCGGATTTGGAGCTTCACAAGCTAAAGAAAGGATACTCCATCCTCTCGCACAGATGGACGTGGGGCGAGGATGAGATCCAGTATTCAGATGTCCTATCCATGAGTGACACCGTCAAAGCCAAAGGCGGCTTCTCAAAATTCGCTGGTGCTTGTGCGCTTGCAAGGACTTTAGGCTACGATCTCATTTGGATCGATACTTGCTGTATCAACAAGAGAGATGCTGTCGAGCTTTCGGAGGCGATCAACTCAATGTACCGATGGTACTCCATGTCCCAACTCTGTATTGCTTATCTTCAAGATGTCACTGGCGTGGCCATGGTCAATAAAAGTGTGTGGTTCGACAGAGGCTGGACATTGCAAGAGCTGATCGCCCCAAGATCGGTTCAATTCTATGACCGCAGCTGGAGCTTTTTAGGCAGTAAGGCCAGCCTCAGCAGTACCATCATCAACAAGACCGGCATTCCTGCGGATGTACTAAAGAATAACAAGCCCCCACGAGCTTGTTCGGTCGCGCAAAGAATGTCGTGGGCTGCGAAAAGAACTACACAGCGACTTGAAGATAGGGCATACAGCTTGATGGGCCTTTTCGATGTCAACATGCCCATGATTTATGGTGAGCGGGAGCAAGCTTTCATTCGTCTCCAAGAGCATATCATCGCCAAGTCGGCGGATGAGTCCATCTTTGTGTGGAGTTTGGACCTACTCGAGGACTCAACAAGAGATGCGAAACAAGTTCACTGTGGATTACTTGCCCCGTCGCCAGCCTGTTTTGCAGGGTGCGGCGATATTATCAACACTGGCCGATCGCGAGGTTTCCGAATTGATCAATTTGGCCTAATAATCTCCAGTCCAGCGATAACGCTCACCCTAGACACATATGAAGCTCCTCTTAGAGCCAAGAGACTTGATATGGATGGTAACTGCGCTCTTATTCTGGCAAAGCTGCGAGAGGAAAGATCTTTCGCACGAATAAGCAGTGCATCAGGGGAAAGTTACGTCATGACCGAGAAGCTCGGGGACAGAATGATGGATATCAGCGTCCCTCTTCAACCAGGAGAGAGGCTGCCACGCCTGTATCATGGTTACTGGTTGCGGACACTGGGGTTTCATGACCACCATATCTACGCTCACCAGAAGTTTGGGAGACGAGACGGAGGAAAAGATCGATTCCTTTTGCCAGAAGGCGAGAAAGGTACGGCAGGGATCATCAGACTCAGTCTGCGCGATAACGGAGAGGAGGCCGGCTTCGGGTGGATTAAATTAGGATTTGACTCTTCCAGTCACCCAGTTTGCTTCTTGGCCTTTCCTGGCGCCGAAGATGATGACCCAAATACCAAGCTGATGCCGGCCCAGGCTAGAGAGCTATTGGCCACAAGTCCTACATCTCCTTACGGGCTCGTTCTAAAACAGGGAACGCCAGAGAGGACAAGACATCCATTCTTCGACAGCAAATGGACCGATGCATCGCGGTCCACATTATCTACACTTCCCAGTCATTGTTACGACTCTCGCCTAGCAGAAGAAAGATCTGACGAAGGTTTTGACTTCAGTTTCCAAGCCCCCTTGTTCAAGATATCCGTCTCCGCAAAGAGAATCCCTGACATATCACCCTCCAGCACCCAGAATCAAGAAGTTTGGGCAGTTAGCATTGTCGCTGGCTCACCACCACCAGCATACGCTGATGATGATTGCTGCTGTTAACGATATTCGGATGAAAGAAGGTATCTGTATTTTACTTATGAACATCCCAAGGGCCCAAAGTCAGGCGCGATGAAAAAGTTTGATAGATGAGTCCCAATTGTTGAAGAAAGGGGAGGTATGCTGTACGGTGGATGCAACCAAATTTGAATATCCTATGAAGCACCTTTAAGTGTTACGAAAGCTACGTCCTCCCTTACCCCCCCTTTCCTATTCTTACCCCTTTTACCTACCTAAACTATCGCACTCACTCCCTTTTCTTCTTTTTACTTCTCTGCTATAAGTTTTTATATTAGCTATTTTATATGAAATTTTTTGAAGTTTTCCGATGTCATGGGATTTTCCTTATCCGTTAAGAGCCAATGCAGGAAAGGTGGGTACCTAGGCAAGATCAGAGAGTTTGGAATGGATTACTTGCCTACCTAAACCATCGAGACTGTGGACGACGGGATCGAAATCCGACGCGCCCGATTGGCGTAGGGGCTAACCGCATCGATAGCGGTAATATTTGCGCGTACTTCGCCTCTTGTCTCGGCCAGTCATTTAGTGTGCATAACGTGGGGTAGTAGAGCGGCCAGTAGCCGTCGCCTTTCTAAGGACTTCATCGTGCCGTATGATCATTAGCAATCGGCGGTACATTACATGCATGCCGAGGGCTATGGAGGCTGAACTGTTGAGCTAGAGGCAGACTAGGCCCCAACTTGACGATGACGAAGGAGGTTCTGAACATGATTTGCTAAGTTACTGAAGTTCAACGAGGGGGAACGATGTAAGACCGAGCCTTTAGATAAATCTATTGGCACAAAAGCCCTCGTAAACTCAGGCTACCTAGGTAGGTACGTATCCTCTCGTTCATAAGCTTACGGGGGCGGGAGTCATAATTTCTGCAATAAAACCCGAGCCTTACAGTCCAAGTCAGTCATAGTATAAAAAGCAATCGTACCAACGAAAGATAGCAAACATCGTTTTACCAAGATTCAGCCGAATCAACCATTCACTTGCCTTTGTCTCGGAAGATCCCCCAGCCACAAGTCAACTGCCCGCTTCCGAAATGGCCTCCGGACAGGATCAAAGCCAGCCACTCGACTACTCAAATGAAGGCCCGGGCATACTAGCTGGCTGTTCCATACTCGCATTAATCGCAACGGTTGTTGTAGCGTTGAGGTTTTGGGCAAGTAAATTAACATCACTGAACCCTAGACTAGATGATTATCTGGTTCTGTCTGCCCTAGCTGCCCAGCACGCTCTTACGGGCGCTGGTGCGGTCCAGGTAATTAAAGGAGGGCTAGGGCAGGACATGAGGATTGTTTCTCAAGATCCAAGCGCAGTAGTGATTCTATTTAAGGTGCGGTCCTTTTACGAACTTCGACAGAGATGACTGACCACGTAATGAGCAGATGTTTCTCGTAACTGAAATTTGCTACGGATTCAGTTCTTCCCTAGTGAAATTTGGCCTGCTTGTTTTCTACCAGCGGATTTTCCCTACCAAGACAGTTCGAATAATGTCTCTCATACTTGGCTTTGTGTGCCTTGCTTGGCTTATTACCGTCCAAGTAGTGAATTTGCTACAATGTCGTCCGCTCAAGGCGTTATGGTATCAAGAACTTCAGCTGTTACCGGAAACTACATGCTTGGACATAACAATATACTTTCTGGGCAATTCAACAGTAAACTGCGTATTCGACTTTTGTACTATAGTACTACCGATACAGGAGATATTGAAACTGCAGATGTCAATATCGAAGAAGGTGGGAATATGCGGTTTATTTCTTCTTGGTGGCAGGTAAGTCCAACCTTGACACTTTCATTTTATCTTTACTGTTCCAATTTCTTAATTCTACTGAGGCTTGAGCACACCGAGTAATCTAGACATTTTAGTGCCTTTGCAGCGAGCCTGACCCGCACGATTTCAATTGCCGTGATGCATAATGAAGGCATAACCAATTTTACCAGTAAGCTATATCACTAAACAAGCCCATCAAGCACATGCTAACTAGAACAGAGCAATATGTCACACCAGGGGTTGCTTCAGTTATAGAGATATACGTAGCCGTTATGGGCGCGTGTCTTCCGACATTAAAACCTGTCTACCGTAAACTACGTTACGGCAACCCCTATCCTTCCTCAGAAATAAAGCCGATGGGCGGTATTGTCACAATAGGAAGACTATCTAACAGGCGGAAATTCAGGAGTCGAACTGAAGGGAGTTTTGAGAGAGTACCTGACACTGATGAAGAATTCACACCGGCCCTTTACCAAGGCACGCGAGAAGTCCACGTCATTAGCCAAGGCGGACAGGCTTCATCACCTCCGGATTCTACAGCTATCCCTCTGGAAGGGATTGCGGTACAGGAGGACATGACGTGGTCTGACAACACGAAGTCTGTAGTATCATTGACTCGGAAGTAGCCAGATAAATCCAACAAGTCCTAGCAAATAAAGGAAATCCAGACAGATTATAATGTATTCAAGCGGCTCACAGAAACAACTAAGGGTGGCTTATACGATGAGGTACCGGGATTCTTTTTTACTTAGCATGCACTTGTTGGTAATGTTGGGCTCGTGAATAAAGTCTAACAGGATCTTTGCCAATAAGGACACATCTATCCATTCGTCTGTCTACCTTAAAGGTGCCAACCTTGTCCTTTAGCTCCATTATCAGATAAACACGCAATAACTTACCTAGATAGTTAGCCTTACCTGATGCCAGCGTCCGCCAATACAAATCGCTCTCGATTCCACCCAAACCATTTAGTCATCCTCTTCCCCATTGACCGCAACATAACCGGATCTATCTTAGCGACAGGGTGTGGCTTATGGAAGACGATCTTTCCCCCGTCAATGTTCTCGAACAGAACCGCCGACCCACCATTGTTTCGCGCCGTGAAGCCCACTTCGCAGATAGCATGCACAAAATCGTCCCAGCCCACCGTTTTGGTTGACTCCTCAGCCGTCCTCGGGAACATATTGCCGAATATGTTGAGTGATCGCTCAGTTACAGCTATTAGATCACCAGTCTTGGAGCCAGACTCAGTAAGCGGAGTAGCATCGGGGGTAATAGACGCGGCGATCGGCTGAACACTACTCGACTCTGGGCGGCTTTTGATCTTCTCTCGTGGAACTTGCATTTCTCGTTTGACTTTCGACGCGGAGTCGTCTAAAGACAATTGTCGAAGCGCTGGCTCAATTTCGTTGCTCTTAATCTCTGCTAGAATCTTATCCTCTTCGATGCGTACGGCATCGATGTACTCTGGCGTCTTATCCGCCGATATGATCTTAAGAAGGTCATCGACCTCTTCTTTAGTGAAAGTAGATCCCGTGAAATATTTCTTTATAATCCCTCTCATTGCATCCCAAAAAGCCTCCAGAGCCGCGCGATTAGCTCGGGATTTCCGCACCCACTCCATGTTCTTCTGGCCGGTGGGAGGTTTCGCATAGAAATCTTCCAGTAACCATTTTCCGCTTCTTCCCAGGTCCTCCTTTGATGGGGGCGGCGGTCCCTCATCGTTATGCCGCATCTTCTTCCAGGCAGGACGATCTCGGTCTGCCTCTGCCGCGGTCACCTCACTGATATCCCTCGATTTGTTCTGCGGCCTGCTTAAGCGAACTGCGACCAGCATCTCGTGGGAGGTTGAGAGGTCTGACAGGCTTTTATACAAGCTCTCGTCTAGCCTCGCCTTTTCTTTTGCGGGGCACTGCGAAAGATGGTTCTGCAAGAAGGCAAAAAGCATCGCGTGGTCAAAATGAGTCTGCTGGTCCGGCTTCCCTAGCAATTGCAACAAGCACCAATCCAGAGGGTCTTCTTCGAAAGCCTCTTTCGTATTGTTTGAAGCTTTTCTTTCCAACTTGAAATAACCCTGGGGCGTGTCGGCATCGCGCTTTAGCTTCCAATGTTGGGAGAACCCCGGGCAGTAAGGTACGATCTCGTATAGTATCTGTGCCCGGTAGATAACTTGGTTGACGAGGACAAGCTCAAGCGCACCCAGAGCCCGATCATAACGAGGGGGCAGAGGATGCCCGGGATGGATATTGTCTCGAAACCGTCGATGAAAGTTTGCGACATTTCTACATTCGGTTTCGACCCAGCGCCACCAATAATGACCAAAGATTTCTACGTATATCTCATACGCAAGGTGCGTCGCAGCATCGTTCTTATCGGCAACCTTGAAGATTGATGTTCGAGATCGTAGCTTTATGTACCGACGCATGTATGCCGGGTCGCATTGCAAGTGCCAGAGATGATCGCCTGTGGCTTCCAAACGAGTCTTCGCTAACGAGATCAAGTAATCTATATCCAAGAGAGGAGGGGCGGAGAAGGCTTGATTAGTATACGGTGACCAAAACTCTACTTCCCCGGTACGCTTGAAGGCTGCATTGACTGTCAGCTCGTGCCATTTCTGAGTCCGAGCAGGAAGAGAATCGTCAACACCATCCAAAATCTGGTCGACAATTGAACGAAGGGTCGTCAAAATAAATGCCTGTGCTTCGAGAACAAGCCGAGCCCGAGGAAACCCAAGAATATCCGCCCTATGTGCCGCAGTCTCCTCCCAGTCCACTAGATCCCCATATCTTGGCCCATACATAACCACACATTTCTTAGAGAGATCAACGTCAAGCCACCCGCAGGCCCAACTCAATGTGAGCTGCCTACAATCAAAGGCAGCCCAATCTTGGGGTGGATATGCTGTTCTATAATGTAAGAGAGCATATAAAATGGCTGGATGAGTTTTCAACAGATCTACATCAAGCCACGGCGCCAAGAGCTGGCGCCTTCGTCTCAAACTGCGACAGTGGATGAGTTTCCTCTCATCCATATAACTATATCGTATATATATCCATGGAGAAGTCTCGAGATCCGGGGCCACTTCCGTTAATAACGCCCGTCGCTTCTCTTGACTTAATTTTCTCCATCGGCTCATGAGAAGGTCCGCATGAGATTTCAAACAACTCGCTAAATACTTCCGGCTGTCATGTATCTCCTTCGTATAGGACTCAACCAGAAGCCTTGCATCCGCGTCTGAGAGCCTGAGACGATATGAAAGTGCTGGTCTATATTGCTCCTGAACCAAGTAGAAGCCCGTCTGGCAATCGGTGCAAGAGCATGGTGGGGGTCGTATCGACTCCTCAAGGGCAATTTCATTGGCTGCGTAAGCCCCTGGCTGCTGTGGATGTTCGAAAAAAGGTCTCATTTCTGTCTCTTAAAGCTATAGGAGAAAAAAAAGGGAGCCATCAAGTATCCATATTAGGGAGAGCTTGAACTAGACATACAAATATGGGTAGGTTTTCCCCTGGACACAAGGCAAGGATCGCGGAGCGGGGTACAGCAGACCACGAAGCTGACTGTGCTGTCGTGAGACGGAAGACAAGGGGTGAGGGCGCCATAATGAGTCAGCACAGGAATCCGATTTTCCTCGGGGACTCCTCAGAGCTACCATACTCATACTTCCTCGTAGGGATAACTTCATACCCATTCGGTATCATGATGACAATGGACGCCGTAAGGATCGCAATGAGGCGCATTCAGCTATACTGACTACATACTAAGCATATCGACGCGCCTACTATAAAGGACTATATCCATTGCAACTGTGTAGGGGAATGAAGATGGGGCGGCTTTCTCATCCAATAGAAAACGAGGACTTTCTAGAAAAAGGGTCACGGCGGAAATTCATGCAAAAATACTGAGCTAGCTGACTTCAGAACACTCGTTGGACTAATTCTGCTTGATTTCTTTGCCATGTAGCATCTGCCCAAAACATGAACGAGGTCTGATTCACTCGTAGAATTTCAACGAAGCACGAGGCAGACAAGGCCAAACAGAGTTACCACAGCAGGTAATCCAAGCCCACACATTACAAATGCATGCATGTATATCAGCGACACTAATATCATATCCCTTGAATTGTTTGTATAAACTTCCTTTTCCCCCCTTTCACAACCGAGATCTCTCGTGAAGCGATAGCAGAAAAGCCACGCCAGTCCAGCAGATCCTTCCGGCTGAAGAAAACAAACAACTTTTGTATATAAAAACTTCGCTTTACGCCCGTTACGCCACAATAATGCGTCGCCCCAGTCGGCATCGGCACATGGTGCAAGATCGCCCAGGTAAGGCTCATGCAGTCGCAATGCGAAGTGTCATCAGTAGAGTCGCCCCGTGATGAACATTGGCCCCTTAATAGACCTTCTTCTTCTCGTCAATACTGAATTGGCCGGGGCCGCTGTTAACGAGCAGGAGAAGACCGCCAACGATAGACAAGATCTGGAAGAAATCGTACTTCGCGAAGTCCTTGTGAGGGTGGTGCTCGTGAAGCTAAGTATAATGTTAGTTAACCGGAGACTGGAGAGTGTGTTCGCCCGTAGAAACTCACAGTCCAAAAGTTGTTCACCAAGACGTTGAAGACGCTCAGAATGACAACCAGCAGAGTGGCGCTGAACTTGGCCTTGAATCCAACAACGACCATGATACAAGCAATCAGACCAATAACAGACACGGCAATTCTCCAGACAGACCACTCTCCACTGAAGACGAATCCGATGAACAGGAAGATCAGGAGAATACGGCCGGCAAGCTGGAAGTACATCTTTCGGTCCTTCTCGTCGAGCGTAGGCAAGCCAGCGAACGCCTTGGTCTTCCTAACCCAAGAGTCGGATAGCACCATGATCAACCCGCCAATAACGGAGAGATTTCGGAGGAAGAAGTTGAGGTCGAAGATCAGGCCATAGCCAAGAGCCTGCGTGACAACGACTCCCATGAGACCAGCGACCGCGTAATCGGAGTGCTTTCGGATAATAACCATCGTGGAGCAGGCGAACATAGTCACGACATTCACGATGAGGAATATATGCGTCAAACCGTTGGGAACTAGCAGGGGAGCCAAGTTAGCTCAAGAAAGAAAAGCTACTCCTAGACTTTGAGGGTCATAGAACGTACTATGCCTATAGGAGTTCAGGTATACTAGCTGGTCGTTCCATTGTGTTATGATTCTCAGGGCGTCCTCGAGGAATGTTACAACAATCAAGAAGCGCCCAATTGCCGGTAGGTATCTAGAGCGGAACTACGTATTAGCAAGCCTCGTATTTTCGAATTTGGGGCGGCTAATTAGGTAGGTATCTACATAAGAGCATATAGCTCGAAGTCGGAGGGAGACAGGTTTGAACATACGGCTTGATGGGTTCGCTGACAGTATCCAAAATATCTTCAATCTTACTGGTCTGTTCCCTAATCGCGTCCAATGGACTCGGGTCGGCAACTTCAGTTTTGGGGCCGCCGAATGGGTTTGGGCCACCAAGGTGGTAGCCGGCTGTACCTCTGATTTGGGCCATTTCGGAATATCGCGTTGTATGTCACCCAGGCCAGCTGTTTTGCGCGAGACAGCAAGAATGAAAAATTATGCTTGCGCGAAGAATGTAAGGAATGAGGTTGGGTGGTGGTTGAGTATTATGGTCAGACCGAAGAGGAGGGAGGGATTGTATCGGCAACGACAGAAAGGTCGAGAGAGAAAGAGAGGAGGGAAGGCCGAGATACAATGTCGAGTCCGGAGTCCGTTAGGTGTGAAGAAAGTGGAAACGTGGAAAAGTCGATAAGTAATAAAAGAGAGGAGAATTGCGATGCCACGAAAGGCTTCTCAGATTATAATGGTTCAACTAGTTGGTGAGCTTTTAATGTGTGCTAGACAACCGTGTCCTCAATTGACAATGATGCAAGGCCAAACTTCCGACATGCCAGATTGGTTTGCTGACTTTCAAGGTTGACTCAGCTAATTCCATTGTGGCATGGTTGACGCACTGACCATCGAAGGATAAGCTTGCGTCCCTGAGTCTAAATAAAAGTACCCTCTACGCTAGTCAGGAACTTGATTGCAAGCCATAAAATTGCAGTAACTGGATGTACTACTTCATCATTCAACCCCACTCTACCCACTGAAGGTACCGTCCCGGAGCTCGCTGGGAGCAATTAACAGTTTATTTTCAGTAACACGTTTTCTAACCACTTGCATATAGGTAATTTTTTATCAACATATAAGAGAGTAATTTCTAAACGTTAATTATTGCTCTAATAGTTTATATTATCTAAACGTTTAAATTATTTTTAAACGTTTGAATCCTATTGTATGGGTGCGACTATGTAATCTCCTGCTCCCGTGGCCTTAGCCAATTAGGGCTCTAGATCAGGGCTTTGGATCAGTCTTCTTGCAAGTGTTGTTGCTGCTGTTGCTGCTGCCAGTCCAGTCGTCTATATAAGGAGGACCTTCCTCCCTGATCTTTGAAAACTTCTAAGTCTTCAAAGTCTCTCATCTGCAACAGGTGAGTCAACAGGTAATGGAAGTCAACAGGTAAGTCAACAGTCTCCTAGCCAGTCTCTCTCAACCAGTAAGTAAGTCTCTTAGTTAGTTAGTCAGTCAGTCAGTCAGTCAGTCAGTCAGTCAGTCAGTCAGTCAGTCTGTTTGTCTCCTAGTCACTTAGATAGCTCTTCTAGTAATTACGTAATCCTGTAAATCCTGAATAGTGGCATACTGCCACTGCCACTGCTATTGCTACTGCGTACCGTACTGCCCGTATATACCTACCTGACGTCACCTAATTTCCTTTCCCGTGGCTCCCGTCTCCTTCCCGTAGCCCCTACAGCTTCTTATAAACGTTTAAATTCGATTCAAACGTTTATTTTTAACCTAAACGTTTATATTTATTATCTATCGTTCCGCTATCCGGGAATTCCCAAACGTTTATTTATTTCAACGGTAAATTTACTGTCAATTTATGGTTTATTGGTCCCAGCGGACTCCGCTAAGGTACATGAGGCGTCGGTTCCCGTTCAAGCTTAAAATGTGTCGGCGCAAGGTATATCCGTTTCTACTTAACCATTTCAAGTTAGGTGGGTTTACGGGAATCCGCTCGATGCTTCGCCGCATGATGCCAAAAATAAATCACATGTTTGGCATGTAGCCACATTAGCTATTCACCACTTGCACGCCTATTAACGTGACCAAGACATAAACATTTACCACCACTTTGATTGGATGTTGCATTTTGCATATTAAGGATGTCTACCTAGGTACTCTCAGCCTAACACAGATTGAAAATACCTATTAGCCGTAGTGCTTCTCTATCAGGGCTAGACCTCCTTGCGGGATCTTCACTAAACCATTGACATCGATGGAGATAATTTGATCATCGCCGGGCACAAGATCGAGATAATTGTCACTAAATAGACATGCGTCAACGAGGTTGTCATTATCCGTGGCAACACTCAGCTCCACTGCCTTGGCCACGCCACCGGCCGCGCCCACCGCCCACGATCGACCATCGTCTAGAGGCCTTATAAACACTTTGGCGCTGCTGAAATCGTGGTGTCGCAATGGCTGCGGAAACTCGGCGTAACGCGCAAGCACGCGCTGCGAGCCACCTCGTTCACGCAGCCGGAGGTGCACTACTAGGCTTGAGGCAGTAGAGCTATCCCGATATGAATCCGGGAAGTCGACTCTTCCCAACTCCGTCGAACGGTTGGGTAAAAGGGTTACGGCTCTGGTTTCACTGTGAATGTGCGAACCTTCAGATATGGTTACGAACCCGATCTCAAGATCTACGTCAACTGGGTCGAGAGTTAGATTGGAGGCCCAAAGCTCGGCGTAGACGGTTCGCTTGATATCGACGTGAGTGAACTCGTTGGCCTTTTCCTCGACCACGCGTCGTGTTGCGCCTACGAGGATGGAAGAATAATTGCGCCGGCTAACGTAGTAGGCCAGCTTTGGCCGCATGGCGCTGTCGAGAAGCGACCAGCTCACTGCTGGATAGCAGTCGTTGAGTTGCCAGATGAGGCAGCCGGCGCACTCCTCCTTACCGGGGCCACGCCAGAGCCGCCGGAATGCCCGTGAGCTGTAGTCTGTCGACTCGGCCTGGATGACCTGCGTCGCCCAGCTGTAGGCCTCAATGTCATTGCCGTGGCGTAGGTTGTCGACTAGGTACATGGAGATGGTGCGTTGGTCTTCGGGTGCCATATGCCACATGTCCATCGTGTCCGACTGCGGATACCGCTCGGTTGGATTGTCAATGAGTGCGTTGATTGTGCGTAAGCAAGGAAATGATTTCATCCCGAACTCGCTTACAAACCGGCCCGTAAGCTCCTCGTAGTCTTGATACGGGTACCGTGGTTGATCTGCCATCCACACACGCCACGAATGAATATCACCCACGGTAGGATCATTGGAGTATGATCCACCGTAAGGGCTGGAGAGGTGGTAGGGAATCCGAGGTGTTAGTGTCTCCGTCACCTGCTTGAGTATGACCTCATAGTAATATCTCCCCGGAAAGTTGCCCTTGACCCAGTGTTCCGGATTATCATCTTTCGGGTCGTATTCGAGATGGTGTAACTCGGCGAACATGTAATCCTCGTTGTTACCACACCATAGAGCGATGCAAGGGTGATGTCGGAGCCGGCGCACATTGTACTCGGCCTCAGCCTTTATGGATTCTACCAAGTAATCGTGATAGGGATAGGCTCCGCATCCCATCATGAAATCCTGCCAGATAAGTATGCCGAGCTCGTCGCATGTGTCGTAGAACCGGTCGTCCTCATAGATACCTCCGCCCCATACTCGAATCATATTCTGATTCCCCCTTGCGGCCCACGTCAGCCAGTCACGATACCGCTGTAATGTCATACGCGGGAGGAAGACATCGGGAGGGATCCAGTTGGTGCCTCGGGAGTATATCGGGATATTGTTCACACGGAAGAAGAAGGTAAGGCCTTTCTGGCCGGGAAGTGGTCGTTGTACTAGTTCAACCAATCGAACCCCAGCGCGTTTCGATAGCTTGTGCAGGCCACCCTTAATCGTGGCCGTAAAAGTGTAGAGCGGCTGTTTGCCATAGCCCAGCGGATACCACAGGCTAGGATTCCGTACTATGAAGCGGCAGGATCCGCAACCATGGATCTCTCCCTGGTCGATCTTCCGGCCTGACGGGTCCGAGATCTCGAGCAAAGTGCTTGCAATATCGATATCCGTGCCTTCGAGTTCGATGCTAACCGTAATGATCGCCGTATCGAGTGTATCGAGCACCTCGACATCGATTCCTAGGTCTGAGATTCGAGTCGCGAAGGTTTCGAGGTAGATTAGTCTCCATGGTCCAGCAGTTAGGAGTGTTGGCCCCCTGTATGGTAGTGGCGTCAATCTAAGGAGCGCCACTCGTGTGATACTACGTATGATAGATAGGACGGAAAATTAACGTACCAGTCCCAGCCATAGTGACACGGTACTTTTCGAACGTTCATTCGGGAAGAATCGCCGTTCCAGTACAAGTTCTTGAATCCCTGGTCTTTTTCCAATTGCTGATCGCCAGAGATCTTAGTATCTTCTCACTTAGGCCGACTGAAGAAGAATGCGTCTGGGACAAGTACCTTGCCAACGAGAAAAGTCGACTCGAAGTAGAGTTCCAAGTCATTAGGTCCTGCGCGTAGCTTGTCGGTGACGTCGATGCGCCATTCGAGGAACATGTTGTCGGATCTCAGGAGAAGCTGTCCGTTGAGGCTGATGCGGCAGTGTGTATCAAGGCCTTCAAACACGAGCACATGGCGTACACCATTCTTATCGTGACCATTGCCGTCCTCGTTGCTTGTTTCAGCAAAGTCGAATGTGGTCTTGTAGATCCATTCGCGCTCTCCAACCCACTGCACATCGCGAGTATTCTTGTTTCTTGCGGGGTCGGGTATCAAGCCGTGGTGCATGAGGTCAAGGTGAGTGACGGTAGGGAACTGGGAGACGGGGCGGAATGGTTGCTCAGAGCTAGCTTCCTTGAAGACCCAACCTGCCTCAATGGGACTACGACTATATACGAGTGCTTTACTAGCCATGTTTCCGACAGCAATTGAACTGATTCTTGTCTAGGACTTGAGCAGCAGCCGGTGATGAACAGGTCATCTTCTATGAGAGGTGATTTGACCTACTCATATTATCGCTTGTACTTATACCCTAAATTATATTGAGGTGCCCTACACGAGCTGCAGTGCGCTGTATATATCCACCTGCAGTTGTTGTTACACTGATCCGCCCGTTCTAGTATCGGCCGGGCTCGGTCGTAACATATGGACTATGAGCCGATCAGCTGCTGCGGTAGGCAGGGTAGGGTTTTCTTTGTTTTCTTTTTACAGACGAAAACACTAGCTTCCTCCATTGGCTGAGCAATGCGTACACTCGGCAAACCTTCCAAGAGGGATATGCCGCGTGTTTGAGATGTTGTAAAAGGAAATTCCCCAATTCGGTGGACTCGGTAAACCTACCAAATGGGGGACTGACTCTTTGATTCCAGACGTATGGCCCAGCATACAATGCGGGGTGGACCTTTGAGGATTCTAAGATGCCCAGAACGACCGTCACCATGGGGCAGGATATAAATATAGAGCCGTGATCGACATGATGCAGTCTGGGGAACATCGGTTGCCTTGCATATGCATATGCACCCGAATATCTATGTCTCTACTGTCATGGGCCTGCTCAATACTTTCAAACGGCCCAATCCCGACCATTTTACCCTTGCGGGAAAAGAGTATCCTAGAGTACGGCTCATATTTGATCCTCTAGTTGTGTTCCAAATACAGGAAGCTACTGATGGAGATTCTATAGGTAACATGGTGGAAGCGCCGTAACCTCCGTAACCTCTACTTCCTCCTAACTATTCCCCTCTTGGGATCGTGGGCGGAAGGATACGATGGCAGCATGATGAATGCCCTGCAGACGAGCCAAGAATGGCAGAACTTTTTCGGTCATCCTCGTGGCTCCCTTCTGGCGCTCTACAACCTCTCTTTTGCCATTGGTGCTCTGGTCGCCGTCTTCCCCTTTCCCTGGGGCGCCTACTTCGCCGACCATATTGGGCGTCGATGGGGCATTGTGTGCGGAAACGTTGTCACTATTATTGGTGCCGTCTTACAGAGCGCCGCTCAGAACTGTGAGGACACGGGAGACTCACTCCTTGTGACCTAGGAATTAACGAGTGCTAAACTTACAACAGTTCCTATGTTTATCGTCTCGCGTATCCTTCTCGGAATCGGGGGTGAGTTCTGAACTGCTATATACACCTATTATGACGTTACTCGTACTGACTTTCCCAGTCACCATATCTCAAGGCAACTGTCCGTTACTTGTCACGGAACTAGCGCACACCCAACACCGTGCACACATCACGGCTATGTACAACTCCAACTGGTATGTCGGATAGATCGAGAAATACATAGGTACCTAAAATAAGACTAATAGCTCAATTCAAGGTACTTTGGAAGCATCATAGCTGCATGGGTGACTTTCGGCACTATGTATGTGTCGACTGCCCCTTGCCCTGTCGGATGTCCACTCAGACTGATCGACCCCGTAGAAACATTAAATCGTCGTGGGCATGGAGGATTCCTTCAATTCTGCAAGGAGCGGCTGCCGTCATTCAGATATCCTTTACCTGGTTGGTGCCCGAGGTGCGCCCTAGACTCTCGTCAATACCTTCTTCCTGAATCCATGTGGTCTAACTGAGCATTTCCTCCTGTAGTCCCCTCGTTACCTTATTAACAAGGACCACCCCGAAGAGGCACTCGAGATTCTCAAGCACTACCACGGCGAAGGCGTCATGACAGACTTCGTAGAAGCGGAGTATCTTGAGATCAAGGAGACCCTAGCCCTGGAGAAGGAATACAGCAACCGCGGCTGGGCCGAGCTCTTCCGCACACCGGGGAACCGAAAGCGCGCTCTCATCTGCTACATCCAGGGGCTCTTCTCGCAGTGGTGCGGCAACGGTCTAATCAGTTACTATCTCGTCCCCGTTCTCGAAACTATCGGAATCACCAGTAACAGCGAGCAAGCCGGGCTCAACGGCGGTCTACAGATCTGGAATTTTATCGTCGCCCTATGGGCCGCGTTTAACATCGACCGCATAGGTCGACGTCCGATGGCCCTTGGCAGCACCGGAGCCATGATTATCTTTTTCACGCTCTGGACGGTGTTTTCTGCCCGCTACGCTGACACCCAGGATCCGGGTATGGCGAAAGGTGTCCTCGTCATGATCTTCCTCTTCTACACTGCATTCAACTGTGGATGGTGAGTACCTTAGACTCGACTTGAACTCTCCGCGGTGGTAAATGTGAATTCAGAGAACTACCTAAACTCTTGACTTTAGGCAGGGCCTCGTCATTGCGTATCCAGTCGAGATTCTCCCCTACGAGCTTCGTGCCAAGGGACTGCAGCTCACCTTTTTCGGTGTATCGAGCAATGGTAGGCGTCGCAAATACATAATTGGTCGCTATGATATATCTCTGACTGACTTTCAAAGTGGTCAATCAGTATGTGAACCCAGTCGGTATCCAGAACATAGGGTGGAAATTCTACATCGTAAGTCCAGCATGATATCCCACGGCATCTCAGACTGGCGGTGCTGACTCATATTCTTTAGTTCTACTGCGTCTGGCTCTGCGTTGAGTTTGTAGTTGTGTACTTCCTTTGGGTTGAAACAAAGGTGAGGGTGCCTATCAGGGCTGGGTACCCATAGAATTTATACCACGATCACATAGCTAACGTAGTCTGCAGGGCGTACCTCTGGAAGAGATTGCAAAGCTGTTCGACGGGGAAGATGCGAACGTTGGCGGCGGCGCTGCGACTAGCCATGCCAACAGTGATATGAAGGAGCCAGGCGTGACGGGCGGTCCTGAAGTTGATGTCGAGCACGCGGAACACGGGCTTGTAAATCATTTGCCGTAAGGTGTCACTCATACGCCGTAATATTCGCTCCCATAATCGATTCCTCTTAGTAGTAGAGATTGCTATCATGATATACTCGGTGCTGTCCTTGCTTCTGATACTGCACACATTTCAACGCCATATTACAATTAAGTCTGACCTGCTCGAGTTCCCGAGAAACCCTTTGACGTGAGTTGCCATCACGTGGGTGGAAGAATAGCGCCACTTGAATGATAGCTATAAGCGTATATCTTTGTCCCAGCGTCCCAGCTGATCCCATCCCCGCTCTTCTTATGTTAGCTGCATTGCGCCTTGTTCAGGCCATCTCCATCTATCTTCCTTACCTGCGGCAATTCGTATAAAACACAACCTTTTGTGGCCAATTCTGGCATCATCCTTCGATGTCAGTAGTGGCTGCATGATTGAGATGCTGCCGTCCAGAGACAGATAGAAGGACCGCAGATGAGAACACTCGCCGGATGGTAAGATACCGGATTTTGTCTCATTGTCAGCCTTGATACCAGCCATCAACTTTACTGATCACATTTACCAGCGCGACATGTCGCCGTCGCAAGCTTAAATGTGACGAGAAGAAGCCACAATGCGGCCAATGTCGAAAGTCGGGGAGACTGTGTGAACCCGGGGAGCTTGTCTTCCGTCACCACCAGAATCCTTCCATGAACCGCGGCCGTGATTCTCTCAGCAAATATTTTAACAAGAACGCCAGCTTCAACAGATCAGCTACGTGGCTGGCGATCCCTTCAACGGTCTCATTTGTGATTGTCAACCCTGCTGCTGCTGATCATAGCGGCGATCCAGGACTCGAACAGAAGTCACTCCACGAAGCAGCCACAGTGGGTGATTCGAGCCCCGGTCCATACAGACCTCACAACGGCGTGGGAACATGTCAAGCGGTTGAAGGGACTCCCAAGGCCTTTCACGCTGTGTCACCTGCTTCAGCCGATACCCTATCTTCACGCTCAGCATCAAGCGATGCTGTACACTTGGATGACTTTGGACGTCGTCCGGAATTCAATCAATTCTCAGGCTCCCCGGAAGAGCGGCCATCAACTAACATTGATTTCATTCTGAATCCCCTCCCTGAAGATGTCCGCACACAAACTGGCGGAGACTCGCATGCCATTAGCACGGCTTCGCCAGAATCGTACCTGAATTATTCACAATTACGTCTATCTGAAGAACAGAAAAGGGCACACCCAGTGGAAACAGACCCAGAGGTAGCTTTCCTGCTTAGGCACTTCTCGGAGCAGCCCGGCAAATGGTATATAATCCCCGATGTCCACCTAGGCAGGTTAACTTTGCTACCGGCTTCTGACTTACGTATAGGTTGGACCTTTACTTCCTTGGTGCCTATTTTGAACACGAAGTACCTTTCAAAGCCCTCACACATCCACTGTTGAAATGTGCTGTCTGTGCATATGCAGCCAAACATCTCAGCAGGACCAGGCGCAAGACAGACTCTCCCAGTTCGCCGTTGCGCCATTCGCAGGTAGCCACCACCACGACATGGCCCAATTCAGCCGCAGTAGACTGGGCATGGCATGGCGCAAGATACTACGCCGAGGCAATTAAGCTCCTTCGAGAAGCACTGGATCATGCCGGAAACCTTGTGACAACAACAACACAATATTCCCAGGCATCTCCAGAGAGTAGCAGTTCCTTGCAGTCAGAGAACCCATCCGCTATCTATGCCAGAGTCAGTGACGAGACCCTCGCGGCTATGGCGATTCTCTGTAATTTCGAGTTTATGAGCGCATCCGATGTCGAGTGGACACGCCATCTAAACGGAACATTACTTGTGTCGGGCCTTCATCGCACGGGTTTGGCTTCGCTTATGAGCTCTCCTCCGTCGAAGGCTAGAAAGGCCATTTTCTGGAATCTTTTCCGGCAAGATGTTTACGCAGCATGTATGTCTTTTAGGCGTATCTTTGATTCAAATCCAAGTCAAACTAACGTGGGAATGAATAAGTCATCTTAGAAGGCAGAACGAGGATGGATATCGAAGACCTCCGCATGTGGAGGGCCGCTGGCCTAGCACTCGATGACCAAGGATTCGTAATACCATCGAATGGTGCAGCAGAGGACATAATGAAAGATGATATGATATCCAACGCTCTTATCTGGATCCTATCGAAAGTCGTCAACTACATTGCGGATATCAAGGAGTTCCAATACCGTCACTCTGAGAATGCTCAACTTGTGACCGCGGACTGCTGGAAGAGGCTCACTCGAGAGTTAGATATATGGCACCAAGGATTACCGGACTCATTCCAGCCGCGTGCCCGGATCGAGCGTAAACAGAGCGAGCCCGCAACCGAGTCGACTCCGCCAAAGCCCGCGACGATACCTGATATATGGTATACAAGCGCCATGTGCGCGTCGACGATACAGACATACCATCTAGCCCGCATACTGCTCCTTATCCACGGTCCACATACTAGCACTAGCAACCAAGCGCTTCGCACCGGTGCGGCCCAGGACTTTTTGAATGCCTATCGCAACATCGAGGCGGAGCTCCGCTACCGCAGCCGCGAGATCTTCGGCATTGCGCTCTCCTCACCTACTACATCCATCATGCTGCATCAGACACAAACCATTTTTGTCGCCGCCCAGTGTCTCACGGAAAATGACGAGAGGCGGATGGCGTTAGATATTCTGCGCAGGGCTAACTCCGATCTCGGCTGGGAAACTGAATATCGCGTGCAACGGCTGCTTGCGGAATGGGGATGGGACGGCATTTAAGATATATAATATACTTGTAAAGCAAACGCAAACAACATATCTTCATTAACAAGATTTATTGACAATGATTGAGCTGAGTGACTTGCCACTATTTGCGGTAGTGTTTGCAGTCATAATATCCGTAGAGTGATTATCTCTAGATGTAGCGAGATACTCCTTCATCTATGCACTTCCTGTTTTGTATCATACAGAATTTAGTCGCTGTGGCCGCTGTACCACAACTGGATGAACACGTACATATGCAAGACGAGCAAGCACGCCGCCAATAGGAAGGGCCTTCTCTTGAAATAGCGTTCGTTGGTCGCTGGCATTCGAATCGTAGCGACTAATAAGGAGCGACAGAGTTGAGCACTTTGTCGTTATTCTTTCTCAGCCTGTCGTGACTGGACTCGACTTAGATGCCCACGTGCTGGTATCGTCTAGTGATCTTTCTGAGCCTACACTCACATAGCGGGAAGACGATACTGAGAACCTGTGACGATCTAGTCTCAAGTTAGTGCTGCTTGGGACCAGGAGTCGCTGAAGGGAGAACAAACCCAGTGTATACGACATCTCCAGGCTAAGTAGTAGCAAAACAAGCAATTGCTAAACCCCGGAGTCAAATAGACGAACCATAACGAGCACATCCGCTATAGCGATCTACGACGGCCCCAACGCTTCTACCCCCGTCCATATCAAGCAATAACAAGCGAATCAATACTCGCCTTCGCAATAGCAATAACCTTCTGGCACGTCGGTATTTCCCCCGGACTATGCATCTTCAAGCCACAAGCCGGCGGCTTCCACGCGCCAGAGTGCACGAGGTGATCCATAACCGCGTGTCTCGCCCGGCTCTTCTGCTCCATCTGCAGCACAATGTCCTTGAGCCCAATATGCAGCGGCGTGCCCTCCACGACATCGCGGTCCAGCCCCGAGAGCCCGTACACATCCGCCTTCAGCAGCGCTCTTACCGTCAACCGCCACATCGTCGGTTCCATCTCACGGTGATTCAGCACGCCCGACGCCGTGCACGCGTGTTCCTCCTCCTCCCCACCACCACACCCACCCGTCGAATCGCCCCCCCATAATATGCCCCCAAACCCCTTCAACTTAAACACCAACCGCCGCCGCTCCGCCGTCGCGCGCGCTGTCTCCTCGTCGACGGCGGCGAGGATGCGCTCGTACGCGTGCACGATGCTGGGGATGAGGGCCGCGAGTAGCATGAGGTTCTGGAAGTTGCGCATGATGTCGCCGTCGGCGGCGTGGGTGGGCGGCTCGATCTTGAAGGAGCAGACCGGGCAGTAGACGACGTCGTACGCGGTGCGCGTGGCTTTGCGCGCGTGCGCTAGCGCTTGCTCTACACCTTCGGGGACTTTCTGCATGGCGTCGAGAGCTAGGTATAGCGCCGCTGTGTGTGCGCAGGTCCCCGTTATATTCGTCGTCGAGGTCGCCGTCGGCGGCGCTAGGGCGGGCGCTGCACCACCGCTACTACACGAACTACCTACGCTATCTGGTGTGCTGGCTGAATTGGGCGACAGGCTAGGAATTTGCTCGGCGCTCGGGGGCGGCTCGAGAATGGAGACGAAGAGGGAGGGGTCGATGTTGGCGGGCGAGAAGGACGGCGTGTGCTCCGGCGGCACCGGGTCGAAGCCGATATCGCCTAGACTGTCGCCCGTGTAGCCAAACGAGAACGGATAGCCCTTCTCCGGCGATGCGACGGCGAGCGAATCGTAATTGACCTCTCCTCCCAACAACTGATTTATGAACGCCAGGCCGGGATCCTCGGTGCTGGGCGGTAGTTCCGTCATCGCATTCTTACTAGCCGGCACCGGCGTCGCATTTTCGGTACTCGACTCGTCGCGGGGTCGTTTCCGCGGGCGGCCCATGGGCTTCTGTGGGGAGTAGTGGCAGGCGATGCCCTCGCGTTTGCAGCGGGAGCAGCCGTCGGGTTCTTTTGTGCAAGCGAGCTTACGCGTGCCTGTGGCATTGTAAGTCGGAATTCTTGATGCGCGACGCAAATAAGCAAGTAGGTAGCTAGCTGCCAAACATACGGCATTCATCGCAAGCCCGGTGTTTCGGAGCGGACCCGGAAGTCTCGCCGAGAGTCCTCGTCGTTGTCGTCGTCGACATCGTATCTCTAAGCACTGTTCTTCACTCCAATCCAATTCGTAAGTCTTTGTTGGGATAATTCGTACAATTCGTAATATTAGAATGAGAAGAAGGAGAGCATAAGGCTTGTATAACAAGACATTCGATATCCAGCCAGTATCTAAAGTAACCTTGAGGGCTGAGATGCTTGACAGTTGATCTGATTCGTAAGCCTAAATCGTGCCTGTTTGTCGGCTATCCGCAACGAGTCAAGTGGACATGGTGGGTTGCATGCGAGGTACCTTGAAAGTGGTTTAGGGTACTCAAAATTGCTACTAAAATGGCATATAGCAAAGGTACCTTATCTAACAGAAAAGGTACAGCTAAGCCCCTGTCACATAGGATTGTGGCTAGTGCTAGTATCATCCGATGACGTTACTTACCAGACAAGTTATCATGCTCAAATATACGCAAATCCATGGGAATCGAAACGTTCATTTATGAAGTTCTCATGGAGTCTTAAACTCATAATCACATTAATAACACTGGACCCTTAATAAAGTAATAAGTGGAGCAGAGAAGATAGACAATCAGAGACACTGAATCTGGTATTGACTTAAACCGATGTCTCCGAATGAGACCGTGTTTTATTAGGAGCAATGACTGTCAGAACTACCTGTCCATACTAAGAGTCGCTCTCTCATAAGCACAGTATTCAAATTTTAGTGGCTCTAGAAAGCCATCAAGAGGCCAGATCAATGCGTCGTCTCACAACTTTGTGGCGGCTCGGGCCTTCTGGGCTTGCTGCGCATTCTCCAGTTCCACCTCATCAACCGCCATCAAATCTGCCAAGAACCGTCGGATCCTCAATCCTGTTCTCTGCCGTATGAATGCATCATATACGTTGTCTGCTGCTGCATGTATAGCGACCTGAAGGCCCTTGATGACATCTCTGTCGTTGATATCCGCATCATCATAATCAAAGAAGACATCCAAGTCGTTCAGAATGTGCTCAGTCTGAGGCGTCGTGGGCAGCTCTTTTGCTTTCGGCGGGCTACGTAACGATTGTTTCCGGGGACTTCGAGGGACCTCAGTGGGCTTTGGCGGCGAGGGCAATGGCTTCTTCACCTTCGGCTCTGAAGATTCAACCAGTGGCATTTTCCGGTTGACAAATATAACCTCCTCATTCAACCAGGGCGAACGTGAAGGCGTAACCAGCGTACCTTGGTTATCAAAATGTCGCGAGGAAGGGTTCGGCTTATTATCATTCGTCACCTCTACCAGTGTCTGAGCGCGACTGCGTAACTGTGCCGATTTGTCGGCCTCCCGTTCCATCAGTTCGAGTTGTTGAGAAACTTCGTCCAATGCTCTCTCCAAAGATGAAGGCCGGGCACTCGCATATCGCGCTGGGTATGGCAATGAAGGAACCGTGGAAGGAGTTGTTCGTCGTGACACACCCTGTGACTCATGGTCGGTAGCAGTAGCAGGAACTGGCGCAACTCTAGATTCAAACAGGGGATATATTTGGACCTTTGTCTGGTCCGATTGACACAGTGAATTCTCCTTCTCTTCCTCAATGGTTTCGGGGCGAGGTGGACGAGCTAAGGTAGTATCCCGTTTGCGTGGGCCGGTAGGCACCGTTGACTGTCTCATCCCAAGTTCTAGACCAGCTCGTGAATCCACTGGCCTCTGACGTAGTCCACGGCCAGCTTGCTTGACCTCAACGAATGATAATGCCCTAGATGGGGGCTTTTGGGGTTTGGCAGCATCGAAGGAAAACTGAGTCGACTTCCCGGGGGATGTTGTGGGCGTAGTATCAGGTACCCGAATTAATGGATCTTTAAGAGCGCGAGATTTACGGCGGTCCCATACACTCTGGGAATATATGGCTTGGGCCTCCTTTTGAATTTGGCCTTCCCTAATGGGCGGCCATATTTGTTGTTGCTCAGGTTGCTCGCCACGGGTTTCCCTTGTTGGCTTCTTTTTTAGCCAAGGTAAGATTCCTCTTTTCCCCTTCGGCTGTGGCTTTTGCGTGGGCTTGAACGTAGGGTTTGGTAATGATCTGATCTGATGGTCGACCGGAGAAAACACGACATATGATCCAGAGCTTGAACTCAACTGCTCGCTTTGAGCGCTACCTTGGCCGTCAAGTTCCTCGGTCATTTGCATCGGTGCCATCACGTTCCTTGGTAGATGGTTTATGAGTTCTCGACTACCTCTGGGTTTAAGCGGAGATCCTCGACTCTGTTCTGCAGATGTGACCGCAAGGCCAGCTGCTTGGAATTCTTTACGATACGGTAATAATGGCTGAACAGTATGGTATGATACTTTTGACTCAGACTCAGTCGGCGTCATAATAGGTAGAGGGTTACTAGCCGCTGCAGCGACGTCCGCATATTTTTCGAGCTGCCTCGTAAAGCGATTTAGGGCTTTTCGCTGACTTGAAGTTCGAGACGGTATTTCTGACTGTTGGATAGACCCTATCACCGCTCCCTCTGGTATGACTAGAGTAGACAGCCGTCGTTGTTGGTCGAGCGATCTGTTGATTGCGTCCCAGACAACAGGGTCCGCAAGACCAAATCGCTTCTCCCGAGCTACTCCTCGACTCCGATTTGCAACGCTCATACCTTTCTGTCGCCGACCTCTAGCCTTTTGGCCCGCATTCCTTGAGCTTTGAGATGGAAGCTTGCCATTATCAGTGGTTTGAATGTGACCGCAGTCATTTTGTGGGTATCTATCTTCGGCACCATCAAGGGTCTTGGGATCTAAATTGTATATTTGGGATTGTCGCAAGGTACCCCAATATGGATGATCCTCCGTGAACTCAGGAACCTGCATTAACGAGCACTGTCTATCATGGCCCGTTGACTCTCCGGTTCCTCGCGAAGGGAGGCGCCTGCTGACCCGGACGCCATTTTTCTTCCGGCTAATTCTGCGTTGTCGCTGTCGCTCTCTGACTAAGTGTTGTGGTAACGGGGTACGAAATACTGCTTCGACGGCTCGATGTGAGAGCTTATCATTCGGCTGCGCCGAAGATGGGTATGTGATTTTCGGTCGACGATTTGGACTCCCCTTCTAAGGTAAACTGAGTTTAGGCATCGTCTGTATTCCAAACAGGTTTCCCGAAAATCCCAAAAGAAAAAGTTATGTTGAGGAAATGTTGTATTTGCTGGTCGTATGTTTTACGTGTGAAGATAAAAGACGATTGGGCTCTTTCCTGATTTTAATCTCAAGTTGCCGTAAAGTGTTGGCCGGTAGCTAGTGCCTCTTCAAAATTGAGCTCACCGATCAAGATTGGAAGTAGAAATGCAGGCTGTAGCTTCCCATCGTGAAATCTCATTATAAAGTCCAAGATGTGACTGCATCGACCATAATCCTCCGGCAGAATACAAGCAGCAGTTCGGAGGTCATCCAATTTCATGATATTAGACTTTACCTCACATCTTTTATTCCAGGCGATGAGTACATCTCGAGCTGTCGTCGCCCCTTGCGCAATAGGAACTCGATGGCAGAAAAGTCTCTCTTGTCAATCTTGATGTTCTTATTAAATTCGGATCTGAAGGACAAATCAGCTTTGGATGAACGACACGAAGACTCAAGTAAATGAAATCTATAAAAATTAAAATAAAAATACCTCGCGAAATTTTCAAAATGCGGCCGTGTAGCCTGTCATTACTCATTAGTTGATGACCCTATTGAGAGCAAGGGTTGTTCCACATACAGCTGGTTTCTTGCGGCTTTCGCGAAGGCAATTTCGGTAGAGGGACAATACTTCTCTTTGCAGTCCCGATAGACGCATCCTGAATGACCTGTATGTTTAGTGACTGTGTTATATATTACGGAATGAAATCGCAATACACTGGAGATAATAACAAGTCTCTCGATAGTGAATTTGGAGTCAAGTAGTGGCATGGAAGTCGCGGACATCATCAATTCATTTTCGACGGTGTGGGTCGCTATATTAACCCCCATTGTTCCATATTATGTCATAAGCTCATATCTTGCATGCCTCATATAACGATATTTCTTAAGCAGCAAATATGAGGTTCATCGTATCGAAAAATGGAAGAGGATGTGTCGTAAAATTGGTGGAAATCTATTAAATACATGACATTATTTTATTTGGTCTAAGCTGATGATACTCTATATTTCAATACATGACCAAGCCCATGCCTAAATCCCGAGGTGAGTGGTGACTCTTCAGAATTATACAGTTCTAGTACAGACAGACATTCAAGCTGCCATAATGTCGATGAAAGTCGAGTTCAAGTTGGTGTAACACGAATAAGAACAGTTCCCTGCGCCGTTTATCCTAGCCATTGTATTTGAGTAGATATCTTCGCCGCTCTCTAGAAAGCACCGAACTCTAGGGCAATGAGTTTCTCTAAATCTAGCGAAAAGAAGATGAGAAGAGAATCGTAATTCATCTGCTCCGGAAATATGAACCGACTTGCAAGGCCCTCAGTCCTTGGATAACGACCCAGCCCGCGACGACTACTGTCACCAAGATGCGTAACTCACGTACCGCAGCCGCAGTTGTTGGGTCGAGACGGATCGTGTGTACGTGGTTGATGGCGCCCCCATGCTGTGCTGCGAGGGAAAATGATTCCATTAGCTTGCCTTTGCTTTTTCTCGCTGTCCTCTGGTTTCCTTTCCGGATAGGCGCAGCCTATGTCGTACGATTGATTTGACGTTTAGGACGAGAAGCTTTGAGAGAGAAAGTGGACTCTTCGTCGTAATGCAGATCAAGTAGTGTTATAGAGACCAAACTACTATATGAAGTGGTGTTTCTAGTATAGATTGCTGTTGGCTGGTCGTTTTGGTCAATGAATGCGACGAAGGTAGAATGTTTATTCGGCCGAGAGAGATACCTAAATTTGCTCAGCTCTGAAATTTTGTGGGTTCTCTATTTCCCTCCTCCGCTTTAGAGCTCCCAACATCATAAAAAGGACGAGACTGAATAATTCACTGACTCCTTTTCCATGAAAAGATATGGAATATGATACATGCAATAATGTGACATCCTAGACTCACAGTTATTCATTTTCCGAGCTCAGATGAGAAGTCTTTTACCTCTGAACAAAAGGTACTCGACAAGGGCCACCCTCGATGCGCCAAATCTCACCCACCCCGCCTGAGATGTAGACGACTCAAATTTAAGTGTGTTATTCGGTGGTAGTAGCATTATCACATTTTAACTACCGAGCTTATTTTGAACTATACATTCACCGGATAAGAACGCCTTCAAGGGCAGACACCTATGTATACCTAATTCCATCCCAATGTCCCAAAGCCAGTCCACGATGACGGTGGGGGAGCAACTTGCATGCAAAGTTCGCTAAGTGAGGGTATCGAGCATGCAAAGAAGCGCGTCTTGTTCATGTAACAACAACATCATTAAAACCTCAAATGTCGCTAGAAAAATCACCAACAATTAACACACGCTAAACTCGCTCACTTCGTTATACCTTATGCGGCACATCATGGGTCTCAATCGCGACCTCCTTCTCGACCTGCTCGAGATCCAAATGCGCAACGGGCGCCTCATCTCCGTCGATGACCTTGGCCAGCTCCTCAAGAGTAGGGCCCTTAGTCTCGACGTACATGAAGTAGACGAAAGCCAGCTCGCAGAAGATCCAGCAGGTGTAAATCAAATACAGCTTCCAGGAGTGCTTCTCGCCGAAGGCGTCGAAGGCGACGGGGTTGGCGTAGGAGTTGAGGCACAGCGCGGCCTGGATCATGATGTTGAGGATCATGAGGCCCTTGGCCCGCAGCTTGTACGGCAGGATCTCGATGGCGTAGCCCACGAGCAGACCCGACCACGCGATCGAGTAGAAGAAGCCGAAGAGCCAGATGAAGAATATCATGGCGTAGTTGGATCCCGGGGAGTTGTGCTCCCCGTATAGACCCGCGCATAGCGTCCAGAAGATGAATACGACGAACATGCCCGCCGTCGAGGTCAGGAACATCGGTCGGCGGCCCCATCGGTCAACTAGCGTGGCCATGGTGACTGAGACGATAAGGGCTAGAATTGTTTGACCTCCAGATAGCTGTTTGGTGCCGTGTCAGAAAACCGCTTCTTAAACGTAAAACTTGTGGGGGTGGGGAAAACCTACACCGAACTTGGAGTTCGAGTCGGTAACACCAGCCTGGTCATATAACTTGCTGGCAAAGTTAGAAATGATAGCGTTACCAGACCACTGGGAGAAGAGACCCAGAGATAGAAGGACAGCAAGACGGTATCGGTTTCCCTTTGTCTTGAAGAAATCGATGTAATTGCTATTTGCCTTGCTCTCCATCTCAAGTCTGATGGTTTCCTTGATCTCACGGTACTCGAATTGGACGGTCGGGTGGTGGCTGTTGCCATTGGCGTGGTAATGGGCGAGGATATTGAGGGCCTGGTCTTGCTTGTCCTTGGCTATCAGATATCGAGGCGATTCGGGGACCCACCAGATGAAGACGATCTGGATGACGGAGGGCAGAGCCTGGATGATGGCCGGGATACGCCACGACCAATCGCTCTGAATATAGTTGGTTCCGAAAGAAAGCCATGTGACAACTATGGGAGAGTCAGCAATTCTCATTTTAATCCGCTCTTCGGCGGGCGAGACGTACCAATGGCACCGGCGTTCCAAAGACAGTTGTAGACAGCGGTGAGACGACCACGGTGCTGAGGATGGGCGATCTCGGTCAGTAACATGGGGGAGGCGATTTGAGCCAAGCTGTTTCCGAATCCCATCATAACACGGCCACCCATGAACATGTTTATGCTTTGGGCAACTCCTTGGAGGATAGCGCCCACAATCATGATAACACAACCAACAATAATAGGCGTCTTTCGGCCAAAGTTGTCTGCCAAAATGGGCCTGTGATACGTCAGACCATACCCATGTTCAAGCGTTGTTGCAGCCCAGAAGGAAGGCAATACAACTTACACAAGCGGAATTGAACCCAAGCTACCAATCTGGTATAATGCCGCGAGCAGGCCGAGCTGAGATCCCTGGGGATTATGGAAGTAGGCCTTCCACGTATCGAAAACCTGGACCGAATTGAAGAACATGCTGTGTGACCTCGTCAGCATATTGCCCCCTCAATCTAGAAGAGCGGTTTAATATCTGGGCGTACCCATCGTAACCAGTAGTCGCCGAGGCGACGCAGAGCACGAAGCAGTAGAAGTATAGCTTCCTCAGGCCCGGATCCCTCTTCCAGTCGACCTTCTCGAAGGACGGGGCCTCCTCCTGCGCGTGCACCACCTCCTCCTTGCGAGCGGGCGCCTTCGCTGCGATGGCGCCGATCGCCATTGTGAATGTTTGATCGCGACTAGCTTTCGCTCTACACGGGAATGGCTGAGCGAACTATGTCAAGGCGGTGAGCCTATGGTCCTCTGGTAAGGCGCGCCGAGAAGCTTGGTCTCTAGAAGTTGAAAGGGTAGAGACGTGTGAAATCTACATACAGCGAGAGAGAGCTCAAAACAGAGTTGCTCGATAGGAACACAGGTCCAGATATATGAGATGGCCAGGGACCATATAGCAAGGGTGCCGTCGGCGGGCGAGCGGACCGGTAGAGAAGTTCGCTTGAACGAATTGCACCTAGCCCGTAGCCATCTCACATCCTGGACGCGAGATCTGGAATGGGGACCTTTCTCGTGGCAAGATGCTCACATGTGCCAGTGGGTTGCGGGTCCGCCTTACCCCATTGCCCCATCCCTAGCCCCTAGTCCCCGTGGTGCCATGGGGAATTGACGGAGTAGGTAAGTGTCAAGGGGGCGATGGGGGTAGGGGATCCCGTTAGCATAGGGAAGTAGGGATCCGAGAAAAAAAAGAGAAGGAAAAACACATTTCGGTTAATGATCCATATTCTAAATGCGCCGAGCGTGAGCGATCTAGCTTGGGGTCCGGCCAAGTAGCAACGCCACCCGCCCTATCAACAACTCGTTTGGTATCCAGATGCCTTACAGGTTACTATTGTCGATATTACTCGGTAGTACACTCATATTCAAAATGGATATGTCTTTGTCATAGACTCCCATTCTACGTACCGTCGTGGTAGCAGTAGATCTTCTACCGTGCCGGGGGTAATTCTGCAGCAAGGTAACTACGCCGGACTATCGACCGGCCGACCATGCCAGGGAGATTGACTAGGATCCAGAATCATTGGAACTCTTCCAGAACGCATTAACAATCCACTCCAACTATACATAGTACTATAGTACCCTAATAGTAGATGCCGTGTGTGACAAGTCGTTCATCGAAAATCAGGATGCGCATTGTCCTTGGTTGGATATAATCGATTTGCGGGGAAATACTCGTCCAGTAACACCGATATCCTGGGCTTGATCCCACCGCGGGACATGAAAGAGGAATTTGGACCCTTGGGTTGTGTAAGTTGCCTATCCCAAGCAATTACGTTCCTCCTATTGGTGGTATACTAGTGGTGTTGTATTATTCCAGTGACAATATCGCATAGCACGGCGACGTTGTTTCAAGATGATCATCCATGCCTTCTGAAATTGTCCGCCTACAAAATTTCATTAACGACACCTGTTCCGAACTCCGTAAGACTATACGATTGTCTATTCTGATTCCAGCCTAGACTGAATGGTTCCATGGTGTCGGAGACTACCTAGAATAGAATACCTTAATTTTTGTATTAGGCAGAAATAATTAGAATATCATTCATGCACGTCAGAATCGCTGAGCTTTGAGGTATGTGGGATAGTACAATGTCAAATAGACTACAGGAATCTCGTAGTCGATTTTTGGTGTTATCAAGAATGGAACCCTTCGGGCACACCTTGGCCAGACGGATTGACCTATCGCTCATATTGGAAATAGACGTTGTAGTGCAGCAAAAGTATGGCTGCAGAAGAACGCTTCCATTACCGTTCTCAGACATGTTCATGTGGTTAAGGATCTGACCATTGAGATCTATGATAATTAAAAACTCTTCATCATAAGAAGAATCCATTATTCACAGCTTCAGGTCATTTCCAGAGAATAATATCCTGTTGTTGGGGTGGTGCTATATCTGTTCCGAACTACGCAGTGGCAGTCGTAGCAGAATTAAATTAACAGGACTTGGCGTTGACCTTCTTCGATCTCCAATGGACCCTCGCTCACGTCCAGCGCTTACGACATGCCCTATCGGGTAGATTAGTATTGGATAAGTCAATCATACAGTGTTTGGCAGTGATTTGCGGCAACTGCTGCAAGTCATTTCTCTATACTTCAAGTTCGCCGAATCAACAAGCCCCAGATGAGTAACGAAGGGATTCAAAAGGAACCAAGCACATGGCAGGGGCTCCTGGATCGCAAATCAGCTTGATGCATGGTCTGGCGCACAGCTTTCAGCTAGCAGTGTCTTGTCCCGGAGTGGCGTCCCGCAAAGCCGGGCAATTGGGGGGAAGTCGAGTTGAACAAAATAATTCATGATATTTAACGAGCCTCAATACGATACAGCTGTAGTGGCCAACGTTCCAGTAAGCCACATGGTCGTTCCACGGCGGCTTATTGTCCTACTTGGGATAACGTGAGGATTAGGTAGTCACGCATTGGAGAGACTTGCTCTAGCTACCGAGACAGTATCGTTCTAATTACATCTAGAATATGGTGACTCGGTGTAACTGACCTACCAATAAGATGAGAAATCACCTCAGATACCAGTCTCCAGCATGTTGCAGATCCTCGTGAGTTGTTACTAAGTGCAGTAGAACGATTTTAGCTTGCCCCAGATCTGGGGTATTAGGGCGCTAGCTTCCTGAGGTGACGGTCGTGTGGGATCCCCAGATTCTCGAAGGATTGGGTTTCTCGGTCCGTCATAACGATTCACGAGAAAGTCATCCCACAGCGACTGGCTCGAGAGCCTCAAAAGGAGTTTTCAGCGGCGTTCGCTTACAGCATACATGCGAATATCTCAAGCAAGCGTGGCAGGCAGTTGGTAAGAGGCCGGATTTACGCCTCATTCATGCTGCAATCGTATTTTAGAAGATTAATCGCTCGATCCGATACGTTGCTACTGGGCAATAGTATATTCTTGAAATAGTGAGGTCCTCAGCTGCCAGTCTAGACTCATGGATTTGCATGGGATAGTTGGGGATGAATCCATTTAGCCTAAATGCGGCAAAAATGCAGAGTCGGTAATTTGCCGGGGTCCCATGCAATGCAGCCAGGGGGTGAATACTTAGTACTACTGGCGGAAGCTTCCGAGGTGGTACAAGCTTCGCTAGGATTTGTGGAATCGTGTAGTTCTTAGAACTGCATCTAATGGCAGCTAGTAGCCTCGCAAACCCAACTCGATGAGGTTGCTGAACATGATCAAAAATCCCACGGGTAGGAAAGCCGTACAAACAGCTAAATGGTCATTAGTTTGCAATAGACTAGTTCGCTACCATCCTGAGTCTTAGGCTAACATATGTGTCGAGCCGTAAGATGAAGGTAATCCTACAGGAATATCACTTCAAGCCATTGTTGCAAATCTACAGAGATTTCGCCCATCGAAAACATGCCGGATAACTCCTAGAGAAGAGATCGCTACGTATACTATCATGTCTTAGCGCCGGAGGCTTTATTATGAGTGATCCGGAAACCCGGACGGCCAGCCAGACATCTCGGCCGTAATCCAAGAGGCTCCAGAGACGCCGGAATTAGCATGTTCAGTCTAATCAAAACCTCTCAGCTACAGGCGGGTATTTAGACAATCAAAGCCAGACAAAGCTGAACCAGACACTAGGGTTGATTGGTCGCCTTGCAAAGCAGTACATGCAGTGTCCTGCTTCCACGTCCTTGTTGAGGCTATTTCGTATATTGCATCGACCGAGCCGCGTAAGTTCCTCGGTTATGAGGTGAACCGCATTCAGCCTGACCAGCAAATATCCGTTAAGCCCACCTCCCACCGTACGCCGGTGGCATCAGAAGGAAGAACCTTGGAACTTCAGAACCAGAGTTACCGTTACCCATAATTCCCTCATGGCCCGCAAGACTGCAGATATCAAATCGAACGAGAAATTATACCGAAGAGTGGATTCTTATTTTAATATCAACGCGTAACACCAGTCAATGCATCATGCATCCAGAGGTATGGTTCCTCCCTATCTATCCGAACCGGAACGCCTGTGTACCGTAATTCCAATCGGTCCCTTAATATACAGAGATTAGATTTCCCCGAGAGAAATCATGCTCTCACTCCCACCTCTTCCTCTTCCACCTCCTATGCTTAAACCTGGAACCCGAATCCGGCCATGCAGCTTCGGTACTGATCGATGGTGGTCTTGCAGTCGCGAGCGGGATCGGCGGACTTCGAGAATAGCATGCATTCGTCTCGTTTGGATTTCTCGTCCTTGCAAACGCAGCAAGGCTATTCAATCGTATAAGTTAGCGGCAACATATTCAACAATTACAAGTATTTTTGGGGGTAGTCGAACCTTGGGCTTAGAGACGGCGCATGCCTCGGAGCCGGGGCTCACGACGGGCTTGACCTCGGATGTCGAGGAGCCAGAACCTAAGAAGAATTAGTAACAAAAGCAACGTAATGAACAAGTTCGGAAGCTATCTTACGCAATGAGACACCTTGCAGACCTTGCGAAGCCATTGCGATAGCACTAAGGTATGTGAAGAAGTGCAAATGTGTGTGGATGTTGTTGTGAAATTTCGGTCGCAAAGTGTTTGCCGGGGTCAATTTGTCATAGAAAAAAAAGATGGGATGGTTATGACGCGATTTGTAATTGACAATTGATAGATTTTACTTACCTAGGTAAAGATAAGATGTCGTCTCGCACCCGTTGCACTGCCACAGTCTCTTATCTAAAGTCCGATGACACCAAGTGTGGCGCATCAACGAAATCTAAAGCTAAAGTCTGTACTTAATTACCTAATTACTTGCTTACCTAATATAACCATTTTAGCTCCATCCATGGACGAACGACCAAAAGTTCAGAGATTCCTATTTTGGACATAAACAGAAAAGTAAATCAAGATCTTCCAAGCTCTAAGTGGCCAAACTGCCAAACCACCACTTGGCCATACTATCCGCTATGCTTCAACTAGGTCTCATTACCGAGAGGCCAAGGATCTGTACCGCCTACTCGGTGCTGTTTCAGACTTGGCTACTTCATATACGTGGGATTGTTTCCTAATTTCCAGTTTCACACTCCCATACTCTGCTCGGTCCGAGAAGAGAATTATCTTTATTGTTGTTACTTAAACTGACGCTTACATAGAAGTCTATGTTGTGGGTTTTCACTGTGGTTGATAGCTCTAGCATCTCTAGAGAAACAAGCAAAAATGCTAGCGAGTTCCTTGCTGGTGGCTTTAACGGATCTTGTTTATACCGGATACATCCCCTTCTAGCGTCGCCGACTAGAATCTCAACCACGGGTTAGCTGTTATAGCTGAATCAGCCTCAATGGCTAGTACTGACATAGTCAGACTCCACAGTACCGTTGTGGGTACGAAGACAGGGCAGAGAGCTATGATAGCCAAATCGAAAAGAACATTGCATCCTATTTCACACTACCGTCCGTTCTCCTTTAAAAGTCCATTCCTTCTATTCTTCTAGAAGTTTGATGCTGTTCCCCCTTGCATTACCTGTCATGTTCATATAAACTCTCAAAGCTGCTCACGTAGTAGCAATATAGCCTCGAGGTTACTACTGCGGCCAGCTCTGTTTATATCGTGAAACCGGGCCCACCTTCCTTCGTTATTTCGTCACTGAAGCCTCTCCACACGAGAGTACTTGTCCGCGGAATCGAATATGACCAGAAACCTCCGTAGTGCCGCCCTTGCGGCTCTCGCTGTTATACCAACGGCCCGATCCCTCGCACGGATTCCTGTAAGCGTCGATAGCACAGCAGCCCCTGTGTTACGCGCTCAGCCAAATTGCGCCGGTGACCCGGTATGTACCTGCAACGTGCTCCAGGAAACACTTACGGGCACAAATGCAACTTTACTGCCTTCAGACGGAGCAATATACCAAGATTTTGAGGACGAGAACTAGTGAGTTGTCCGTTATATGCGTCGAAGCGGATGACCTGGAAATTAATTTCTATTACACTTACAGCTCTGCCGCATGCAGGCTACCAGCTGCCTGTATTGTTAACCCCAAGAATGCCCAGGAGGTTTCGACCATAATAAAGATACTTTCAGAGACAGAGACGAAATTTGCCATTAGGAGTGGTGGTCACAACTACATCCCGGGTTTTGCGAGTGTCGACGAGAACGGAGTTTTGATATCGCTCTCAAACTTAAACTCAACAGTGCTGTCAGATGACAAGAAAACCGCCAAGATTGGCCCTGGAAACCGATGGCAGGCAGTTTACGAGGCTCTTGTGCCCCAAGGGTTGACCGTGGTTGGCGGACGTGTAGGCCCTGTCGGAGTTGGTGGTTTGATGCTTGGAGGTAGGCTGATCGCGCTTGTCACAGTGTACATGTCCCGGCTGGAGCAGGCATTAATATCTTCTAGGTGGACTAAGCTACTTTGCAACACAGCGTGGCCTTGCGTTTGACAATGTCAAATCATATGAGGTAGTCCTCGCCGATGGCTCTATCGTCACCGCTTCAGCCGATAATCAATATTCGGACCTGTATAAGGGATTGCGAGGTGGCGCTACCAATTTTGGTATCGTAACCAACTACGAACTCTACACGTACCCTGCTACGAACTTCTACGTTGATGCCCGAGCATATAGCCCGAACCAAACTGTTGATTTCCTACGTGCTGTCGCCGAATATCAGGAGGAGGGACAGTTGGACCCCTTATCGAGCGTTAGTGGTATGTATAGATCGACCTTGAAACTAGGCCCTATTTTATAATTGTTCAAATACTATCTTATATCTTGCTATTTAATATGGGCGCTAACGTAATCATAGTATGCCACAGCAACTTTCCTACTCGTATACTCCTCCTCCTTCCCCCTGCCTTTGGATAAAGGGTTGTGAGGAAGAATCAGGTTACAACTTCAACTTCATACGTGAGATATTGACATACAGTAGATCCAGTTGTTATCAACCGGCGCAACTATCCTCCTTCTCTATAACGAGCCAGTACAACAGGCTAAGGCATTCGATGCCTTCTACAATCTTGGAGCATATCAACCAATCTTGCCGGCCTTTAACGGCTCGCTTCTAGATGTCATGGCTCTGACAGGATCACGATTTTCGACTGGCGATATACGCACATACGGCGAGACATTCACCCATAAAGCCGATGCTGACTTGATGGTTGAGCTGTACGATATTTTCACCGAGGAAACCGCCAACCTTCCTAGCGGAGCTACAGGAGTCTGGGTACCAAACCCGATTGCTGCCAGCGTAGCCACATTGGGAAAACAAAACGGTGGGAACTTGCTAGGTCTGCAAGAAGTCCCGCAGCAATGTGCGTTCGCCATCCCTTCAATTGTCCGTTCTCCGTACTCACAGTCTTCTCACAGGGTATGAGTGGTTCATTACCTGGACGGATTCAACACAGGATCAATCCGTATGGGATATCTCTCAACGCATCACCCAGCGATGCACCGACGCCGCCAATGCAAAGAATCTGTCCCTACCGTACCTTTTCATGAACACGGCAGGCATGAAGCAGAACGTATTGGACAGCTTTGGCTCAGAGAACGTCGCCTTTATAAAGGCGGTAGCAGCCAAGTATGACCCAGGAAATGTGTTCCAGAAACTACAAAACAACGGATTCTTGATTCGGAATTTATAAAGAAAATTGTTATTTCAATAATCCCCCCCTTTTCAAGAGTACTCCGCATTGCGCGCCCGTTTTTTACTTCTCGTAAGGAAAGCCCAAATAACTTTCGATATAATAGATGCAATTAATCGAGACACTTATATCATTTGGAAGCACAGATTATGTCGATTCCAATGATTTAGATTGCATTCTTGTACGACTAGCTTTAGCTGGGTAGAATGGGTTGAGATGTGCTGAAGGCTGTCACGTGGGCCCCTCTACCACCACCACCATTACCAACACCCATCTAAAGACATGCGATTAGCTGTAAAAGCTGACCAATGAGGTTGCGGGATTTTCCTACAGACTTGGTAATAACTACTTACGTAAGCCATCACCTACTTCATTTGGTCTCTTATTCTGCGCGCCAATCATTTACGCAATTCAAAAATTGTTACAATTCCGAAATCTTTTCACGGTCCTGTATTTGATTCAATCTTGATCGATCTCTTACAATGTTCGGAAAACTCACAACCCGTGCCGACACTCCACTCCCCAAGGGGGTTACTACACGCTTCGTCCAGCTTTTGATGGCTTAGTCGGGATACATTGCAGTGTATTGAGCGTGTTATCCTACCTAATAGACAACTAGTGTTATACTTTAGACTAGTAGAGGTCTTACTCATACATGATCGAAACCGCATCTCCAGTACGCACAACCCAATCTTCAACCTTCTCGATTCCCCACAGCACCGTAAATAAATGCCGAGCATATTCGTCAACTTCTTGGGCAGCAATACCATGCATAGGCAGTGACTGGCCATGCAGGCTGTAGATGAACAATGGATCTGTGTCGCGTGCGATAGCCTCCCAGCGTGCCGGTGAAGGTGCATCCCACAAGTCAGCTCGCGCGGTGATGCAAATATCACCACCACAAGCAGACGCCATCTCACCTTTAAGGCTGTAATATACACCCGTCATAATGTTGCAGAGGAGCCAGGTGCGACGAATCGACTCGGAGAGCACAAAGCTTTGGTAGAGGCCGGATACGGACTCGATCCCCCCGTCGTCGCCCGCCAACGAGCTCATGAACGGGAATAACGGAAGGGCATTGACATCTTGCATGGCAGAAGCCCACAGCTGGTTCGTCCAGTCCAAAAGAGTCTGGATGAGACCCTCAGCCCTAGTGCGGCGGGAGATAGAAGAGCAGAAGAGTGCCAATAGGAGATGGATGAGGAGGGCCTGTGTACGGGCTAGATGGTCTCTCGTCGAGAGAATATTAGACAGGGAAAGAGGCCCCCCGCCGGTCGATTGATTGACAAGAAGATTCGAGAGATAAGACGAAGCGATTTCATCCACAATGTACTTGTTCTCTCGAGTACTGTTCTGGGAAATGGAAATGGCAGAATAGGCGTCTTGTATGCATTGAGGTATCGCTGCCTTGGAATAGAGGTGGCGGTGGATGAAGGGATTGTGACCATTGTTGAGGAACTGAGTCAGCCACGACTCCAGGCCTCGGATGAAATTTGAAAAGACGGAAGCGGAAGGTATGGAAGCCGGGGGTTGGTAGTGGTAAGCGATGGTCCAGGCCGAAGGAGGGAGGAACCATTTCAGACTGCTGCTGGGTAGCTCGGGTACGGGTAGGTTGGCGCCTACCGGGAACGAGACGGACGGCGACGAGGAAGACGTTGGGACCCCCGCCAGACTCAGGGCCGTGGAGGAAGAGGAGGAGGGCATACGTGTGGTCTGCTCTCGCACCACTCCTGGAGTGAGAGTCCTTGTTGTGGTGCCCGTATCCTCTGTCCTGGCCGCCTCGTTGATGCGTGCGTCATGGAGTCGTTGCCTCCGCACTGGCACGGGCGGCGGATACACACACTCTAAGCCCCTGTCAAAGCACCGGGAACACGACGGGAGGGCTCTGTCGCAACGCCTCTTGGCCTCGACGCATCCAGAACAGGCGGTCTTCCTTGGCTGGTAGCTCATATTGTTCGACAACTAGTGTATGGCAGTAGTACCCCAGCGGAGCAGGCGGCGGAGGACTGCGGAATTCATGAGCGGCTTTGCGGAGGAGGAGGGGCGCCACTTATTATACAATACAGTACATGTGCGCCCCCATGTATTAGCCTCCGCGAGACCACCTAGTGCTTACAAAGCTGCCGCGCCGGAAGGGCGGCCATCAGCTGTCCCCACCTCTTAGCGGGAGCGCTAAGTTGCCCCTGTATCAACCTATCCGAGAGTACAGGAATTCTTAAGACACGAAGTTTCTGTGTGCCGAAGGCTGTACAAGGTCCGAATTAACATGGCTTGAATAAGGTAGTCTAGCCTTATATTATAAGGTACGGGGGCCAAACTCATATAACCAGATCGTGCTGGAGCTTTGTCACAATTGGGATCCCGGTGTCCCCTCACGGCGAGCTTAGCAAGCCCAGCCGGGGCTAGCTCAGCCCCTTAAATGGAGTGTGCGCATACCCAATTCTCTTTTGTTAGTTCTTCAGCCTCAATAGATTATTCTACCTACAGTTACATGCTCGCATATGGATCTGGCGCTCGTCACATGTTTCTAGTTTGAAGCGAAGCACATAGTCGACCTTGTAGCAGACGATCATTCTATCACAGAAGATTATATAGCAAGAGTGAGACCATGATAATAGTTTCTAAGATAGTTGCATATAGCTGACTATTTGATATCCCTATAGCTTTGGCAAAGGTAATTAAAACCTGCCACTTATTTTAAGCCTCCTTCTAATTAGTATAAACGAATTCAAAGCTTTTAAAATAAGTAGCGATACCGTAATAAACAAGAGTTCTTTAAATCAGCTATTATATTAGGTAGCTAGCTGTGTACAACTCTTAAAAAGTATTGTCGACGCAAGGGAAAACATCATTGTCCACCTAGGGTCACTCTGCAAGTGAAACTCGGTATCACACCAAATCTTAAACACAAGCAAATGCGACCATCCTGGAAGCCAACTTATACCGACTCCACTTCTGTTTGGCCTGTAAGCTTCCGCTTTCCATCAATCCATTTGACCTCCCAAAGTATCACGTTTGTCTTTTTAGTCTCCTTGCCCGTCGTCTTATCCTTGGTTACCCACTTGCTAAGCACTGCCACTACACCGTCCGGCTTTTCCGGGTTCTCCCACTGAAGAATCACAGAGAAATCGCCTTGGATTGATGTGCTCGAATTGCGGGCGTACTGAAGGCCGGCTTTGAATTGGGCATAGGTATACACATCATGGTTGATTCTGATTGTGTCAATCAGTTAGAAACTCTCGTTATGCCTGAGGATTGGTTAATGGTGGCGTACTTGACTACTAAGCTTGGATCAACCTGCTCATCGACGGCCTTGAGAGCGATTTTATCGTCTGGCTGGATGAATAGAGCATCGTTGAGCTGTGTAACCCACTCACTAAGAGATTGCTGTTCGGCTGACATCTTGTGCTAGTGGATGTTGTAGAACAAAAAAGTATTCGCAATGGTCGATTTAAGAAAGCCGATCAAATGGTGAATGCAGTATGATTGAGGGCCCAGATTTCAAAGAATGGAAGGGACATACGCGCCCGCTCCTCCTATATATATGCCTCTGGCCTTCATCCGCATCTGTCAGATCTGAGGCGCACCAGCATGCGGAGTCGCGGGTTCTTGACAACACCATTCCACAACAGCATACCACCGTACAAGCAACAAGCACTGCATCACATCTTCACTCCGCAACCTAAGGTTGATTCGCATAAGAACGGGTTTGAGTTCCCCGAATCGAGTATCCACATTGTTGCTAATAGAACTAATGGCCCCACCTCAGCATGCGTCTCCGGTCCAATCCGTTCTCGCTCCGCAAGACGTCCGCTCCGTAGATGTCCGCACCCGCCACAGGTCCGCCATACATCCATCAATAATCTCGTCTTGACTCGCACATTTACAGCTGTCAAGCAAGTTCAATAAGAGCTTCTTATGGAAAAGAACTTTTGAAGGCGTTTTTCATAACTGCTACTCGATATGGCCAGCTCCGCTAGAGTACCTAGTCTGTGTGCTATATACATTGATATTGCTCAAAATTACACCGTACAGGACCTGATGATGGAGCCAAACTATGGCCGGCGGCAGCGGTACGGTGACGTTACGAGCACCCACCCCCATTAACGACACCGGCGCCATGATTCTCCCGGCCACGCAAAAAAAAGTCGCCGTGATCCTGGGTTCTTACAGACAGTGTCCTCTCTCTAATATAAGTACTTTGACAATTCGTCGAGAACCGCCCACGGAGTTCTCTTCGAGTGTAAAAAAAAAAAAAAAAAATCAAACACAACTCTTCCATCTCATCCATAATCACACAATGGTCGGTGCCTCGTTTAGTCCTGATAAGAATATCCCCGACCTTTCTGAGAAGGTCATCGTCGTCACAGGCGGAAATTCAGGGCTCGGCTTTGAAACGATTCGAGAGTTTGCAAAACATAACCCGGCACATATATATCTTACAGCCCGATCCCAGGATAAAGGGCTGGCTGCAATTGCAAAAGTACGTCAAGAGAATCCTCATGCCTGTCCAATATCCTTCCTTCAGTTGGACCTCGCATCTTTTTCGAGTATAAAAGCGGCAGCAAAGTCGTTTCTTGACTCATCATCTCGCCTGGATATCCTGATCAACAATGCTGGTATCATGGCCACGCCAGAAGGCCTTACCTCAGACGGTTATGAGATTCAATTTGGGACCAACCATGTGGGCCCGGCATTATTGACGAAATTACTCCTTCCTGTCCTGAAAGAAACAGCCGCTATTCCGGGTTCAGACGTCAGGGTGATCTTCTTATCTTCAAGTTTACATGCCAGCGCACCGCAGGACTCCTACCTCTTGGACCAGGTGAAGACCACTATGCCCCGTATCTCCAGTTGGGGTCGATATGGCATGTCAAAGCTTGCGAATATTCATTACAGTGCTGCCCTCGCCGAACGCAATAGAGATATCAGGTTTGTCAGTGTACATCCTGGAATTGTTCAGACGAACCTCAATGGTCCACTCCTGAGCAGCTATAATTTTCTAGTTGCTAAGGTCCTTGGCACAGTGTCAAAAGTTATTTCTGTGAGTCCTGAGAAAGGGGTGCTCAATCAACTGTGGGCTGCTACAAGCCCGGCTGCCAAGACTGGTACCTATTATGTCCCAGTTGGGATCGCTGGAAAGGGCTCGAGTCTAAGTCAAGACCACAAAGTCAGAGACCAGTTGTGGAATTGGACTGAAGCAGAGCTTCAAGGTCATCTTGCTTTATAGGAGTAAAGGACTTTGTGCTTGTGCTCCTCAGACTGTACTTTGTACCACGGCTATCAAGCATGTCTTCTTATTGCGAAGTTCTTTTCTTCTAGTGTAAACTGAGAAGATCAATGTAACATTTTCATCTTCGCTTGTGCGATGGGGAAGTACGAAGCAAGCCTAAAAAGAAAAACCCAACATGTCAACCTGGAATTCCGTCAGAGAAACTGGAAAAGTGGCTGCTGTACTCACTGGGCTGTATATTCTATGCCCCAGATATTTGGTATGTAACGCTTTGTGGCTGATGAATTATCGGCAGCCTGAATGAGGTTCAATTCGGGCTCTATATCTGCCATTCCACTCATAGTAGATACAACAACCTCGACCTTGTTGACATCAAGGATATTGCTAAGTTTGTCGATGACATCGTAGTCGGCAGCCACAAGGCGAGCTCCGAGCTCTCTTTCCTTTGCTTCACTCACCTAATGGGTAGCAAGAGGGTCATTGTGAGCCTGGTCAAACCACACAGTTAGGTGGATCGCATCACCTACCTGCTGAGCCAGAATGAGAACTTGGTATCGTCCATCAGATTTCAGCGCCTCAACAATCGCCCGGCCAAGATTGCCGGTATCTCCAGCTACTGCACTCATGGAGAGCCTCTGAGACGTCAGTGTGAGCTTGGCTAGGCTGAATTGCCTCTCGCAGTCGCTTGCCATCGCCGGGATAGCAAAGACATCTAGAGCAAAGCTACTCAACGAGGGAAATGAAGCCTTACGGTCTCTCCACCACTCGATAGGGTCTAGCGTATCTTACGGTTCGAGACGCAAATACCCGTCCAGCTCGCTGACACTGCTACCTATTGAAAGACTCAATGATGTCAAAGATTTCAACGCAAACCTTCCACGCTGTGATGACACCAGGCACGAGTCCTGCGACGTCCGCCATTGGATGCTGGAGATGTCCCTCCGGCTGATTCTGAATGAGACAGCAAGATGACCATGGAGGACTGACACTCCGCGCATAACTCGAACCGTCCGTCGACTGATATTGGTGCACGTAATGCCTTTCTCCAGAGCCTGCTTTCAGAAGGAAATCAAAGATAGGTATCTTTTCCAAGCCCGGCGCATATTTTGGAATATATCTCCTTTAAAATAGCAGCTCCGGACTCATTGATACTGTTGTCAGGCGCGCGACAACCGGGAATGATTTCATGATGCATGAATGGAGAAACAAACCCATGCTTGTGCCAGTTGAAACAGAAGTAACAAGTTGGCTTACTGCAGTCAACATATCTATCATCGCTGGACCTTTTGTTTCTTGTTTTTTCTTTCCCTCGCTTCGTATCGGTATGTGGCCATAGTATTTGGATCACATTGGATGTAAGCCCCTAATCGTACTGTTAACCTACCTTAATCTACGCACCGAATTCTTCGGATATTAGGAATTCAATCCCGAGTTGCTTCTGCTGGATGAATTCGCTAAGCGAATTGCGGCACATGTTGGTGATATCGCGAAGCTGGAAGGTACAGTCAATGAAAATGGAATCCACAAGCAGAGGAATCCTTGATATGGTAGGTATTAGTCATTCTTTTTTGCTGCATTCTACCCCGCCAACCCCACCAAAACATATTCCTCGATTTGGACGATTGCTTTACCTCATCCCACCATCAGTCATTGGTTGCTTTCATCCAGGCAGCTACATAAAGATTTCTATAAGAGAGACACAGGAAAGACAGATTTCAAAGTCTCCAAGTTATCTATCTTCAACTTCAAATCTACGAACATCATCAACGTAGCATACACAGCAAACATGCCAGCCCCTTCACCCCTCACAATCGCGACGCAATCCGTCCAGCGCCTCGTCAAAGAGGAAAAGTACTACCGCAAGGAGCTCACGCAGCAATCAGAGCGCGTCAAGAAGCTCGAGGCGGAGATAAAAGCAGGAGGTGAAGCCGCAGATGGAAATGCAGAGTTCGTGCTAAAGCAAGAGGTATGCTCTTTTGCCTTCGCTTTTCATACCTCTCTTTCTCCCGCCTCTCCTTAAAGTCGGGAGATGATGTAGTTGGGGCCCTAGATTATACGGACTAGGTACCTTGCTGACCGCTCCCACGTATAGCAAAAAGCCGTCGACGAGACCAAGGCTGTCTTCGCGCCTCTGAACGAACGCATCGCCGAAGCCGTCCAGCGACTCGAGGAGCAGATCGCGACCGCCGAGAGCGAGAACGGCCCGGCGGAGGAGATACAGAAGGCCAAGGAAGCTGTGGAGCTGGGCAAAGCTGTAGAAGAGCCGCCTACTGCCTGAGCTATGTATGGTTGAGGTGATATTCATATTGAACTCACAGGCGGGTTACGAGGCGATTGTGTAGGATTATGAAGAGCGAAGAATTAATACAGTGATACCATTTATTTGCAAAACGGAGGAGCCGGGGCACGTTTCAAGAGTGCTTAGGTCCTCTAAAAAAAGGAAGTCAGCAATGATATATCTCCTTCATTAGTCTACCGAGTGCTATTCTGCTATGCTGGGTATATTAATCTTCACCCTACTAATATGGATGAGTTGGTGGTAGACTATCGTAGACCGGAGACCACAGGTAATATCAGGGGTCCTATTGATAGCTCCACTGAGACAAACGCCACTTTGTGCAAACTCGTCGTGATTAAGTCTAGTAGGATATCCCTATCAGGACCCATTGACCATAAATATTCTGCCTTACTTTCTTCCCTTTGTCCTTCGGTTCACGAAGTATCCATATTATCACCATGACTACCGCCAGGTGCATCAACCGTAATCTGTGGCGTATTCTGTGATGTATCCTCCGCCATTGGGGTATCAACCTGCTGGGTGTTCTGTTGCGTCGACGACTCCCCCATCTCGATATCCTCACCTTCCTCCGGCTCTTCCTCTCTTGGCTGGCTGCTTTCTGCCCGTTGACTAGGGGCTAGACTCCCTGCTCGCGAGAAGCTTCCGACATCACCCGGTCGCGGCTTCAGTCCACCAGCACCACCACCGACACTAGCAGCTACGCTTCCACCAGGGCTGTGCGGCCTGGGCGTAGCATTCCCTGCCTCGCCCTTAGAAGAGTGCGTAGAAACAGCTCCGCTCTCAGGCCTCGGCGTCGCATTCCCACTGACGAGCCCGCCCTTCCCAGGCGTCGCCGCCGCCTCCCCATCCTCCGCATCCGAATCCATACCCTCACGGCGCTCCACCTCCTCCTTCTCATCACGTATCAGCGCACGCAGCCTCTTCCCCTCCTCAACCAACCTCTCAAACTGCTCTCTGCGCTCGCGCCACGTGTGGCCGTACGTCTCGCTCTCCCGCTGCAAGTCCTCGCACTCCTCAGCGAGTTTGGCGAGGTTGACGACCTGCTCGGCGCGCGGGCGCAGCATGCGGTTGCTCGTAATCTTATCGGCGAGCTCGTCGAACCGGCGGCGCTGGGCGAGCGTGGCCCGCGCGTCCTCGAGCTGCGCTTTCAGCCGCGCGTTGCCCTCGCGCACGCTCTCCATCGTCTGCAGGATGCGCACGCGGTCGGCTGCGTAGCGCTCGCGCTCCTGCGCGTTGGCCGTGCCGAGCAGCTGTAGTCTTAGTATCTGCGCGTCGAAGGCTTCGAAGTCCAGGATGATGTCTTCTTTCAGCGCTGCGATGTCGGGTGCGGTTGATGATGAGGGTTGGGCAGACTCCTGGTCGTTGGAACTGTCGGGCGGTGGCGTGGGTAGCTTGTTGCCGGGACTGGTGAAGGAGCCGGGGGCGACGAGACGCTTGGTTAGGCGTTTGAAGGGCTTCTCTTCGACGTTGAGGAGGCGGGATTTGTGGAGCTCGTTTTCTTCTCGTTCGTCGAGGAGACCGAAATTGGAGGTCGCCATGGTGATCTGATGAATAATTGAATTGCGTAGTTATGTTGGTGAAGGTTGAAGGTTGAGGTATGCTGCTTTAAGTGAAGCTGTTGAGGTTGAGAATCGGATTTGGAAGTCGAATGTAATTGGCTTATCGATAGTACGTATCGATAACGGCTGGCCGTCACAAATATTGCGTTATTTGCATAAGCTCTGAGTGTTACATATATGGTATTCCCACTTCGTCATTTCCTACGTAGTAATTTAAGGGCCTTTTGGCATGAGAGAATATAATAAGTATCTCTTATCAAATACAGCCTTCTCTCTTTTTAGTCCGAAAGACGTTGATAGTTGTAGGAATTGTTGTCTTTGAAAGTAACCTGGAGGTTTACGAACTCTTCATTTAGTTCTCTATCATGACTTCCACAAACCAGATGCACCCTACACTTGTTACATCGTTATATGGTAGCCATCTATCATATGGTCTTGACCAGATTCCTAGCTCTCCGCCTTTCATCTTCACTTAGTACCCATTGGATGCCATCTTCGCCATCACCACTACTTATTTCTTCCCACTCTTCATCCTCCATATCGGCAACCATAAGTATTTGTGATACTCTCGCAAACATCTCCCTCACAGAGTAGTTGCCTCTCGAAACAGTACTGATGATACCCGAGAAATCTCGTTCCATCCGTATTATACCATACGCGCTCGCCTTGCCACTGTAACTCCAAACTCGTTTCTCGAGTGTCTTGGATAGATCCGTCGCCGTAAGGTCTATGAGAGCGGTAAACGTCTTGGGAGTCATCAATCGTGCAATAGGCTTCATCAGCTGATCCCACCCATGTTCAAATCTCCTCTGGACACGATCTATCACCTCATCTTCGTTCTCGTCATTCTGACGGGCAATCTCTGCCAATTCATCGTCGGAACGCCAATAATCCACATCCCGGAAGGCTTCGACGAGGACCGGTTTTAATCTTTGCTTGACAACAAAAGTGAACAGCACCTTCAAGGCATCGGATATCAGTTCACCAGTCTTAAGAGAGAACGTGGTATTCAATGTGTTGAGTGCTGAGGTCACGAATGTAACGTCGTGTTCGAATGGGAAAGATGTGGCAAGAGGGTTAGGATGAGATGCCCCATTAGGTTGATCAGGAGAGGTGCCCAGCTGTGATGTAATAATGCGAGCTAAGTAATCCTTTGCGACATCCAAGCTGTTGATGAGCACGATAAAAGAAATGATCTTATTCTCGGGTGGGAGCCCTCCTTGGACTGCTGGCTGTGGATAAGATTCATCTCGCATCCTCCGCTGTACCATTCCGATAAAGTCGGATCCTAATACTCTTCCGACATCCGGAATGACCGAGGCTGCCACGTCGCGCTGTGACGTCGATATGGCTTTCTGTATGATTGCGCTGACGATATACATGATATCATCTACGGCTGAGATAATGTAAGGCGCATTTGCATCGATAGGTTTGTTGAGACTTAGGGATAGCCCGGTGGGAGACTCGTCTAGTTGAAACGCCTTTTCAACAGAACGCCTGAAAAAGAACATTGCTAAGGAGTTGTAAGGTGATGTAAGCTTTGTCGAGATCTTTCGGCTGAGATTAGACTTAATGACAACCTCCGGTATTGATAGGGGGGAGTCTTCAGGGGTATTGGGATTCTACTACAAGTTAGCAGTTGGGAATCCAACATTATCGAAGAAGCACGTACTTTGCATTTTCCAGCAAGAAATCTCGAGTATAATGACCATCGACCAAGCATGACGGATATCTCGCTAAGTAGAGCGTCCACTTCTTTCATGTCGACACCTTCATCTTCGCTATTACGTGCATTATTGCTGCCACCCACAGCTGGTGAATTCATACGTGGGGTACCCGTAAGCGTCCTTTGTGGCGGTAGAAAGCTTTGAACTAGGAAGGAGAATGGATAACTCTTTGCATCTGTGAGTTTCCTATCAACGCCCCTCTCATCACTCCATGAATCCAGAATGATACCACCTTGCACGTCAGCTTCCATCTGGAGTCTCTCTATGACTTTAACCATCTTGCCCTCACCGTAGTGCCTCTCTACTAGGCCACCGTGGTTCTCGACAATCTGGGCAATATGTTCGAATAGTTTCGTGAGAGCGTTGGCATAAAAGAACCCATCTTTCTTCCCTCCATTGCCCGGCTCTGCTCTGAGAGTTGCCCTAGCTGTGCCGGCAACGCCCTGGCATACGTATCGACCATACACATCCAATCCAACATCACCTCTCCCTATTAAAGGAAAGAGCTTAAAAAATCTTGTGACCTTGGCGCCGTCGCCTTCTTTAGCGGCCTTTTCGAATTCCCGTAGGAAAAGACCGCACAGACTCTCTTTTGCATTCTCAAGCGTCACCCAAGGCGCATCTGGCACTTCAACGCTAGGAACCATAGAGGCCGCGAAGGCACTGCGTATAATCGGCTCAGGTACTTTGCTTGCGCGGGATATATAGCCAGCCGCAGCTTCCCAGTCCTGCGGTGCACCCATACTGCCCACGACTCCATGGACGCAGGCTTTGAGCTCTGCAACTTGCTCGACAACCTTCAGTGTTTGCTGCACTCTGTCCTTCTCCAAGTCAAGATCCTTAACTCGACTGGAAAGCCGTCCCGCAGTGTCGGCGGCTGAGGAGAGCATGCCATTGCTGATGGATCGCGTTGCGATGACTTGGGAGCCGAGATTCGCACGAAGTAGATCGAGGCGACCTAACTCGCGAGATAAGTCTGCTTGCGAGGACAGAAGCGCATTGAGGCGGTTTGTTATACTAGTCTCGCGGACGTGTAGGGCAGCCAATGCGGCGCGGACGTCGGAGAGATTCGAGGCATCTTGAATGGAGGGACTCGACGAGGAGCTGGCGTTCAGCTTATTAGAAGGCTTCTGTGTTGTTGGCCCCGAGGAGTTGCCATTGGGGATTGTGTTGGCGGACATTGGGACATTGATTGTGGGAGGCGCATAGCGACGTAAGATGTCGAGCCTGACGGTTGGATCTTCGAATAGCTCGAGCTCTTGTCGATTGTGGATTGTTGGAAGTCAAGGTGGTCCAACCAGCTGGCGTCAACGTTGGAGCGACCTCAGCTGTTTAGATGAATTTGCACCCCGCCTTAATTGATCTAGAGGGCTTAGCGACGTTGTAAATGAGTTTTTTAACCACTAATCACAAGCTGTTTAGGCTTTGAGACCCCTAAATTAGAGCATGCTTCTAGCGCCTATTTAGGTACCTAATTTTTGAGACAACCGAACATTCAGGTACCTGCCTTAATCGATAAGCTTACTGTAAATCTTTAGCTCACCAATATCGTCATTGGCGCTTGCTCATGCCTTTTATGAGTCACTTTTCAAGGAATGAATTTTATGAATATAGTTTACTAGATCTACAGGTAGATCTTATGGTGTTTCATTCCTTGAATATCTCTAAACGAGCTCATCGAACAAGAAATTTTGACGTCATCGAAAAACCGCGAAATTTTCATATTAAGCAAGTTGGCGTCCAGGGTCTTGAGTCTTGGATATAAAACTGTTCGAGCTGCTTTCAACTCCTACAGCACAATGTCTCAAGATCTCCCAAAAATGAGCACACGCATTCTCAGAGTACCTGAGAAGAACTTGGGGAAATTTAGGGAAGACGAGGGTCAAGAAAAACTCAGAACATGGGAGGTTTCTCAAAGCAAATCGCCTAGTATCGATATCCTTCGTGAGGCTGCAGAATATCTCAAAACGAGAGACACTCCTGTTGCTTTTCCAACCGAGACTGTCTATGGACTTGGAGCAGACGCAACGAGAAGCGCCGCAGTCAGGGGTATCTATACTGCAAAGAGGAGGCCAGCTGATAACCCTTTGATTATTCACGTCTCAGATTTAGATATGCTTCGAAGTATTCTAACCCCTGAGAATACGACCAATGGCACAACAAACGGCACAACAGATGCTGTTCATGACCGGATACCTAAGATATACAAGCCTCTCATAGAGCGATTCTGGCCGGGGCCCCTGACGATACTGCTTCCCAATCCGACTCCCTCCAAACTAGCCCCTGAAGTGACAGCTGGACTGAAGACTTTTGGTGCTCGAATGCCAAAGTCTCCTCTTGCTCTCTCACTTATCAAGCTGACAGGCGCACCCCTAGCAGCTCCATCCGCAAACGCTTCTACTAAGCCTTCACCAACTACTGCCGAGCATGTACTGGAAGATCTAGATGGCCGCATTGAGCTAATACTTGACGGAGGACCGTGTCATGTTGGAGTTGAGAGTACCGTGGTAGACGGCCTATGCGATCCTCCCTTAATTCTACGGCCGGGCGGAGTGAGCATAGACGAATTGCGGAGCTGTGCTGGTTGGGAAAAGGTCGAAAAGGGGTACAAGGACCAGAGCGAGACGGGAAAGGCTGTGCCAAGAGCCCCGGGAATGAAATATAAGCACTATAGTCCTAAAGCAAAGGTGATTCTCTACGAGTCGACATTCGCGGCGGCTAAAGAAGGCATACAAGCCGATGACTTGGAAGCGCTCATCCAGAACCGACAATCCCAGCAAGAACCGGGAAGTAAAGATCAAATATTACAAATCGGTATAATACGAACTCGGCATTGGAAGCGTGGTGCCGGACTGCGCTGTGGCGAGTTTAAGAAGCGTGAGACGGTAAAAACAGGGGCTAGCAACGAAAATCAGGAGACATCTGAACTAGAGGTTGAAGAGGCAGAACTCTATGATACCACGAGTGGAGCTTCAATTGGACAGCTTCTGGATATAAGCATAGGAGAAGATGCCAGGAGCATTGCGCATGGATTGTTCTCGGCGCTACGAGAGCTAGATAGACGAGGCGCAGATATCATATTTGTGGAGGGTACAGTAGATGATGAAGACATCGGCGCGGCGGTTATGAACAGGCTGCGCAAGGCAGCGTCTCAGATTAGGTCGTAGAACATACCCGGCGCGACCACACCGCTCAGCTTAATGACATCCCGTCAAGAATAAAAAAACGACTTTTTACCAACGCCATGCCGGGGTCTACGTGTAAGGCCATTGCCATCTCATAATCTTTCTCTACAATTGAGAGCCGCTGTTTCTCACAAGCCTTGTCTCAGCCAATCTGTCAACTTGGCCTTTCCTAATTGCGCCAAGTTGTTAACTCCTTGCTCGCTGAGATCGATACGGCTCAGGTTGACATCTTGCGTTGGCGCTTTGCTGACTCTTTGTACGATGATGGTAGGGTCGGTCTCTAGGATGATTCCGTCGTCCACGATCTCATCGATAGCCAGCGAGACTAGGTCGTAGTTCTCGATTATTGTTCTCTTATCAACCGATTGCCTGTCCCCGGATTAGCCATACCCTACACCGAATCTCCCAACTGATCGACGTACTTGAATAATAGGTGTAGCGAATCTCTCAGCGCTAGGATGACGTTGTATAGGAGGACCTCGTTCTCATCCACACCGCCCACGACATACATCATCACGTCGGACTCCATCTTATACAGCACGATCCGGTTGTCGTAGAGGATGATGTCGCCGGTCTGCTTCGCCGTCTTCTCCAGTAGTCCCTTCTCGAACGCCTTCTGCGCCTTCACATCCGCGAACGGTCCGCTAGGTTGGTGGTGGGGGTTTGATGCTACACAAGCTTCTCGTTAGCAACTGTACCTAATGTTTCGAGATCAAGACGGGGTTCGACCTACAGGCTGTGGGCGCATGGTGGGGAGCGCTATAGTATTTCGCGAATATCCTGGAGCCATCATCGATGTTGAGAATGATGATGGCATTCACCGAGGATAGAGACATCCCAGGCGCCATTTTGGGAGATAAATAGTGATTTCGAGGTAGAAAATGGCAGTAGGAATGCAGATATTGAGAAAGTTCCCAGCAATTGCTAATTCCAGTCTCATATAATAGCAATGTTCAATGTTCACTATCTCCTAATACCAGCGCTATTGGGGTTCGAGGTACAACTTAGTGCATGGTGCAGGTGACATTTGGCTGGACCGGGGTCGCATGGATAAACTGTTTTAGCGGACCCGTGAACCAGGGTCCCCCGCAGCATAAACATGCATAAACATTGTGCATTAGTAAATAAAACAAATTAAGTGCTTGCATAATTTCCACTTTACGCGAAAAGTCGCGTGGACCCCTTTTTAACGCGTTCATGCCCCGTTTTACGTGATTTCACCTAGGGCGGTATATCCCACTTTGGCTCAATCTTCTCTACCACCCACTTTCTTACCACGTCAATTCTCTTACCAACAACTAAAATACGATCTTCCTATCGCATTTGATCGTATTGAAGTCAACATGTCTTCGCCGTCTACCCGTCGTACGCGGGCTTCACAGTCTGGGACTCCAAGCCGGAACACACGAAGTTCTCAGGCCCCTCGCAGCAGTCCTGCTCCAGCCAACGGAGGTTCCTCTCAGAATGGAAACCTGAATGCAGGCACTCCTCATCGTCCATCCCAATTGGCGTCGAGCCCCCTGTTTTATCAATCATCTCCGGTGAATGGGAATGACAGGAGTTCTCCTGCCATACGCCATAACACCGACAGCCAGAGTACCAATGCACGCTCCGGCGCAGCGCCTAGTTCGCCTCTGCGCCAAAGCGATGGCGATCGTACACCAAGGGCTAGGTCGCTTATGGGTGGTGAGTACAAAATAGCTCCCAACAACAAATACATATCCTAATCAATGCCTCAGAATCGTCGCCCATTCGATACGAGCCAAGCTCAAGTCCTGGTCGTACTCTGCACCCACAAACCGATCTTCGAAGCGAGAGCAGTAACCTATTTGTCGGCTCATCAGATACCCCACGAGCCCACAGGGTAAGCCGGAGAGGTGATATCAACTCGGAGATCTTTAGCAGCGGTCCTCGAGGCAGTAGTCGTGTCATATTGGATGATGCTGGACGTGTAGTCCGAGAGATTCATTCCGATGCGGCAACCTTCTCCAATCTGAACCCCAACACCTCGGATGCCGATGCACTCGGTGGTCGAGATAATGCCACGATCTGGGGTACTACAGTATCCATTGACGATACATATGCCGCATTCAAAGACTTCTTGCGGAATTTCACCAAAAAGTACCGCATGTGGGGTGAAGGAATGACGACGGAACAGACAGATGCTGACCCTGAAGCTAATTCCAAACCGTACTGGGAGGAGCTTCAGAACATGCTCATACTTGGTCAGCGAATTCTTTACGTGAACATCCAGGACTTCAAGTTATATCCGCCTACTAGGAAGATGTGGCATCAAATTCAGCATTATCCTCAGGAAATCGTGCCACTCATGGATCAGTCGGTTCATGACATTATGATCGAGCTCGCACAGGCCGAGATGGCTAGACAGAGGAGCCAGAGCAATGGAGCATCGGCAACACAACGCAGCAGCGCACCAAGCTCTGACATGCAATTTCCCAGCTCGGAGCGAGGCGACGAGCCCCAATCATCGCAACGACCTCCACAAGGCCCTTCTTTAGAAGAAAAGGTCATGGACCAGACTTACATGACTCGACCCTATGGTCTAGACGAAGTCATCAATCTGCGTGACCTTAATCCTTCCGATATGGACAAGCTCATCTGCATTAAGGGTCTTGTGATCCGGACAACACCCGTCATACCGGACATGAAGCAGGCCTTTTTCCGATGTAGCGTCTGCCATCACTCACTCCTGGTTGGCCTAGACCGGGGCAAGATTCGCGAGCCTACAGAATGCCCAAGACCCCTATGCGATTCTAAGAACTCCATGCAAATCGTCCACAACAGATGCGAGTTTGAGGATAAGCAGGTTATTAAATTGCAGGAAACACCCGACGCCGTACCTGCTGGACAAACACCACATTCGGTGTCAGTTTGTGTTTATAACGAGTTGGTAGATTTCTGTAAGGCCGGTGACCGTATCAAGATTACCGGTATCTACCGTGTTAGTCCAGTCCGAGTCAACCCCCGTCAGCGCTCGGTCAAGAGCGTATTCAAAACCTTTGTCGATGTCGTTCACGTTGCCAAAGTTGATAATAAGCGAATGGATACTGACCCTTCTACTATTGACGAAGAAACTAACGACCCTGAAAATAATATCGAGGAGACCCGAAAGATCAGCCCCGAGGATGAAGAGAAGATCAAGGCTACCGCTGCTCGCCCAGATATTTACGAGCTTCTCTCGCGTTCACTAGCTCCATCTATCTACGAGATGGACGACGTGAAGAAGGGTATTCTCCTCCAAATGTTTGGAGGAACAAATAAGACCTTTGAGAAAGGTGGTAGCCCGAAATATCGAGGTGATATCAATGTCCTTCTGTGTGGTGACCCGTCGACATCGAAGTCTCAGCTGCTCAAATACGTTCACAAGATCGCCCCGCGCGGTGTATACACTAGCGGCAAGGGATCTTCTGCAGTCGGTCTCACTGCGTATGTCAGCCGTGACCCCGAGACTCGTCAACTGGTGCTTGAATCTGGTGCTCTGGTCTTGTCTGACGGTGGCGTGTGTTGCATTGACGAATTCGACAAGATGTCTGATGCTACCCGTTCCGTTCTTCACGAAGTTATGGAACAGCAAACAGTATCAGTGGCCAAAGCCGGTATCATTACCACGCTGAACGCAAGAACCAGCATTCTGGCATCAGCCAATCCAATTGGGTCTCGATACAATCCCGATTTGCCAGTTCCGCAGAATATTGATCTGCCCCCTACATTATTATCACGTTTCGATCTGGTTTACTTGATCCTCGATCGCGTCAATGAGTCGACTGACCGCAAATTGGCCCGCCATTTACTTTCCATGTATCTGGAAGACACACCCCAATCCGCTCCCTCGAGCAACGAAATATTGGTAAGTCTATTATTCAAATTGTATCGTAATGCGCATTACTAACAGACCCTTTAGCCTGTGGAGTTCTTAACTGCATACATCTCATACGCCCGTACTCACATTCATCCAACTCTATCTCAAGATGCCTCGCAAGCTCTTGTTGAAGCGTACGTGAAGATGCGCAAATTGGGACAAGATGTTCGTGCAGCTGAGAAGCGTATCACCGCCACAACTCGTCAGCTCGAGTCGATGATTCGACTCGCTGAAGCCCACGCTAAAATGCGGCTTTCACAAGTAGTCACTAAGGCCGATGTCCTCGAAGCAGAGCGACTCATCCAGTCGGCGCTGAAGACTGCAGCTACCGACGCTCAAGGTCGCATTGATATGAGTCTCCTCACAGAAGGCACCAGCGCCGCGGAGCGGAAGCGCAAGGCCGAATTAAAGGAAGCTGTTCTACGTCTTTTGGATGAGCTGACTAGCGGCGGGCAGAATGTCCGATTCAGCGAAGTTAGCAGGCGGTTGAACGAAGGAGCAAGCGTTCACGTTGAACCAGCCGATTTTGCTGAAACAATGAGGGCGCTTGAGCTGGAGGGTTCTATTATGATAAGTGGCGAAGGTGCGAGGAAGAGTGTGAGACGTGTTACCGGCGTGGCATGAACTAGATAAGACTATAGGTTAGAAAGTAACGGATTAGGGGACGGTTCCTGGTCTAATGTTTAGGTGGTGGGGTCCGCACTCCGTTTATATCGGTCGGCGTTGGACATGATTAATGCTCTAAGAATCGGACATGAGATACGGGCTAGCAAATGAGTTTAATGATGGAGCAGATAAATAAAGAGTAAAATGTCCCATGAAAATATGTATGTGGTGTTCATTTAAGTGGTATGTTCGATATTATCTCATTGAGTTTATGTTAGTATTCACCTTAATTATGAGTTGAATCCTCCCGAAAACCTACCACTTACCTGGTAAGCTTTCCTAGTCGGAACTTATCTCAACTTATTTTCTACCTAAAGTCTTAAAATGATAGAAATCACCTATTTTCATACCTCCATATGAGAGAGCTGTCCGAAATATTCGAAAAATGCTCTCCAACATTATACATTATAATCTGCGCAACATGCAGATTGCAGTCCAGTTTTCTCAACTTGCACAAACTATCATTGGTGCAACGTGACGTCAATCCTTCTCCTCACGTTTCATAGAAATGGACCACGACACACCGATGTCGAAGATAGACGGCTTGGATGGTTTAGGGGCTCGGCGATCATCTTCACAAGTAGAGAATTCTCTAGCCTTTAAGGTTACTATTTATCATCCCCCGGATACACCCTCGTTTATGCCCTTAAGGCATTCGAAGAGCAATCACTACGGAAAATGGCTTACAATTCTAAAGACTCGTACCCGCGACCTGACTTCGTCCACGGCAATCACAGGTGGACGCCTCTAAATGAGGACTGGTCGATACTCTTTGATGACGAGGACGTTGGACTCAAGGAAGCATGGCAAATCCATGGGGTTCCGGATAAAGTTTCCATCTCCCCTTCTGCAGATGCTAGTAGCGCAGAAGCCTTAGCTCAGAAGCTAGCTGCCTTCCCAGAGCTCAAGGAAAAGGGATTTCAAGCCCCGAAGAGCCAAAGCCGGGAGCATGTCAAGAAGCCTATCAACGTGCCCTTCGTCTTCCAGACGCCGGCATCAGGCGTCTTTGATAAAGATGCACACGAGGTCTTGTGGTACGAGAGGAAGGTCGTTGATCCCCGCGCGAAGGCAGAAATCGAAGCAGGGGATAGAGTTCTAATTCGCTTTGGCGCTGTCGACTACGAGGTGACTATCTGGGCTTCGGGATATCCCGTGGGCAAGCACCGAGGCGGACACGTGCCTTTTGATGTAGACATCACCGATGCCCTGGCAAATGCCTGGCAGACTATCGGAAAGGGGGAACTTAACCTCGTCTTGCGTATTCGAGACTCCCCTCATGACTTGGCCCAACCCCGTGGGAAGCAGTACTGGGCGCCCCAGCCGGAAAGTATCTTCTACACCCCGTCGAGCGGGATCTGGCAACCCGTCTGGCTGGAAGTCGTTCCGCCGGCTCGAATTGGCGATAGCAGCGCGGGCACAGTGCTGAGGTCGAATAATATCGCCAACGGCCTGCTACAAACCAGAGTCGCGGTTCTAGGTCGAAGAGCGGGCCACGCATACAGCGTCGAGATTGAGGGTAGTCTTCACGGGCTCAGCATTGCCAGCAAGAAGGAAAGCCTACCCGGTGACAAGGATTACGTCTCTGTCAACCTTGGATTATCACTTAGTGACGAGCAGAAATCAAAGGCCCCGGCGTCCCTCGCTGAAGCAGCTCCTTTTGATAACGCTGAATGCTGGCGTGGTAACTTGGCATTGTGGTCCCCGGACCACCCTACTCTGTACGATCTAGCCATCCGGCTATACGACTCCGAGGGGAAGCTCGTCGACGAAGTCAAGACATACACCGGTTTCCGGCACCTGGACTGGAATAGGGGCGACCGGACTTTCCGACTAAACGGCAAGCCACTGTTCCAAGCCCTAGTTCTCGACCAAGGGTACTGGCCCGAAACCGGCTTGACGCCCCCTTCTCCTGAGAGTCTCAAACTAGACATCGAGCTGACGAAGAAGATGGGATTCAATGGTTGCCGCAAGCATCAGAAGGTCGAGGATCCCATCTTTTTGTACTGGGCTGATAAGCTGGGGTTCCTTGTCTGGGGCGAGATGGCGAATGCGTATGAGTTTAATGAGGATTATGCTGAGAGGTTCAGCCAGGAGTGGTTGGAGGCTGTCAAGAGAGATATCAACCACCCCTCGGTTGTCACCTGGACGCCTGTTAATGGTATGTGTCAAACCCCTTATTAACCAGATATTTAAGTTTTGATGTATGATTATATGCTAACATATTCGTAGTATGTCATAATATCTACTATTCAGATATACTCGCACTTACTTCCCCGTCCCCATTCCCAATACCTACTTTTTGAAATTTCGGGCGGGATGCTAACATATAGCAGGAGAGCTGGGCCTATCCAGACCTGAAAAATAACGTGGAGCAGCGGAACCACATCCGCTCGCTCTACTACATCACTAAGTAAGAAGCACTCACTCACCAACCAAATACCCATAACTTCTAACATTATCCCGCAGAACCCTCGACCCCACGCGGCCCATCAACGACAACTGCGGCTGGGAGCACGTCATCACGGACCTGAGCACATTCCACGACTACTCAGACGCGCCAGCCCTCTCCCAAACATGCGCTTCGCTCGAAGGCATCCTGGGCAAGAAACTCGGGGGCCGCGACTTCTTCGTCGGGCCCATCTCGCTCGAAGACGGGCGAACGGACGCTGGCACTAGCCACAGGGACGGCGCGCCGGTCATCTGCAGCGAGTTCGGAGGCGTGAATATCGCGCCGGCGAAGGATTCGGAGAAGGGGGAGAGGGATTGGGGCTATACGACGGCGAGCGATCCGAAGGATTTGTTGAAGCGGCTTGAGGCGCTGATGCGCGGGGTGGTGCAGGGGGGTCATATTTGTGGGTTTGTGTACACGCAGTTGTCGGATATTGAGCAGGAGGTTAATGGTTTGTACTCGTTTGACCGACGGGAGAAGATTCCGGCTACGGAGGTTAGGAAGCTTGTTGAGGCGGCGAAGAGGGTGTATTATGATGGGCTGCCGAAGGAGGCGTAGGGGGCTTGGTTGGATGGTTGTGTTTGGTGGCTGGTTGGCTTGGTTTGGGGAAGACCGTGGTTACTAGCAAGCAGGAGTAGATTTGATATCTCATACGAGGTGTCTATCTCTAAGAAAAAAGATAAAGCTATGATGATTATGCTTGAACGTATTACTCCATTCTTGCTCTATGACCCTGATGTCTTGAATAACAAGTTGGCTTGAGAGACTACCTGTCGATGGAGCATGTCCAAGCTCAAAATGACGCAAACCAGCTCATCGTAACATTGGACAACAGGGTGATGATTGATGTTTTCATTAATGTATCCTTGCATGTTACTATCTGTTGGCATTTCTGTCGAGTAGCTCTCATCCATTGTCCACCCTTGAAGTTCACTAACTGGTCGCTCATGAGATATTGGCAGTGTGTTAAGCTCTAGCATGTCACACAATAGCCATTGTAAGTGTGAATTTAAATCTTACATTCATAATATAAGTAAAAGGAAAAAAAAGTCTTATCTTCGTCTCATTAGTAGTATCATGAGCGAAATCCTGTAATTGCACTGTAAATAAATATCGTGATGAACGAGTCGAGCACTTGAAGGTGAAGGTGTAGGTGACCGCGCTTTCATGCTTGCTTGCCAAAAGAACGGATCAATGGGTCATTAACGGATGGCGCACGGACCTCGCAAGAGCTTAAAATGCGGCGTGCAGGGGTGCCCCCTCGGCGTGGGGCGGATAATTGATAGAGCCGATCCAATGACGGGGACAACAATTGTAAGGCAGGTACATGGGCGGAAGTATTGACCTCAACTTTCACTAAAGCTGCCTTGATTTCCCGAAATCTTTCAACTCACCAATTCCTCAATTGGCCTTCACACAACGGCAATGGCGTCGCTCTATCGGATTGCCGGCTGCGGCGCCAGGCGTCTGCAGCTCGCAAAGCCAGCCATACGCGCCTTTTCCCAGTCCGCCATGCGCAAGGCCGCCGAGGTTCCTCCAAATCAGCGCACCACCCTACAGCCCGTCGACCCTGACTTCGGTCATCCCTCCGATCCCTACGGCGTCCAGCGCCTCCAGAACGAACCTAGTCATGTTGAGGCCTCGCGCGAGGACAGCATAAGTAACCGAAAGATCCGCCACTATACCGTCAACTTCGGTCCCCAGCATCCCGCCGCCCACGGCGTGTTGCGGTTAATTCTCGAGCTGAGCGGAGAGGAGATCATTCGAGCCGATCCCCACGTCGGATTGTTACATCGAGGAACGGAGAAGTTGATCGAGTACAAGACATACCTACAGGCCTTACCTTACTTCGACCGATTAGACTACGTCTCCATGATGACGAACGAGCAATGCTACTCCCTCGCCGTGGAGAAGCTGCTGAACATAGAGATCCCGGAGAGAGCCAAGTGGATTCGCACGATGTTTGGCGAGATTACGAGAATTCTAAACCACCTCATGTCCGTTCTATCGCACGCCATGGACGTTGGCGCCCTAACACCTTTCTTATGGGGCTTTGAAGAACGAGAGAAGTTGATGGTATGTTTAAATTCATCGAGAAGAATATCTATCTATGAAATACAACGCAACCTATGAACCAGATAAAGCTAATACCCGACCTCTTTGGTAGGAATTCTATGAACGTGTCTCTGGAGCCCGTCTCCATGCCGCCTATGTCCGACCCGGTGGTGTCCACCAGGATATCCCGATTGGTCTCCTTGACGATATCTACCAATGGGCTACACAGTTCGGTGACCGAATCGATGAGACCGAGGAGATGCTCACAGATAACCGTATCTGGATCCAAAGATTGCAGAATGTTGGTGTTGTGTCAGCTGAAGACGCCCTCAACCTTTCCTTCACCGGTGTCATGCTAAGAGGATCTGGTGTTCCGTGGGATGTCCGCAAGAGCCAGCCGTACGACGCATATGATCAAGTCGAGTTCGATGTACCCGTCGGAGTCAGGGGTGACTGCTATGACCGATATCTATGCCGAATGGAGGAGTTCCGCCAATCCCTCCGAATCATCCACCAGTGCCTGAACAAGATGCCAGCCGGTCCGGTTCGTGTTGAGGACTATAAGGTATCGCCGCCTCCGCGAGCAGCGATGAAGGAGAATATGGAGGCTCTTATCCACCATTTCCTCCTGTACACCAAGGGCTACGCCGTTCCCCCTGGTGAGACGTATTCCGCCATTGAAGCTCCAAAGGGCGAAATGGGTGTCTATGTCGTGAGCGATGGTAGCGAGAGACCGTACCGATGCCATATCCGAGCTCCTGGTTTTGCGCACTTGGGTGGCTTCGACCATGTCTCGAGAGGGCATCTGCTAGCTGATGCAGTGGCGGTAATCGGTACGATGGATCTGGTGTTCGGTAAGTAACCACACCTCCAGAAAGTCAGGCATAGGTGGATAAATACTAACCATAATGATACTTTAGGTGAGGTGGATAGGTAATAGCCCTTTCGCGGTAGGCTAAACTCCAAAAAGGGGAGGATTTCCCGGTGCGACCTTTAGAGTTCACTTTCATATGTGTGTATGATAGTCGTCGGGAGCATTCGCGCCTAGAGGCAATGCATTTAGCATCGAGAGGCGCCGCGGTGCCTTAGTAAATATGGACACGTCAAATTATGTCGTAAGATTCTCTAAGCTTTTTTTCTCTTTTTTTCCTCTGTCTATCCCTTGATCGCCTTTTCTCTACCTTTTCCCATTATATTCCGTGGATAGTGAATGCTGCTAGGTGAGATATGCGGAGAAGTACGAAAATAAAGGCAGCATAGGCTGTGCGTGGGCCTGCCTTACTTACTTCTCACGTAAATGGGAAGGTAGATGAGACGTTCGCATACTCTTACAAATGTGGTTGATCCATTGATGGATCAGATCCCGTCCGTGGCGCCCGTGCATCCTCCTTAGCAGGATGCCGCGCGCTGGTGCTGGTAGAACCAGCTCCCCAGTTCGCACTTCTCGAACGCAGGCATGTGCGAGTCGCCCTCGGGGCCGGCGCCGACGGGTAGTCCCGCGAGGGGCGTCTCCTTCATGTCGTAATAGATCGTCTGCATGTCGACTGGTCGCGGTGCCGACTGCGCTGCGTTGGGTCCGGCAGTGTCGTAGGGGCTGCAGGCCCAGCGCGCTGGGTGGCCCGGCTCGGCGCTGAAGACGGGTGATGAGGGGGATGTAGCGGAGCCCAGCTGGCCCATTGAGTAGAAGGGGCCTGGGTACGCGAGCCCGGGGATTCGCGGTTCGGACAGCGGTTGGACGATCTTCTCGGCAGCGGTACGACTAGGAGCGGGATGCGAGTAGTAGCCGGCAGAGCCTTGGTTCTTGGGGGAAAGACTGGTGGTGGGGGTGTAAGTAGTAGCGTCACCATTGCCGTCACCATTACCATTACCGTTATCGTTACCGCTACCATAGAGCTGCAGACTATTATCCTCCGCGCCGCCGACGGCGACAGACGGGTTGGTACCGTACTCGGGATCGTTGACAGACTCCTCCAGCAGATGCATGTACTGCGCCGGGTATTTCTCGAACTTGATCTCGCACTTGCAGCGCCCGGAGTGGTGCAGCGCCGCGTGGTCCTGGATCCACTCCGAACCGTACATGCTCGGCATGCGTACTGAGACTTCCAGCTTCTGGCCGCTGACTTGGCGCTCCTCGAAGAGGGGGGCGAGTTTGGGCACGCCTTGGGCTGCGGCGGAGGGGGAGGTGCGGCGGGGGCGCTGGTGCTGATGCTGTTGGTGGGGGTGAGGGTGCGGGCGGGGGTAGGCTTCATTGTACTTGCGCTGCTGCTGCTGCTTGGGCGACGGCTTCTTAGCGTTTCGCTGCTTGCCTTTGCCCTTGCCCTTCCAGCTCTTGTCGGAGCTGATGCTGGCGCGCCGGGGAGTGCTATAGGGTGGGGTGGTGGTGTTGCTACCATGAGCAATGATGATAGAGGCACGCGTCTGCTCGTAGAGGACTACCTCTGTGCCCTGGGTCTCGCCCTGACCGTGGAGCTGGATCTGGCCCGGAGTGAATACCGAAGCCGAAGGCGAGAAGTTGAACTTCCCAGTTGGGGATCGAGCCGACTCTGGAGTATACTCGGCAGGCGAGCCCGAAGGCGACGAGTTGACCATGTCCGTCTCCACCTTCACATCATCCTTCTCGCCGTTCTCCTTCCCCTCCCCCTCCCCCTCCCCCTCCTTCTTCTTGGCTCCCGCGGCCACGCCTTCCACACACGACCCGTAGACGTGGGTGTGGGTGTGAGCAGCAGGCGCCAGCTCGGGCTCGGGCTTGGGCGCGGGTTGGTCCTGATGCTGGATGACGCGCGGCTCCTGCAGGTACGGGAACTGCACCTCGCAGTTGCAGACGCCGCGCGCGTGCATGAAGCGGTGCTCGTGCTCGACGATGTTGACGTAGCGGCCGTGCAGGATGCGGGCGCAGGCCGGACACATGGTCGGGGCGAGGAGGGGACGAGCTGCTGGGTTTGGGCAGCACGGGTGGTTGTGCATTTGGGTTGTCAAGGGACAGGGACGCTTGACGGGCAGGCTGGTGTGGCCGCAGGTGTAGCCCATGTACTCGATGAAGCACATCTTGACTGGGTTGATGATGATGATGAGCTTGGGTTGGTGATGTAAGAAGTAGTTGGGAATGGAGGTAGGTATGTAGGTAAGTATGTATGGGCTAGGATGGTGATGGACAGCTGGAAGCTTGGTGTATCTGGACTGTCTGTAAGTTGCTGCTAGATGGTGTGGGATATGTATACTGCCTTGGTATGTTTGGGCCTCGGGATAGGTAAGATATGATATGTACGGCTCGGCTCCAGGTTAGATGTTGCAGGGCAGTATGGTTGTGATAAGATATGATGTGAGAAGAAGTAGGTCACGGGTAGGATAGGTCGGTGTAGGAGATGCTGATCTAAGGTAGATTGGTGAAGAGGTGAAAGTTGAGCCTCGGTCAGAAGTGTGGTGATAAATATGAAATTCCGGATAGATCTGTGCCTCAAGGTGAAAGGTCAGCGTCTAGAAATCAGGAAGGTATCTGACACATCTTCTCCACTGCAGGAAGGAGCCTGTATTCCATATGTATGAAAACGGCATAGGGGAAAGTGTGGATAGGAGAATCATGGCTATCCTACCTGACGTGTGGGGTAAGAATAAGGAAAAGAAGAAGGTGCAGAAATATTTAGAGGGGTCACAAGTTTGTAAGGATATATGACTGTCGAGTTCAGGCAATGGCAGCAGCTTGTTTTCTTGTAGGTACAGCGTACACATGTAGGTGTATTTCTCTATTTGACCTGCATCTATTTAAAGGGGGTGTCTACTAACATAGAAGCCAGCTCGATGCCTCTCAGGGGATCGGATCGGCCGAGAGGTTAGAGTTCATAATCTCCGTACCCCGGACAGTGAGCGAATATGTCAGATCAGATGGAAGCATACCTGGTGGGCATCTATGATTGCCCACCAGCCAATCTAAAGAGAAGGATATGGCTAGACAGGTTATCTCTTCTCCGATTCCAGGCCTAAAATAGGAACTGCATGCACTAATATACGGAGCTAGACGGTAGTAGGGGTAAGTAGGAGCCGCAATCCATAGATTTGACAAGGATAACGATTGGTCATTTACACCGGGTTCGCTCGAAAGCAAACGATTTGGAAGTATCCACCAGATTCGTACCTTACAGACAGTGGATTGCCAGATAGATCCCGCCTTATCATATCTATCCGCGGTGCTAGTGAGTTGAGACCGTATGCTGGCACCTTGAGAGCGGTGCTTTTACATGCCAACGATTGACCGACCCTCTCCCTGTACCTATCTAAAACAAGTACAGTCATTACAGGCGTAGATGAAACCATACCAGTCAACATCAGTCAAGCTGCATTAAACGTCTTTAGCTATGTCCCAGGGGCTTCCTAGTACATTATCAAGGAAAGCGCCCACTGGCTGTTTGAGTCTTCAATCTCAAAATGAGCGGGGTGTTGGTACTTTTTACAAAGCTATGAGGCATGTCCTAATGGCGGAGAAGGGGACTTTTATTTCCCACATATGTACACGCTCGCTTAGGGTTATGGAAGAGATTCAGGCATTTATGTGCTCAAAATGATGTGCTGAGGGTCGATGGTGCAAAGATACCTGGGCATGGTGTGGAGGGGAATGAGGTTTTGGGTACATATGAAGCAGCATGTTTCAATGATTGCCAGTGCAGATTAGCCCAGAAGGGTTATGTAGTGAATAATCTTCAGGGTATTTGTGTAAAGAGGACATCTGAAGACGGTTGATTGTTCACATCATAAGGTTTGCCTGCCTTAGGGGGTAGTGTTTCGGAGTTAACAGTTGAATAAATGTTGCTCAGGTCCTCAACAAGAAATTAAATACGGCCGTCCATCTAGAAAAAGAGCGATTGGTGGGTTGAAAGATGTGATCGTTGGATGTGTAAATAATGGCGTTATTTCTCATCTCTTTCCCGATTTCACATTACCAAGCAATGTGAATTTTGATGCTAATATCGCGTTGTGCCTCTTAAAATTTCATAGGCCGACATGTTACTTGCTAAACAATTCTAAGCCTCCAGAAAAGAACCCGCAGCATAATACATATTATCCGTCGTAGCCTCTAATCGACATTTCTGGTCTATATTCGCGGGGCCCTCTTCCTTTTGTCTCATTGTGTTTTTGTATTTTCATCCCATACTGCACCATATACCCGCAGAACCATCCAGAAATCAAGCAGATAAAAAGTGGTCACATATGCTGAAAGGCACGGCTCTGAGCTCATCTAATGTAAAAAATCTCTTTGAGAATGATGTGATCTTGGAATTTTAAGATTCTCGGTGCAGAGGTTTATTAGCAGAATACTAGTAAGATTACACGACGTCTACCCTAGAATGAAGCTATGTAGATTTGTACCAGAGTAGCACGCTTTTTTCTTGCCTAATCTTGCCAACGGCTCATCGTCAGCACACATGCAATACTTGACTAAGTCTTCAAATCGAGGCCATTAACGACATGCCTGTCAACAGATTCAGATCTGTTATAGGGGTCGGGTTTCACCTACTAGGCCTACCCGAGATGCAGTAGACAAAGATACTTCTTTTATGTATACCATGGACTCAGCCCAAAAGTTTTATATATCCCTGTGGAATAACCTGTTTCATTTCGTCATGTAAGGCATACCATGTAGCATGGGGACCTGTTATGTATTCTCTCGTAAGGCTTAAATAGGCGGGAAATCCTCACCGGCCCCCAACTGGTCCTTTTAACGCCGCTCGAAAAGCCAACCTAGACAAAGGTCAGGAAGCCCCTATTATACGCTAGACAATACCTGGACATTGCAAAGTATATCATTCCTTCAGTTTGATCCATTCTAGAGTCGCCATCCCCCCATATAAAGGTGTCCTAACATGACAAGAAGACATTTTCTATCTAATAGAACAAAGCTAGTATACAGGCGGCGAGTCTAGACGTATCGAGCGTCGAGAGCTTCTGGGTTCGATCATTCAGGTAACAAGGTAGGGACTACCTAGAATGAGACATAAGACTCCGCCTTAATATGTCGTATTATGTCGTCTTTTCCCAGATCGACGGACCACAATGGGGGCTGCATCCGATGTAAGACTGTGGCCAACGCCAAGGTAAATAGTTTCATGTCATTCTTAGCACCGGGCAATTAATATATATGAAGGAGCCCCTGGTTGGCTGTGTGGGCGACAGGGTCTCTCAGCTATTCTCAGCTCTTCAGTCCCTCAGCAGAGGCTCGCCAACCCTTATCCCTATAGCTACCCGCAAAAATGTGCAGCTGTTCTCTATTCCATCTTCTCTTCGCCATTTTTGAATATGCAAATTGGATAGTATGCTGTCGTGTTACACGATTCCCTTGTTTCGGAGGTTAGATCCTGAGCGAATTATTGAGGCTATATATAATGACAGAAACAATCTTGGTAGAGCTTCAGTAAGTGATTTCCACTCACTTAGGCCAAAATACTGACATTAATAGTATTTCGGAGGAAGGGTCCCAACCCGAGAATAGATCAGCAGAGTCTACGACCACCAACCCTAGTTCTTTACCTGAGCAAGTAGAATCTGATGCTCGCAGCGGAAACAGTGAGCAGCCAGCGGAAGTGCAGAATTTCCGTGCCAGTCGATTCACAAAGAGGGGGCGTCTTTCTCAATGGTTCCCGCGGATTGAAGACGAGAATAATAGCAAGAGCATATACTTCTCGTGAAGGAGCCGCGCCCTCCTGTTGCAAATCCTGCTCATCGGTCTCATTTTCACTACCAATCTCTGCTTGACGATATATGCTATTGTTTCGTATAGCAGTCAAATGGAGTGGAACCATTTACGAGGGTAACTGCAATAAAGTCAAACCCCTTGACCAGTGGATTCACCTCTTGATCAACTTCCTCGGGACCGGAATGTTGTCAGCATCGAATTATTGCATGCAACTTCAGGCTGCTCCTACGCGAGCCTATATCGATCGTGCCCATCAAGCCCCGGCACATGAACAAAATCGAGCACATAAAGAGGATCGAGGGTTAGATATTGGTGTACCTAGCTTGCGAAACCTGTGGTACATCAGCAATTGGAGACGGTTCGCTTGGGTTCTGTTGGCCTTTAGCTCCGTTCCCATTCATCTAATGTAAGTCAAATATTGATTTATACCTCGATTAATTCTGTTCATCGTACCAAGTGAGTTAAATCATGTCTGCCTAAACTGATTCCCGAAATGGCAGGTATAATTCTGCCGTTTTCCAGTCTCTCGCATGAAATGACTATAGAATTGCGGTAGTCAAAGTCGTTCGTCAATGGCAGTTCCTGGAGTCTTACCACGCCAGAAAACAACCGACGAGGAGACTTTAGGTGAGACGAATATCGGGTGAACCCACCGAATGGTAACTACACAGAGATCATTCAGAATATTCAACAGAATGGCATGAGCGCCGGGTGGCAGGACATGAATATCTCTGCTTGTTTCGCATTGTACAATGATTACTTCGCCCCCCAGGGCAACGGGGTCGTGTTCGTGAAGAACGATACTGGAACAGAAAACGACAGTCTATTAATGTACGTCTCCATCATACAACGGTCCGACGACTGGGCGAAGAATAATTATGTGGGCGGCTATGAACGGGTCACGTAGCTAGAGCCCCCGACCTGCCAAGCAATTCCCCTACATGATAATGCTATTCGATTCGGTACCTAGGGTGGATTATTAGAGTTATATTGTGGTGTTGCCCGCGTTCCGCCCTACTTGTGTCAGCATTTTTCTCTCTACCGCTGCATTCATCCACGACTGTTTCCATCGCGCAAATATGCCTTATTCGCTGCCTGACGCAGTAACTCCCTTCACTGTTTACTTCACAGATGATGACTACTCGCATCTGCAACAACTTCTTCGCCTCTCTCGCATAGGACCGGCGACCTGGGAAAGTCTTCACGCAGATGGTCGTTATGGTGTTCCACACGAATGGCTTGTCGCAGCCAAGGACTACTGGTTGACCAAGTTTGATTGGCGTGCACAGGAACAACGAATCAACTCGTTTTCCAACTATAAAGTCAAGGTGGAGGATTATAAAAGTAACGTCGATCTACACTTCGTTGCACTCCTTTCGGCCAAGGACGACGCCATTCCTCTTGTGCTCCTACATGGCTGGCCAGGGAGCTTTCTAGAGTTCTTACCAGTACTTGATCTTATTCGGAAAAAATATAGCGCAGATACCCTCCCATTTCACATCATTGTGCCTTCTCTACCAGGATACACCCTGAGCTCTGGCCCGCCTCAAGATAATGCCTGGGTGGCTGAAGATGCTGCACGCATCATCGACAGTGGGATGAAGATGCTAAACTTCGACCAGTACGTCGTGCAAGGGGGAGATGTTGGGTCTCTCGTTGCATCTATTCTTGCAACTAAGTATACCGCTGTGGTCGGAGTCCACTGTTAGTGTTTGTCTTTGCTCTACTATCCCTTGTTGGAGACGCTGACGCTGACATCTTTAGTGAACCTTCTCCCTGCCCTTGATGCTGTCGAGGCACATGATCCCGGCTTGACTGCTTGGGAGAAGACAGCCGTTGAGCATAGCAAAAGCCGTTTCGCAAGTCCCACAACGAGTGCTGCAATAATGAACAGCACACGACCAGCCACAATGGGGGCCATCTTGTCATCGAACCCTCTGGCCTATCTTGCTTGGTGAGAAGTTCTCATACCTCCTAGAGGACTCGGACTGATAGTATTAAGGATTGGAGAAAAACTTCTAGAATGGCCCGAGAATCGCCTGGATCTGGACCATATCCTGACTACCGTCACTCTCTACTGGCTTACCGACACCTTGCCACGTTGTATCTATACATATCGTGATACTTTCTTATGCAGGCCTGCTGCCGACTTTGATTTTCTCGACAAACCTTTCGGCTATTCCTGGTTTAAGTATGAGCTGGTGCCTGCACCCAAGAAGGTTGTAGAGAAGAAAGGGCGGCGGCTTGTCTTCTACCGGCAACATGAACACGTATGTCACATAATTACTGGAACAATAGGCTATTTTCACTAATCTCTTGGGCAGGGGGGACATTTTGCAGCGCTGGAGCGACCTCAAGAGTTCTTGGTGGATCTGGAGGATTTCATGCAAATTGTGATGAAAACCCACAAGGGTTTCACCTAATGCTACGGTTGATACAAGTCTCATATCGACCTATTGTTCACTTGCGTTGCAACCTGCTCACATAGCGGTGTTAGCAACACTTATAATCTGTACATCTGCCGTACCCTGCGCCGACACACCTGGCGCTGTGTATCAAGACAAAGGCTATCAAGCATGCTGCGCACTTCTGTGCTACCGACCCTATCTATCCATCTCCAGGTATCTGATTGGAATTCACTATAAGGCCATATCCAAGACACTTCCTACGAGCTTCCTCGTGGCAGCTAGCATTGAATCCAAGTCCTCCTCCAAAGCATCATATCTTTGCCTCCTTGCCTTCCATTTCTCGCTGCTGGTCCACCTCTCTACGCATGCTGATCGGTCGTGACAATATGTCATGATCTCATCAGCATCTGCGCGATCGTTGGTTATCTCATTTTCCTCAACAACGAACTGGATTAATTTATCCTGCAGTTCGTTGCTCAACTCAATATTGGTTTTGCTATACTCCATACCTTTCGCGCAAGACGAAGCCTGAGAGACCGCAGCTTCTTCAGCCGCCTCTTGATTGGGTTCGACATAGCCTTCCAGAATCCCCTGGTCAGCTTTTTCCAGCGCATCATGGAAGTTGTCAAAGGCGTAAATTAACTCAACGCCGTGGTGTGCGATGTCTTGGGACGGGCCCGGAAAGGGATTGCCGAACTCGAAATGGAAAAATTGTACGCCTACGTGGTTCGGGTCCTGGCCACGGAGGACAGCTTGCTGCCCACGGTGGGTTTTGAGGAATTCACCGGCGCGATGCACTTTGTGTACCATCGTAGCGTCAGAAATGAACTGCCCGAACGCCTCAAAGAGCTCATGAGGAGATGAGGTGGGCAAGATATTGTAAGCCTGAAGAACATTCTGGGCTGCTGCCTCTGAGTGATAACTGGATGTGAAAAGAGAGTGGAATTTGGCGTAATCCCAGTCAGCCATATGGACAAAGTTACTAAACTCGTCGGCCGTCGCGCTCACCATCACTTGGATTGCCTCGTCCAATGCTCCCTTGACTTGATTGTCCATGTAATCATGCCCGAGGTGGATGGATACTTCGCAGTCTAAGGGACTTTTCCTGATGGTAAGTTCATCAATGACCAGGATGAAGAACCTCCAGTGCAAGTCCGAGACGCTACGAAGCAGATCTTTTGCCGGTATTCTCTTTAGCATGTTGAGCCGGTCGACCGGGCTTTCATCCTGGACTCCCCACAAGCGGCACAAGTCCGCCCAGCGCTCGTCTGCCTTTTCTAGCGATCTGAAGTCGAGGCCTCCCCACGCACCCGACAGTAAGCCAGCCTTGCGGAACAGCGGTTTTTTTGTGTCGAATTCAGCCTCGAGAAGGTGGACGTGGCACGAGACTCCACCCGCGGAATGACCCATGATTGCGATCTTAGTTTCATCCCCCCCAAAAGCGGCAATGTTGCGGTTTACCCAGATTAAGGCAAGCTTTTGATCGCGAAGGCCAAAGTTCACGCCCTTACAAGTGGCATGAGGACTTTGTGCCGCAAGCATGTCTGATGAAGCCCCGAAGCCAAATATGTTGAGACGATAGTTGATAGCCACCATAATAAAAGGGGACTTTTTCGAGAGGCCACGAAGGACAAGCCGCGCGGGATCTGCATATGATTGCGTACCTAGTTTTAGCGAGTATCTTGCCCTTACTGTCACCAGAGACTATGATTGTTGAAGCAACATACCCCACACCGGATTTGTGGCCGCGCCATCTGCGAAGCCTCCACCATGAATCCAGACAAGCACAGGCAGCTTAGTCGTCTCTGCGTCAATACCGTGCTTTGTCAGTGCATCCTTGCTCGGGCGCACGATGAGAAGGTTTAAACAGTCGAACTCGTCCTCGCGGTCGTTTGGGAAGGGCAAGTATGACTGAAAGAGACGCGAATCGCCGGCACTTGGTGCGGGGCATCGGGGGCTATATATGTTGATTAAGAAGTATCAGTAAATACATTCAACCTCCGGTAGCGCCATTAATATGGATGCCTCTAGAATATGTGAGCTTTACCCGTTCTCTGTAGCGTCGAATATGTTACGGGGTAAACGATCCCTCAGGCGTGAATGCTCCCATCTTCCCGGCACACTGGCGTATGGGATGCCGCGAAATTCTTCTATGTCATCGGAGATTCGCGACCGCTTGCCGATAACACTTTGAAAATAGCTTGGGACAGTGGCTGTCTGTAACAGCACGACCGCTTGCTGTTCCGGCTTCGAAGGGGAATGCATTGCGGGAAGAGTACCTAGATAATGCACAGAGTGGAAATAAGAAAAAAAAAACGCAATGTGTTCCAGCAAAGGAGGACAGAGAATAACGTTGATTTGTTTCAGTACCCGAGTTTCACGAGAGCTATTATGTCGAACTAAAGATCCTTATCAAACATTTCCTATCGCGGTAATTTTAAGTATCCATACCTAACTATTGAAATCAACAAATCCGAATCTTAATACACCTTCCTATGGCTGCCCTTCCCATCAGTCCCACGCATCTTCCTTGTGCCCGCGGCCTTCTTCCCCGGCCTGCGCGTCACCTTTCCCACCAGTTTTTCGGCAGCGCCCTCGATCTTGTCGCTTAAGTGTGGCTTGCGCTTGTGATGGGTGGCCGGCTGCTGCTTCCTGATGCCGGCGCCGGTGCGCTTCTTGGCGCCGCCGGTAGTGGTGGTGGTATGGTGATGGTGGCTCCGCTTGCGCTCCGGTTCCGTGGATACGGTAAGATGGACGCGCGGCTTGGAGTGCCCGGTTGAGGATCGTGTAGAAGGCATTTTCCAAGTTGTGTGTTCTGAATAGAGTCAAGGAGTAGGTATATATGGTCGCTAGACGATTGTTATAGTTGGAAGTGCAATTGAATCTAGTTTTCTGTAGATAAGAGATAAAAAATAGAACAATACGATGCGATTCAAGTGTTTACAGTAGTATCGTTGATTTGAGATTCAAAGCTTCGAGAAATTGGCTGGGACAAGATGATGTCTTGTAGAAGTTGATGCGAACATTACTCGGTCGAGGTCAACCAGTTCATCTTAAAGGGACTCGAAGCAACCCCTCTCATCCGGGCTGCTCCTTTGAATGAGACACGTACGGAGTATACTGCCGTCTAATTAGTTGCTGCGAGTTGGCGATGACGTCATGCCAATTGTCAAGCAGGTTTGGTCCCTTTCAAACAGCTCCAGTCTCGTGAACTGACGTGGCGAATCTGATCTATTAATCGCCTTGGATCGTTACCTAAAGCTATTCCATCCAAGCAAGGGACTCGGAACGTGTGTTGAAAGCTTACCGAAAGTGCTGTTTTTAAAAAGAATAGGCCAGTAGGCATTGTCTGGGGCTATCTGGTGTAACGATGCCAGGGCGAATCTCTTGGGAGAATCGTGACCAAATAAAATCATATTACGTTGTGCTGGCATACTTTCAATCGATGAATTCGCCCCTAAGCTAGAAGAGATGACCAATTATAGTTGAATCATCATTTCCGAATCAAAAGGATCCGCCTTGGGTCTTCATCGTCGTTACATGGACAATGGATACGCCGCCAAACTCGCATGCTCAATTCTTGGATTGAGACTCAAATGTTCGACCTGTAGAGGCTGTCCGATGTTCCCACTCCGACCTGTGAATACAGATACAACATAGCCCGGGATTAATACGATTTAATATATAGAACCCGGTAGGACCCTCTATAACTCGGTACCGAGTCTGCGGAGTTTGGTTGCGGAATGCTGCGCTCGGACCGATGCCGACGCCCGGCTTTGGTGGGGATGAGTTGAGTCTTGCAGGAGATCAGGTAAGGTACCTAGATTATGAGGAAGTGTTGTTCCTCCGGCGGGATTGAGAGGTTTAGTTCTGCATGAATACAGTCAATTGAGGCATACTATAGTAGCAGCAACGGAATCCTTCCTGCGTAAACTTGCTCGATCTGCTAGAATTCACCTAGTCCTAAAATGTTCATGTAGCACCTCGGTGTAGTAGTTGGAAATACCTCTCCACCATACATCGTTTGTAACTTCCAATGTTGCGTCTTTTCACACTTGATAAATCCGCTTAAGATTGAACCTTACCTCTTGTCTAGTACGCCTTAAACTTTGTCTTACTGCTAGGCTAAATTAGCAGGCACTTTGAAGTGCACTTCTTGAGGTAGGTAGATTACGTACCTACCTAAGTAGATGCTGTTCAAACCAATATGAGCAGCTGCCAACGTCATTTTGCCAACTGCAAAAGCTCTCTGATAGTTCAGTTCCACCTCAAACTTAAGCAAATCCACTCTAGTCCACTCCATCTATAATGTTTGCCAACTTCAAACAAATTCTAGTAGCGTCTTCTACCAACTAAAACGACAATCACAATCACAATGCTCGAACACCACGAAATGCCTCGAACTACAATAGCACGAGGCATCCTTCACCGGCACCGGATGGAATGCTTAAGCGAGCAGATTACCTAGTATCCAAACATGGCCTCTCATATCATTGGCTTCTCTAACCTACTCCGCCCCCAGTCAGCTCGTCAAGTTCAAGAGCTCTTCCTTGCCATATGCCAATCAAATGTTGGGGGTGTCACACGGGTATGACCTAGTTGATTTCTCGCTGCAGATAACTAAGGTACCTAATATATGCCGTTCGAGTCCTGGTAAAATCGTCGCAAAGCTGTCTTGTGCGGAATCGCGCCCCACATTCGGTCGTCAAGGCTGAAGTAGCTAAGCTCAAGGGGCCTGATTCAGCTCTGCCTAAATCATGCGGTAGGGATGCCTTACCTGGATGATTCGTTATGGCTCGAGGTATTCTCTTTCCATGTTTCCCTCTTCCCATACGTACCTGTTGCATTTCTCTCCTGCGAGATAAGTGTATATTCCCCCTTTCTAATGCACACATAAGGTTGTGTCACATTGGCTGCATGGGAACTGCCAATCAAGCTCCAGAAATCTACGAAACGTGGGGAATCCTGCGGCTGAAGCAAGCTTTTGGACAGCTCCTTGTGCTTTCTGAGATCCTAATAATCTCTGTTCTTTATTAATCTTAGCGACTTGCCGGGTTGACATTTCTTCTCGATGCTGCTCTACGAGGCGACGTCCTCCGATAAGGAGGAAGCTTCTAGCGCGCCCAACTTTGCCGTCCAACAGCCCGAAGAAGATGAGAACCAACCCCAGAAATGGAAGGGCAAAGGGAAAGCGGTTGTGGCAAGCAATGGCGCTGGGTCGGCGTTAGCCGGCTTGCCTATTAAGGAAGTCACCGTCGACTGGACCCAATATGACCCTCCAGAAGGCCTAAAGGAATTAACGGGCTCCAATTCAGACGTAGTACTCCAAATCATGCAAGAATCCATTAACAGGGTTAAAGCCCGGATAGTCGAGGAGAAAGAGAGACGAAAAGCAGAAGAGGAAGCTAAAGAACGAAGACAAAAGGAAAAGACCGGGCAGGAGAACGAGATGCCCGAAAATACAGACACGCCACATACTCCCTTAGGTGGAAAGCCATGTAAAAACAGTATACAGCTCGAGCCCTTGTCTCTGACAAGAATTAGTACGGATGGAGATAACTCCCACACACCAGAAGTACCCGCAAAATCGAAAAAGCGCATACTGTTCAATATGCTCGGGCGGCTAAATAAGATTAGTACAGGAGGCGAGTCAAGCACAACTAGAGCAGCTCAACATAAGCGTGACATTTTCAGGGGCAGTTTCGAATTGAGCATACAAGCAACGAAGAGACGGTTTATACCCGGCGTTTTAAGAAAAAATCCGACGAATAGCAATAGGAGCCCGACCTCATCCGTCCACCCTTCCGTCCACAGTGCAGAAGTGTGAGTTCTATGACTATCAGTAAGCCATTTGAGATGGAAAGTGCTAATACGGGCGTAGCGAATGTGTCTCCTGCCTGGATGACTTTAGTCCCAAGGAAGTGGTTAAAATGTCATGCCATAGCTATTGTAGGCCCTGCTTCCAGCGTCTCATATACATAACCTGTGAGAGTGAGCAACAATGGCCACCCAAATGTTGTTTAAACCCCATCTCCGTTAACACCATCATACTCAACGTTGATGATGAGCTGAAAAAGATTTATCGCGACCGGGCAGCCGAGTGGAACCTGCCAATCAGCGAACGCATATACTGTAGTCACCCAAGTTGCAGTGTCTGGATTAAACCGTGCGAGATCAACCGCTCCCGCAATATCGCATGGTGCTCCCTGGGTCATTCGACGTGCATTATATGTCGGGGCCGTCAACACAAAGGAGATAGCTGTCCGCAGGACAGAGACATGATGAGAACCGATGAGCTCGCGGAAGATGAGGGGTGGAAGCGCTGCTACGGTTGCCACGCATACGTCGAGCATAGAGAGGCATGTCAACATATGACATGTAGATGCGGCGCCGAATTCTGTTATGTCTGTGGCGCGCGCTGGCGAACTTGTGCTTGTACCATGGAACAACTCGTCGCGATCAAGGCAGGTGCGGCAGAACGACGCCAGGCTCGCCGGGACAGAGAAGCTCTGGAAGATGCCGAGATCCAAGAAGCTCTGAGGCTGGTCGCCGCGTTCGAGCGCGAAGAGGCTCTCAAAGCCGAGCTGCTGCGGCAGGAGCAGAAACGATTAGCCGAGGAGCGCCGGGCAAAACAAATTGAAGAGTGGTTCAGACAGGAAGACGAGAGACGGCGGGCCGTGGAAGCAAAGTTCCTGGACCTCCGGCAGATATTCTCGAATATACACGAGCTTCAGCGGATTGCTGTACAGAGAAGTCACAGCAAGGAAGAGGCCGACATCGAGAGGCAAGGCACTGTAGCCTTAGCAAGAGTCAGAGAGAAGGGGAAAGCTGATTGGGAAGAGTTGAATGCCGTCACTCAGGCTAAGCTGAACAAGCGGGGAAACGAATTCGAGCGAGAATATGTGGCACGTGTGGCGGAAGAGCGTCGCATCGAGAACCAGTACCAATTCGAGCTGGAGGTATATTGGTCCGGCAAGAAAGGTGGACCGATTAGACTCGAGGCTGCGATGAAGGAGCTGAAGCGCAGAATGGATAATAGGTTTATGGAGTGGGAGAAATGGAGGGACAACGAATTGGAAAAGCTCGGCTTTGGCGCCAAGGAGGAATTGGGAATCCAGGAGGAGCTGATGCAGGAGGCGGAACGCAGGCTAGTTGATAGCACGCGGGAAAAGCAGAATGCCTTCTTGTTGCGCAAAGCCGCTGAGCTCCGTTGGGTGGACGTTGTCATGGAAGAGCGAGACCGCATGCTCACCAACATGGAGGTTGACGAGATGAACAATGGCCCGAATATCGACGCTCTGTTTGAGGACTATTGGCTTGATGATGGCTCGATTTATGGGGATATATGAGCATACTAAAGGGGTTTCGGGTTTTAGGCGTACCTATTTATACCGTACCTGATGGTCCTGTATGATCTACTACTATAGTGTATGATATTGGGCGCACTGGTGGGCGTTATATGATGAACGATTGTACGCTTTAGGTCGTCATACAGCCGCTATCTACTTAACGGTATATATTAGTTATGTACTATTCGGTGGATTCCTATCAATACGTACATGTACCTACTCATGCATTTATATGTACATACCTAGGCACAAAAGAACATTGGAGCAGGAAGCTGGAGCATTGAGAATGGGACAGGGGCGACGCAAGACACCAAATGTGGATGGCAGGAAACTGCTACTGAGATAAAGTTAGCTTCACGTCTATTGCGAGTACCTTGACTAAGACTAAAACTTCCCATCTCAAGCCATGTAGCAGAGGCTTCCACTATACCAACCACATGCGTATCTTTTCCGGAATCACATCCACTCGTTGAACTAGACCGTCATTCTTTACAACGCTTCAAAATAGAAAAATCATACCAAATTTAGACTATCAAGCATACCTAATATACCGCTCGTTCATCAATTCCATGGATTACGGCCAATCGTATAACTACTTCTTCTCAGCCGCGTCCGTACGTCCGCCCACGGCACGCCGTTCTTCTTTCCAGCTTGGCGCCGCGTCGTCTTCGGCCTTTCCGACCCCGACGACACACCATATTGAGCATGATGACCAACAGAGAACGGCGACAGATCAGGCGTACAAGGCGGCTTTGTAAGTCCGGTTGACTTCCATACGTTTCTTTGCATTATATACGTACCGATACGATACACACTACCTACCTAAGGTGCCTACATATAAGGACATCCAACTCTCAGTTTCACTCCTATCTTTCTCACTCTATCCCAACCTATCCATCTATATCAGGTAACCTACCATGAACCTGACCTCTCTCACATCCATAGCAGCCTAATCACCACTCCAACCAAACCAAACTAAATATAAAACTTACACCCTATGTCTATAAAGCGCCTCCCACGAACGAGCCATCTTCTCAGACGAAGCGCGCGCCCGCGCCCGCCGCCGCGACGCAGCACGCAACAAAGAGCTGTTCCGCGGGCCCTTCTGGCAGCGTCCCGAGTTCTACGCCGTCACCCTCGGATTCCTCGGCCTGCTGTACCCCATCCTCAACCAGTATGTTATTCAGCCGTGGGTCGATGGGTTGGGGGATGCTAGGGGGAGTGACGGGATGGGGAACTGAGGTGAGGTGAGGTGAGGGGAGAGGAGGGGAGGGGGGGGAGGGATGGAGCCTGGGGGTAAGGTTGGGCTGCTGGGTGAGTGTGGAATCTTGGGGGAGATTGGTGCCTGAGGCTGAGGCTGAGTCTGGAAGGGCGATGCGGGATGTGGTAGTAGATGGGTAGAGGAGAGGGCTGAAGACGTTAGTATGGTTATATTGTATTTGTATGACTTATCATACGTCTCTCGTTTACGCGCTTCCTCATACGCGCACAATGGAAAGGCATCGACGTATTACTGAGGCACATGTTCCTTTGACTCGTCGTCTCTACGTTGTGTCGCCGATTAATTATCTCGTGCATATATTGAAGGAAGGTTAAGTCACAGAGCCGCAAGGCTCTAGTCATACATTAGGCACGCAAGCTACCCTACGTATCCTGAGTCATTTCTTGAGCCTTTTTGAATCTTTATGGACGGCAGCCTGCATTCGAGCTGAAAGCCGAGTTAATCGGGGGGATATTGGGTAGCTATATATCGTAAAAAAGAAAAGTATCCTAATGAGCCGCGTCATTCCGTATGCCCTCAGTGTATGTAGTCCAGTCTGGTTACACCATAGGACTTGACGGCACGGGCAGTGGTGTAACTGTATGGTAACTCTATACATGGACGAAACATTTAGCAATTGATGAGTCACAGCTCATCGAGCGATTGCGGCTCAGCTCGGAAATATCGATTTTATTATGACTGCTTTCACTTGGCTCAACAATAGAGAATGGCTAGGTTAGGTAGGTACCCGTTTATACCATGAATGGGGAATGATGAAGTCATGCAGTAGTAGTAACTAGCGAGCCTAGACAGCCCAGCGATAGTCATAAGTTCGATAGTGAGTTGTACAACAGCTCACCTGGTACGTGGCGTCTAAGAGGATATGGTTGGAATTACCTACATATTTCGGTTCATACCAAACTATATACCTACCTCGACATGATACTCGCATCATAAATATCAGAAATCATCTACTTGTCAGGTGAGACATCTTTAAATCATGTGTATGAGGAGAGATCGGAGCTTCCGATGGGCCTCGGCGAAGGGCGTGGTGGATCGAACCTCATTATCTAGTTTATAGGATCCGTGGAAATCTATCTACCATTACAGGTGAATAGCATCCACTTGTTGTCATTAGCATCGTAAGGCTCAAACCATAGACTCCGAGCTTTGGAACCAATGTATGTGACATGCATAGACGTTCCGCGTACGAGATCACGTGCTTCCGTAGTGAACCTCAGTCTGAATCGGCTGGTTAAAGGCAAAAGGCGCGTTGCATATCAGCTGGAATGTGCGGTGAAAGGTGGCAAAAAACGGCTGATTCTATTACTGTAGATAATGAGAGCGCGACACGAAAACGCGAACACGCACGTCTTGTGTTGCGTGGGTTTGACGGCGTGTTGTTGGAAGCCATCTGATCTGATGTAAACGCAGCGAGGAAGAAAACACCCCGGATGGGATTTGACCCATCTCCCCAACAGACGGGGCATTACGTAGAAGTGCGGATGCTTGGCTCGTATCGGGGGAGCCATCGATGAGATCTATGGTTGCTTGCCTTACTTTGCCTACATATGCCCAATTATTGTCGTCCATGGAATATGGAATGTCCTCGAAAGAGGAGACTCGGGAATCCAAGTGATTCATGCGACAATCCGTTGGTCAATTGGGGCAAAATTTTTCTCTCCAAAGAGCCAGTCAAGTCGAGTCCCGTTTGTTTTGTGCACATCGCGTCCACTTTTAGCGTCCGCAAAGCCCCGTTTGGCATAGAGTCGTCGATATGAGCTCGAAGCGGTGAAGAGGTCGCGATGCCGTTTTCGGTGGGATAGCCTGTGGGATGGTGCATGGGGAGGATCCGCCTCGGACTGGAAATCGAACAACCACTACCCATTTTGATGGGGTCAGCGTCGCTTTAAAAACGTGCAGCAACCTTGGAACCCCAAAAAAGTAGTTGGGAGTGTCGATAGTCCCTACATTAGCTGCCGATGCAACTGGGCTAACAAGCAATAGCGGGTGCTGCGGGAAGCCAGGATTCGGCGGCATGATACTTGGAGTAGGCAACTCGCGTTCATATTTCTATAGCAACGGACACGGACAAGGTATATAGGTACTGTAAGCATGGTTGCGAGATGCAGTAGATGCATCTGGCATGCTTAAGCAGACATCGAGTCCACTTCTAAATGGGTCCTGACGACGTGGAAGAATGGTATCGTGTCTGATGAGGAGTAGAATACAAGCTAATAGGCGCATGGCTGCCCATCGGCCATGTATCGATACCTTGACTTTTCCCATTGCAGCCGAAAGGAGCCAAACTCGGAGACTCCTAGATGCTCCATGGCATAAATCGTTCCGCTTTTGCTGCGCGTGAGCAAATGCTTCGATAATTGGACACCTCTATGTATTGTCGGGGCAAGTTGTACGTCTGGATATATACGCATTTATCTTTAAACAAGCCGATATGATATAATTACTCGTTGCAACTGTAATACAAAAAGAGCGGGAATCCCATCATGCAAGTAAATGAAATGAGAATTTTCTCGGATTAGAGATGCCATTTGTCTCCTCGCATATGATCGACCTTGCCGTACGCGTCCTCAGCATTGATGGATGCTCAGCTGCTTCTGGAAGCCATCCAATTCGAGGCCAGATAGGACATACATATCAAGCTGCAGGGGCTGGATACACAGCAGAAATTTTGGGATTGGTAGAGCAAGCGAAAGGCTGAAATAAAAAAAGATATAACAAATGAGGGGTCTAAACAGAAAAGGGGGAGGGGGCCAGAAAATGAAAAAGTGAAAAATGAGACGGGAAGAAGATTTCATGTGGCGGGGTTTCATCGAGACGCGAAAGGGTGGTGGCCGTTGGCCGTTCGCGCAGGTTCAACTTACCGAACGCAGGGACCGGGACGGCATGTTGATGCAATCAAAGTTGACTGATCGGATTTTATCTCCTTCCAAATTGTACTCTTTCGTTTGCTAGATCATGTAGCTAGAATTAAACCCCAGTTCAAGACCGGCAACCTTTAACGACAAGCGCCAAAAGATGGGGTACGTCACCTGAGATTTATTCGCGGTACGAAGGCCTAAAGTGGATAAGAATTGGAAGCAGGGAAAGCTGGGAAGGTCATCAAGTGACACATTGGAGTAGTATAGTTAGGTAGATGGGAACATTGAAGGGAGTGTGTACCATGGTAGTGTACAAGGATATGTATAAGTCCCGGAGTGAGGGTATTGGATTGTATCGAAGATCAATGTTGAAAAGGATGATGGCGGGAAAAGGGTGTTACTGTGTTAAAAAGGCTGGCAGGGGTCGTCGGGGTGTGAGGTAAAATAAAGTGGATACAATCACATCAGTGGCTGTCCAATGATATCGATAACCAGCCATCCCACAAACAAGCAGCTTCCCCCTCTATCATCTTGTAATCCACACCCTTCGTGCCTTCGTCCGGAATATGCAGAATATGCAACCTTTTTTTTCTCCTCCTTCGCCCACTAAAGAGGACTAGGACGCATGAGACTGCTTTATTATTCATTCATCTTTAGGTCACATCCGTGCATGCATACATAATAGCCACAGGGCATCCAATCCATTTGTCCATTTCTGTCCTTTTGCTCCTTTTGTACTTTTTGCTACAAGCAGAGAGGAGAGGGACTTTGGTCATTGCTTTTGCCTTGTCGAGCGAGATGCTTGCTCTCCGGCGTCTGCAATTCGAGTATTCGATTCTTACTATAATCAATTACATCAATTACATCTCTCTTCTTAATTACTGAGTTGTCATTATTAGCAAACGAGAGAGAGGCCTCGAATTGGTCGGGCGTATGTGTGCGTGTCTGTGACAGACTCACCGCGAAACACACCAATCAATCAACGGCATCATTTCTTACACACCTTAGCATTTGCAGTGCCGCACCACAACCTCATTGGTGCTTATCGGGTCTCAATCTCCCTGCCTCTTGTACTACCTACTGTACTTACCCCTTGCTTTTTTATATCTATTATCCATTGCGTTGTACAGGAACAATTATTATTTTCTTCTCTCTCCGGGTTAAAGAGGTGCTGAACCGGGTACGAGACGAGAATAATTGAGATTACAACGTTTTGCACCAGATTTGGAAGTTCGGGACTTCCACCCTGTATAACCGTCTAATTGCTCCTTGTCAACCGACGACGATTTTAACGACTGCAACGTCCTCGAAGCCCCCAATTCGACTCGATATCACCACCACTTTCTCCTGGTTAGACATTAATAGACCCCCAACCCCAAGGCTGTAGGAATAGAACAGGTTCTAAACTTTGCCCTCCCACCTTAAAAAAACACACCCAATTGCTGAACTAATAACGCAGCCTAAAACCAATCCTTGCCTCTTATCCAGTCTGTCCAAGACGGCATCTTAGCGTCCATGATTGTCCTATTCCATCGCGACCAGTCGAGCTTCCAATCTCAAAATGGCTGCGGCCGCGGTTATGGAATTCTGCGCAACCGTGACAAGAAGCGCTGTTGGCCGGCAAGAGACTCAGTCTTCGCCGACGACGACAGCGGCTTTTCAGTGGGATGAATTGGACCTGGAGACCAGACTAGAGCTTATTGCGAGAGCATGGATCCTAACGGCCCCAACTGTATCGGTACGTGCTCTTGATCCCCTTGATATCTCCAGTTTTCTAGTATTATAGTTATACCGGCTTTATGGATGCGCTTGCGAGCTAGTCGACTTATAGCTCCAAGTGTGCTGTTGGCGTAAACTTTGAAAGCGCTCGGTTCTGAGCCAGCTATGGCACCAGTCGAAACTTTAAACTGACCGTTGCGGTCCGAAACAGGCACAGAACCGCAAATACAGTCCAAGTGTTGGTTATTATGGCATCTCTAAGCCACTAGTGTTACCCGATCCAACCCCAAAGCGATCGCGACGACTGTCGAAACCCCGCGATAGTGATTCTCTTCCCCCCTATGTCCTAATCGATCCAACTCGTACGGACGAAGCTGCCCGCCAGCAAGATCCGTCTCACTCGGTCGCCAACTGCTCCCCCCCACCGCCAGACAATTCGCGCCGTCGTCGTGAACAGCGAAAAGACTCGCTAATAAGCGATCCCGCGGCTGAGTCCTATCTAGATCTCTCGTCTGATGAGGGCTTTATTCAACACGCCAAGAAAAAGAAGAAGCCAGCAGCACAGGCTTTTGACTGGAATAGTGAGTTAAAGAACGCGGGCGGAGGCGGAGACGGGGGCGGCGATAAGGGCGGTGGTGATCAAAACGGCGATGCGGGAAAGTCTGGCGGAAATGCAGGCGGCGACGGTAACGGCAACGACGGAGATAAGGATAAGGATAAAGACAAAGCTAAGGACAAAGAGGAGGTCAAAATTGAAGAGAAGGAGAAAGAAAAGAAGGATGACGTAGCTGAAGCCCAGACGGACGATGTCGCGGCCACTGTGGAGCCTGCTGTCGGAAAGAAAAAGAAGAAGGGAAAGAATCAGGTCGAGGAGAAGACTGATTCTTTGGAGGCGTCAGCCAAGCCTGATGCATTCCACGAAATTAAGCTAGATGACACTGGACCGTCACTGGGTATGAATTTTGGCGGCAGTACTTCAGATACTTCAAAGTCCAACCTTCTTAGTACGTTGGGCAGTCGTTGGGGTGCTGCCTCTCTTTTCAGCGCCTGGACTGGAGCCAAACCAGAAACTGACAAACCTAAAGAACCTGAAAAGAAAGAAGAGACCACCACGAGCCCATGGGGTCTCGATAGGTCTGGCAAGAAGGACAAAACAGGCCCCGGCTTCGGCGGCTTCAATGAAGTCGAGGAGACCAAGGTTGAAGAGAAGAAGGAAGACTCCTTTGATTTTGGCTTTGGTTCGACCGGCAAGAAGGACAGCAAGAAGAAAAAGACGAGTATCTGGGATCCCGAACCTGAGACTGGAAAGAAGGACGAACCACTTGCCGATAAACACAATCCGGCTTCCACCGCAGCCAATGATCCTTGGTCAGCTTGGGGTGCAGTCCCCAAGAAAGGGAAGAAAGGCACCACGGCAGCCGCCCCCGAGCCTGAGAAGATTGAGCCGGTAGTCGAGACGACTCCACCTACGAATGACTTGCTTGTTCCCAGCTCCAAGAAGAGCAAGAAGAAAAAGAACGGGATCGTTGAGGAGATTAAAGAACCCGACCCTCCTCCAGCGCCTGAACCTGAGCCTGAACCTACTGCTGATGACGATTGGAGCTGGGGCGCAACGAAGAAGGACAAAACTATAGGTAAGTCTTCCAAGGAACCGGATCCCGTGCCCGAGGCTGCGAATAAGAAGGAAGAGGATGACTTCTGGGGCATCTTGGGTACCTCGAAAAAGGACAAGAAAAAGAAAAACAAGATCGCTGTTGCCGAGCCTGAGCCTGACCCCCAAACCATCCCGGAACCGGAACCAGAACCAGTTGTTGAACCCGAACAGGCGAAAAAGGCAGATGATGGCTGGGGTGTATCCATTACTACCACCAGTAAGAAGAAGGGAAAGAAGGGTAAAGTCGTCGAGGAGGTCAAGCGGCTAGAACCAGAACCAGAGCCACCTACAATACCAGACCCGGTACCTGACCCACCACCAGTAGAGCCTGAGAAGAAGGAAGACGACTGGGGCGGTGGTTGGGGCGTGACTACTAAGAAGAAAGGTAAGAAAGGTAAAGTTGTAGAAGAGGTGAAGGAACCAGAGCCAGAGCCAGATCCAGATCCAGATCCAGAACCCGTAGCCGAGCCCGAGAAAAAAGAAGAGACTTGGGGTTGGGGTGTGACTACCTCCAAGAAAGATAAGAAAAAGAAGAAGGGCGCAATTGAGGAGATTGCCCCAGAACCAGAGCCCGAGCCCGAACCTGAACCTATCACTGTACCGGACCCCCCAAAAAAGGAGGTAGAAGACATCTGGAACATCGGCACCACCTCAAAGGACAAGAAGAAGAAAAAGAAGAAGGGTGCCCTTGAGCCTGAACCGGAACCGGAACCGGAACCGGAGCCGCCAGCACCAGAGCCTTTACGAGAACCCACGACAGAACCCGAACCCGAACCTGAGAATAACGCAGATGACGAGTTTTGGGCAGGATTAGGTCCCAGCGGAAAGAAAGACAAGAAGAAGAAGAAGAAAGGTGCTGCCGAAGAACCCCTCAAGGAGCCAGAGGCAGCTCCTGAGCCAGAACCGGAACCTGAGGCGACACATCATGGAGAAACAGCCCTCGACGAGTGGGGGAATGCTTGGGCAACTTCTAGCAAGGATAAGAAGAAGAAAAAGAACATCCTGGACGATTTTTCCTCAAAGGAACTAAATACAGACTCACTAGCTCAGAACGATGATGATCCATGGAGTTTAAGCACTTCCAAGGAGAAGAAAAAGAGTAAGAACGCCATCACCATTGAAGAGAGCGTCAAGGAAAAGGAACGGGATGCGGTACCGGTTTCTAAATACGGTTCCCAGGAGTCCGGTTCCAGCGCTTGGAGCTTCTGGGGTGCTACTAAGAAACCCACCAAGAAGGTAAAGGAAGAGCCTCCACCACCGCCAGCTGAAGGAAACGACGGCTGGCTGAATTGGGGCAAGAAGAAGCTTAAGGGCGTGGAAAATGCCCTGGTTGAACTCGAAAAAGAATCGGATCACCAAGATCACCAAGACCCACCACCGGCAGTACCCGAGGCTCCTGGTGCTGTAGATGGTGACGACTTCTGGGGTAGTTTCAGTGCTAGCAAAGACAAGACTGGACGTAGTCTTATGCCAGACTCGATTGAGGAGCCCAAGAACGACGACCCCTGGGGTTTGGCCACCTCGAAGAAGGACAAAAAGAAGAAGGGGAGTAAGAACATCGCCATCGAGATTGAAAATGGCTCTCATCTTAACGGTGTCAAACCTGACTCAGTTGAAGAGAGCAGAGGCGGCAAACATGACTATGACGATTGGGGTTGGGGAAATATGAAAGGCCAGAAGGATTCTCCACCTCCAGCACCTACGCCTCCTTCATTGAACATGAGCCTGTCTGGCCAAGAATTCGACGGAAACGTTTGGGATGACGCAGCGAAGGCCGAAGAAGATGAGAGAGCCGCAGCAGACGCCGAAGCTGAATTAGCAGCCGAAATTGCTGCTGAAGAGGAAGAAATCAAGAAGCTCACGGCCAAGAGCAAGAAAAAGAAGAAGCTCGGCAGGTCTGATCAAGAGAGACTCGATGAGCTCCTTGAAAACGCCGCCCGCCGCGCCGAAGTGAAGGCTGCCAAGGAAGCAGAAGAGGCAGCACAACGAGAAGCCGATGAAAAGGCAGCTGCCGAGGCTTTGGAAGCAGAGCAGAAAGCTGCTGACGAAGCTTTAGAGGCCGAAGAGAAGGCTGCTGCCGAAGCCCGTGAAGCTGAAGAAAAAGCCGCTGCAGAAGCGCTTGAAGAGGAAATCGCTGATGAGGAGGCTGAGATTGCTACACTGACGGCCAAGAGCAAGAAAAAGAAGAAGTTCACCAAAAACGACCAGAGGAGACTCGACGAGCTGATTGAGAGAGCCAACGCCCGTGCCGAAGCCAAGGCTGCACTTGATGCGGACAAGGATGCAGAAGCCGAGGAGCAAGCAGCTCGAGAAGCCGAGGAGAGAGAAGCAGAAGAGCAAGCAGCACGAGAGGCAGAGGAACAGGCGGCTCGAGAGGAGGCCGAAGAGCTAGCTGCGCGTGAAGCTGAGCGAGAAGCTGAGGGGCAAGCTGCCAGGGAAGCGGAAGAAAAGGCTGCTCGTGAAGCTGAAGAACAAGCCAAGCGCGAACGCGAGGAGGCTGAAGCGGCGGCCAAGAAGAAGTCGAAAAAGAGCTCCAAGGCTGAGGAAAAGAAGTCCAAATCTAGCAGCAAGTCGAAGAAAGAGAAGGAGAAAGAGGAGAGGGAGAAGGCAAAGGAAAGAGAGAGATTAGAGAGGGAGAGAGAAGAGAGGGAGCGAAAGGAAAGGGAGCAGAGGGAAAGAGAAGAGGAAGAGGAAGAGGAAGAAGAAGAAGAGAAAAAGGAGAATAATAGGTACGACGACGATGACGATGACCTCGATCTCGATAATCTCGACTTGGCTCCCGAAGAAGTGGATGAGCTCTTATCGGGCTTCTCATCTCCCGCTCCCGCTCCTAGATCGCCGCCAATCACAAGCAAAGCTGATGCGTTTTCATTCTGGCGTGCCAAGCCTAAGAGCTCATCGCCCGAACGGGTAAGTAGCTTCAAAAGTTCGGGTGGAACCGAGATTAGACATGCTGAGTCATCACAGGTTCTCAAGGATGCCGCCATAGACGATGCACCGTCATCCTCCAAAGCTACCACCACTGACGATGATTGGATGAAGCCTAAAAAGACTAAGGTCAAGGGTAGTAAACTTTCTGAGAAGCTGAAGAAATTTGAGCCAGCCAAAGAAGAGGATGACGATGATCTGATTGATGCGCTGGCTGCGCCGCCGCCACCACGTGTTCCTGCGGCACCCCACACTGAGGAACGATCCTCGAGAGACCTATTTCCCGGAGCTTTCCCAGATGAACAGGACGAGAACGAAATCATCGAAATCGTTGACATGGCGCCTGTAGAGAAGAAAAAGAAAAGCAAGAAGAGTAAATCCAAGGCTGTGGAAGTACCCCCTCCACCCCCTGCGATAGCTATTCCACCTCCTCCCCCCGAAGTGCCCATTCCTCCTCCAGCTGCTCCTGATGCACCCGAGGCACCCCCGACACCACCTCCCGAGACCAAGTCCTCTAAGAAAGAACGGGCAAAGATTAACCGCGATGCTGGTGCATCATGGGGAATGTGGTCAACGTCACCTCGCAAAGAGGAGAGGAGGTCTAAGCCGAAGCCCGAAGAGAAGCGGTCCAGGAAAGAGAGGGAGAAAGAGAAATCATCATCTTCGAAGGGTTCGTCGTCGGATAGAGACATAAGGGCCGAGGAACATCGTGAGAAGAAGTCAGCACCAACGCCCAAGCAGCGCACAGACAGTGTATTCCAGAGCACCCCTCCGATTTCACGTTCCATGTCGACCCGCGAGAAGCGTCCTGGCGGAATTAGATCCAGTTCCCGTCGTCATTCGGTTGAAATGACAAGCGGTCTAGTGTCGCCGCCGCCCGAAGAAATACCGGCTATGTCCTCTAAAGCTGCAAAAGTCTTCGGTGTTGATCGGAGTCAAAAGAGCCACAGTCGCAAGATCTCAAGCGCACGCTTCCTAGACGATGATGACATTGTCATGACTACTGAGGCCCCACCGAGCCCCGAGAGAACAGCTCGCAAGCGATCAAAGGTAAGGACGCGCCTACATGCGACGCATGATGTCGCTGACTTAGACCAGACCAAGGCCGAAGAGGAGATGTTCATGACTGATGGCGGATACCCTATTGATGCCACGCCCCTCAAACGGTCAACGTCAAGTGCCAAGAAAGGGCTTGCCGGTCTCTTTGGAGGACTCAAGTCTACTCCGCGCACTGAAATGCGTCCCGAGCCGCCTCGTCGTCGCAGCACGTATTATACCACGGATGACGAGATTAGGCCTGACAAGAGGGCTAAGCGATCTTCACGAGATTATCGCGGTACCGATCCCGATGCCATGGATGAGGAAAGGGAAGCTCGTCGCGCCGCCCGTCGTGCTCGAAGGGCCGAAGAGAAGGCTGCTGAAGAAGCGCGTATTGCGAAGGAAGAGGAGAGACGTGAAAGACGTAGGAGACACGAAGAGGAGGCTGAAGCTCGTAGACAGGCTGAGCGCGACGCTCGACGGGCTGAACGTAGAGCTGCTCGAGAACGCGAAGCGGAGCGCCTTGCTACTGAAGCCAAAGAAGCCGAAAGAGCCGAGCGACGTCGCCTTCGAAGAGAAAGGGAAGCAGCCGCTGCCGAAGAGGCGGAAGCTGAAGCTCGACGTACTGCTCGAGCCGAACGACGACGGCAGAAGTATGCCGAGGCTTCTGAGGACGACGAAGAGCGCAGACGAAGGAGGCATGAAGCGAGACGCGCTGAGGAAAGGGCTAGTCGAAGGCGTACGATGCCGGCTGATGACTACGTCTATCCTCAGGAGAGGTCCTCAAAATATGTGGTCGATGATCGCAGGCGAAGCAAGCCGGCAGCCTGGCCGCATTCGGGTACGGACTCCTGGGTGAAGGAGCATTCAGATGCCGGGCCACCACCTGAAGATGGTGGCCCTGTTCATGACCCACCTCCAGAGGACGATGAGGAAGCTCGCCGCGCCGCCCGTCGAGCAGCCCGTCGTCGTGCGAAATACGGCGATGTCGATGCCGAGATGGAAGATGACCGTCGTCGTCGTCGTGCCCATCGCGAGGAACGAGAGCGTCGTGATGATCGAGATCGAAGAGACGAACGGGATCGAAGAGACCGAAGAGATCGTCGTTTGGGTGGATCGGACGGTAGTGGTAATGGCAAAGACGGGCAGCCGCGCGAGTCTTTCTTCACTGACTCGACGCCCCGAAGCAGCTGGTGGAGGAAGCTCACCGGCACTTGACTCTCTAAAATATTGGTTAGGAAGTGAGGCCTGCTAATTGGTCATTGGAGTAATTTCTTGGATATTCTTCTGCGCGATTGATTCCCCTCAACCTCGACGCCCTTGTTTTAAGTATCCCCGCTTTTGGATTGGCTTGCATATCTTCTTCATATACTATTCTTTGGGCATTGGCCTTTCAGCCTTGAGCATTGTCGACCTCATTGTGCGCTCATATTTAAGGGGTCGCGAGCTTATACGCTTTTGATTGTATTGTACGGCACGGCACAGCATGACATAAGTGTTTGGATAGTGGCATGTCCGTCTCGGTGTGCACAAGTGACGTGGCAAGGCTGAGCGGGATTGGGGGGAAAGCAAAGCATGACCGGGGCCATTGGATGTTGGATGGACTGGATCCATCTATACCCCAGATGAAGCCCGACGCTCTCCGATTGGACAATTTAGATGACATCTATACGCATGTTGGAGATCACATATTTGGTATTGTAGGAGTGTTTTGTTTTTTGCTGTTGTGAACGATATGAGCGATTCAAATCGATATATACCCCACCGTTCAACCCTACTACTATCTACAGTATTAAAAAGGGTAATATAGTCTGCATAGCATAGTTTAGCATAGCGCCGCTCGTTTAGGAATTTGAGAAATATGAAATATGATGTATGGCATCTTGGAAGGGACACTCTGCTTATTCGTTTGTGCTTCCATGTGCCTAATTGTATGGACACTGAGGTAGCTGGAGGTGTGTGAGATGGGGTGTAGTGAAATGCAGGTATTGCTGGCCCCTTATGTAGGTACCCGTTAGCTAGCCCCTGAGCTACGGCACGCTATGCAAGTGTGGCTTGTTTGCTGATAGATGGTATCCTACGAGTTATTTTTACTTATGTACCAAATGGAAAACAAAAATTATCGGATGTTGAGTCTTGGGATGGATCAAATACAATAGAGATAGATAGGACATGCATGTTGGTATAAAAGATAGACTTCGCAAGACCCCCGACCATATAAATGTGTAGTTAGGTACTAGTACGTCAAAGGTCTCAGCTGACTTCGCGTTTGCATCTGATCCAACTAGTGCATGTAAGTTAGGGAGCTACTACCATGGAACCATGGATCACTTTCCAAGACGCGTCGCTCACAGGCTCCTCTACGCGTTTGTCCGCTCCTTCCCAATACCAACACCTTTCACCTAATACCCGACAACCGGCAAAGACCTTATATATCTAATAAACAGTTCTTCACGCCATCAAACAGTCAGTGGCGCAAAAGCATCCATGGAGTAGTAGTTTAACTCACTCCCCTCCCATCTGCGGGTAAGGGAGAGACCCGGGTGCGAATCCCGGTGGGTGCAATCATTTCTTTTTTTGGTTTTGGAACGGCGAGGTCTTGGGTTCGACGCCGGACTCAAGGGTTTTTTTTCTTTTGGTTATTTCTTTTTTACTGCGTACTTGGTAGTTGAATGAATCGTAGTTTATGGTTCATGTTAGTAGTGTTATTATTTTCTTGACAGGTATGTTTAGTTAGCCCTATGCATTTGTTCACAAATATAGTGAACCAGCGAGATGTAGATAGATCTGTACCAAATATAGTACTAAAGACATTATGACAGTACGATTATTTAGAATATGTGTTCTGAGTTCTAGGTGAACTGAATTATTTTAGTTTTGTCTAGGAGTGATGTATTTTGAATATTATTATTCCTCAACTCACCTATCTAAAGCCAACATTGTAGTTAGCACATAAGTAGAGAAGACTAGTGTTTCTATCCCCTTCTAGGGGTGTGTACGTATACATATACATATATGCCTTCATATATGTGTTGTCATATCTCATCCATCTAAATCGAACACCTACTCAACAAAGTGAAAGGGCCATTTTGCCCATAGCTCACTGAGGTAAGCTCTCCTCCGTTCTTCCCCAGAGTAAGTACGTCTTCATAGATATGTAGTTGTAGTATAGACACCTCATATCAAGAAACATGTCCAGCAAATCGCAGCAATCTTGAAATCACATCACATCACATCCCAAAACACACAAGAACCATCAGCAAGGTCAAATACAGGTCATTGAATCGACAAGCCCCAACCGCCCACCCCAAGCAAAGGGCAGGTAATCCAGTGGGTTTTGCCTGTTCTGCTACCTACTCGAGGTCCGGCAACCTTTAGATATTTATGCATCGATAACTTTTTTATCGGAGACAGAGACAAATGCGTGTGCCAGCCAGCCAGCCAGCCGTAACCCACGTCAGGTACGTATGTAATTTGAGACATCACACCAATACCAGCGCCAACACCAACATCTCATGAAGAGACTCCCAGTACAAAAAAAAAGGACGATAATAGTAAAGAGGGAATCAATCCATCCTCCCATTTCTTTCCCCGTTAACCAAATTCCACTGCCCCCCTTTTCTCACCCAGAGAAAAATATAACGCCAACTCGCAGCAGCAGCAGGAGTAGAGTCTGCGCGATGAAAACAGCGATAATGACCAACAACAGCGTGGCTAGGTACGTATACCTGCCTGTACAACCCAATGCCACATGCATAACGGTAATAATAATGGTAACGATGTTCATGTCCAAAAACACACTTTTCTGGGTAGTCCAAATGGAACACACAACAAATCGTAGACACCTAGGTCTTGCGAGGGGCTTCCCGATCGGGCGCCGTCGCCCACATCTCAGTCAACCAACCACCCACCCCATGACTTGAGAAAGAAAAACAAATAGTTCTGCCCCCTCTTCGGTAGCAATCGTAGCGATATCTTTGTCGTAGCACATTACAAGGTCGATAATATATATAGCAAGGGCGGTCCCAGCCCTTGAATGTGTAGAATGAGAGTGCGGGTCGATGACGATTAAGAAAAAAATGCGAATCTATGGTGCTGGTTCGATATACTATACGGGAAGCAGAGCGTGAAATAAGAATATCGGTGAAAGCATAGGGGACCAGGTTCAATCCTCGCCATAGCCGCTTTCTTCATCTTCGCTGTCGGAACTGAGTTCGCCGTATTTGGCTTTGTATTTCTCTAGTTCGGCTAACTGGACAGCAAGGTTATCGAGAATGACATTCATCGGCGTTCGGAGATCGTCTAGCGAGGTGATCTTGCCACCGCCCATTGCGATGTGGCGCATCGAAAGCGTGGATACGCAGGTCTGCAATATCAAGTCAGCGAGTACAAATAAAACATCGTTTGCATGAATTGGATCCATACCTCTATACGGCTCACTTGGTGCTCCATGAAGTTAAATAGGAACCGTTCCGTAACCTCACCACCGCGCTGCTTCATGCGCTCTAATAGTTCAGTCTCGGGAGGTTGCAAACCCCTGCCTGACATCTCTTCCAGAGAACTGCAAAGCATCTCTAGGCGTAGACTAACTTTCCATAGAGACCAAATAATATCCGGATCGAATCCGATTTCACTTCCGGGTTGAAGTGTGGCGGGCTTCTCAGCGGCTTCGGAGGCCGCAGCAGCGTTATTATGATGTTCGATGCGGCCAGCGAGAACATGCGGGTACAGTGAGTAAATGTACTCAGGATTCTCGAGGCCCTTGAGCTTCCGCTCACCCATTTCCTTGACTTCAAATCCTTGTGAGCTAAGCGACTTTAATTCTCTCCTGATTGCCGATGAAGTTGCATCGTCATCAAAGGTGTCATCGGTACCTGTAGACCCAGTCCGGTCACTTTCCTGATAGGTCTCAAGGCAACGCTGAATCTCCGAAATGAAATCCGCTGACACAGTAATCTGACCCCCGTCGGCCACAGAAGATATACGGGACGCCTTATTTACCATCGGACCGAAATAGTCCATACGACGCGTAACGGGATCGATCTCGGCTACCGGCTCACCGAAATGAATACCCATTCTGACCGATAGACCTCTGAAGATGAGGTTGTTGTCTTTGTCGTACGTCTCTTGGCAGGAAACCGAGTTGAGAATTTCTGAAGGCCAGTCTACATTGAGTAGTTGGGTTTGAACAGCAAAGCACCATAACAGCGCTGAAGTCGCGGTGGGGAAGGAGACCATAAAAGCATCACCTTCTGTCTTGACTTCGTATCCGCCGATTCTCCGAAGCTGCCGTCGCATAACCTCGTTGTGAAGTTTAATTGCCGATCTCATAGCCGAAGGATACGTTTCCCATAGGTTAGTAGAGTTCTTGATATCGGTAAAAACGATAGAGGGCTTCTCAGTGGGAGCAGGAACTTCGGCTTCGAGCCTGTGTAGCGTAGAGTCTTGGACTTCGCCCTTGGCCTTTCTGCCTCGTTTGGCTTGTGGGTACAGGTATTCGTCTGGGACGCCTGAAGGATAAAGTGACATGCTCTGCCCCCTATGCAACCGAGCTGACCGTTCCTGGCGCCGCTTGAGATCAGCGACGCTGATCATCATTATCATGAGTTTCCCAGTTGCGCCATAGGCGATGGCGAGATCCCGTAACTTGTGCGCCGCGCGCATGAGATCATGTCGTTCCGAACGAGTAACGTCAACCACCAAACCAGGGGTGAGATATTGCCATAACTCTTTTGTTGCGATGAGAATCGTTTCATCCTGCGGCGTGATCGAGATCTGACTGATATTGGGGGCTGCTTGTACAGCCGGCATCAGGTCCACGTAACCGAAAGCACGAGAGACTTCAAGCGAATCGTTCAGCTTCCCTTGGCGCGATACCCAACCTCCAGCATCCCGTATTCGTTGACGTTCATTCGGCTCGGCAGGATCGTGCTTCCGAGTGAGAATCTTATGCGTACCATCGGACTGAATGAGCATAGCCTGCGCGTCACCAACATTGGCAACATACAACTCCTGACCTTGGAGGTATGCTACCGTGGCGACCCCTCCTGAGTTGAGGTCTTCCTTACTAAGCACGACCGGGGCTGATGAGCCACGATGCGACATCAACGGTCTCTTCTCTGTGTGTTCGATGGCCACAGTCACAAGGTCCTTATTAAGAGCGAGAAAAGCGCGTCTAAGCGCATCGACTGGAGTCTCATTCTGTCGTGGCTTCAAGGCCTTAAGCTCCATCGTAAAAATGTGCCCAAAGTTCTCGTGAAGGTACTTGGCGATCTTAGAGCCACCACTAGAAAGCGCCTGACCGTCGAACAAGCCCAGGAGAGTTTCGGAATCTGAAGAGTTGAATCTTGGAACTACTAGATCAATCGTAGAAAGATGCTCGTTCCTGCCTAGCGTGTCGGCCATACCGTATGGTAGGTGGCCAGCTAATGAGCCTGATGTTCTGACACGGCGGTCTTCGCTCTGGTCTGGAATACTTGGTTGAGTAAGGGTGACATCCATCAATCCAAGCACGCGCAGGTTTAACAATCGGCTGAAATCGGTATACTGCTCGCGGTTCAGAGACCCTATACCAGGATTTGTCTGTTTGATTTCCAAACGTTTGTTTCCCGACAGGTTGAGAAAGCGCAAATTCGGATTCAGATTCCAGTTCCAGTCATATGGGACGTTTGAAATATTGTATTTTAGAGAATTGTTTCCACAATCCAATACAGCCAGCTTTTTCGCTCGGGAGATATCTGCCGGAAGGTTCGTGAATTTGTTGTTGTTGATGTGAAGCACCTGAAGCAAGCTATACTCCTCCAGGTCATCAACCGGTAAACTAGTCAAATCGTTGCCAGACAGGTAAAGTTCCACGAGCTGGGGCCAATTCTTGATGCAGCGCTGTGGCATGTCGCTGAGGTCATTATACGATAAGTTGAGGATACGCAGTTCAGCTAGCCCTGTGATCTGCTCAAATACTTCGTCGTCGAGCTGATTATCAGCAAGATACAAGTTCCTTAACGAACCGGCAAATGTATTAGTTAGCCGATTAGAAAGTCCAGAATCTTTTCTCGATGTGACAGGAGGCGTCATGGTCCCATTAGCGCTACTAGCAGTGGTTGATCGCGAGACAACTGAAGTTTTTCGCCCTCCCTTTCCGTAGACCGAAACGACAGAGCTCTTCCGGTCCGCGCCAGAAGGAACAGGTGAAGGCCCGACACTGAGCAATGTGCTCGACGCTTGACTAGGTCGGCGCGATCCGTCAGGGAGAAGATCCTCGGAGCTAGATGCTGAAGAAAGAAGCCCAGCCGTGGCTTTATTACTGGGAGCCGGCGAGCCTGAAGATTCGCCAGGCATTTGAGGCGGACGTGAAGCTGGCTTCGGGAAGTTTTCGAGCACGTTTGAGGAAGCATTGAGTGTTTCCAGCTTATTTGCCCACCATATGTCCATTGGCAACTTCCTAATGTTGTTTCCTCTAATATCCAAAACTCTCAACTCAGTCATACACCCGATCTCCGGAGGTAACTCGCCCACTGAATTATGAGCTATGCTGAAGTGCTCTAGCCTCCTCATGTTGCCAATTGTATTGGGGAGAGACACAAAGTAATTCCTGTCGAGCACAAGCCTCTCCAGATTTACCATGTTATTGAACGAGCCATCGATACTCGCAAGCTGGGCGCTCGATAAGTTGAGCTGTTTAAGAGTTGGCACAGAACTTGTAATCTCAAACTTGGTGATGGGATTCGAATTCAACTTTAAAGTCCGCACTCGTTCAAAGCAACCGACGAATTGGGAGATCATGTTGTGGTCAGCGGACAAGATCTCTAACTTAGGTAGTTCGGATACAATATCGATTCCAGTGAGCGTATTGTATTTGATGTCCAATTCGCGGAGATTTATGAGTAACCTGAATGTTGACGGCAACGATCCTGCAAGTCGGTTATTGGTCATGACGAATTTCTCGAGATTCTGCAGTCTCCCGATTTCGTCTGGGAGACATGAGATCGAGTTGAAGCTAACGTCGATATCCACTAGACTCTCCAGGTCACATAAGAAAACCGGAAATATGTCTAGGAAATTCGACGATATATTCAAAGAACGAAGGGCCTTGAAGCGACCGAACTCTTGTGGTAGGCGGCTTAGACGATTGTTTGCTAAGCTCAGCTTCAACAAACCCGTCAGACGGCCAAGCTCGGCATGTTCTAATTCCTCCAAGCGGTTGTTCGATACGTCAAGATATGTTAGCCGGCTTGCCCGCCCGATGCTGATGGGGAGCTTTCGAGCTTCATTGTTAGAAAATTTGATGTCGCGTAACTGTGGACAAGCCTGGACGAAGTCTCGAGGGAGGTCGAGGGAAAGATTTCTGGATAGGTTTAAAGAGATGATATCGGCGGTCTTGGAGTAGAGTGTGATAGGTATCGTGATCAAGTTTCGCCCGGAAAGGTCAACGTGATTGAATTTCGCGGTGGCTCTACCAAGTCCAAGGTCCTGAGGTGTCATAGTAAAATCCCTTGCTGATAAGAATAAGAAGCGGCATAAATAACTGTTGTCTTCTCGACCGATGTCTTCTAGGCGGTCTTTCTCTTCGTCGTATCCGACCTGCTGCAGAAGTCTCTTCTGAATCAGAAGTGGTTTCTCCGGGGCAGCTAAAACCCGAGACAAGTCATGCTTTCTCAACACGATATGGTAATTCTCCAGACCTTCGGTAACGAAAGTCTTCTTAACGACTTGCGCCATAACGTCGGTCACGGTCGAGTTCAATGGCATCTGCACGGTAGCAAAGGTACCATCGGCGCGGAATACTCTTATGCAATGAGGATTCGATTTCTCCTCAGGCCGAGGCGGGGTTCCAGCCTCTTCGACTTCGGGTACATGGGTATCTTTCTCTTCTGCAGTACGACGGACAGCCCAGCTGTCTGGCGCATTCCATGCCCCAGTTCCTTGAGCCGAAACTGGTTCGGGTTCGACATCTCCCAAATTAAATATCGCAGGCTCCATAGGCGTTAACGGCGGGGGTTGTGCTAATATGCCCTCCATATCGTTGAGGTTTGTATCGAGGTGGAACACCATGCCCCTATCGTTTCTATCAGTCGGGCCAATGTGCTCATCAGGATCATCGTAGGCCTTATGAGGACGTCCCTTCTTGGAGAAAGGAAACTTGTTATTGAATGTTGCTTGCCGAGAGTTAGACGGTCGGGTCGACTGAGCTCTGGGATCCGGAAGGGGTTTGTCAAAAGGTGATTGGGTTCCTCTTAATAGATCCTGCCGTGATGACGAGGTCGCAAGAGATCGGGTGGAACTAGGCATACCCTTTAAACGAGAATATTGGACGTCATCCTTCGGCTTGTGCCGTCGCAATCGGTCAAATATGCCCCGTTTACCAGGTGCCCCAGGCGATGTTTGGCCGTCAATGGATGCAAGTCTACTGCCATTGCTATTGTTGCTTGGCGTGGGACTCTGAGCTCGTGATCGCGGCGCGGTTGGTGCGGAACCTCCCCTCTCTTTCATGTTGTAGACGTTCGCCGACGAGTCTTCGCGACTGACTACCGGCCGGAGAGAATTGGGATCATCGTTGCTTTTATGATGACGGTGATGACCAGACAGGTGGACAACAGAGTGGCCAGAGCGAGAAGAGGACGACGTTTTCGGCGGCACTTGTCCTGGATTTTCTTGCATGAAGCGGTCTTTGTCCGGGCCAGCTAGCATGTCGCGAACTGGAGCTTCTCCGTATTTAGCGATGTCATTAGCTTCCTGATACAAAAACGGCACAACGTCGCTTGATGGGACTGGCGTTCGAGGTCGGGAAGAGGATGGAGAAGGTTCTCTGGTGTGATCGGTAGCGTTGGAATCATTCCTCCCTCGACGTTGTCGGTTGAAGGACTGAGAACGGTGTTCTTTCCCTTGATTTTGGGTGGGTGGAGGCGGTGGAAGGCTGGTGTCGGATGAATCGCGCCCAGGAAAATCCTCTCCGAAGAACCCCTGTAATTTCTTGAACCCGCCTCTGCTCCCACTGTTTTTAGACCCTTGGCTGCTCGCTGTCGCCACACTGGCCGCTGAGGGCCGCCTGTCATCAGTAAAGTATGCTCCGTCTGGGGAGTCATTGCCCGATGCCTGGTTAGGTCGAGAAGAAGAACCCAATCGGAGGACAGGCGAAAGTTGCGAGGCCGTTGAGACATTATCACTCGAATCATTGTAGAAGCTCGTCCCAAAACCGGTTGGGGAGGGCGTCGCACCACTGTTAACAGAGATCCAAGAGGACATATTCTGCTGGGAACTCGGACTAGCCATCGGGGGATCTCGCTGTATTTGTGGAAGGCGGCCACCGGACGGATCGAGGACGGCGAGGTCGCGACGATAGTTTGTGAGGTCACTCATGCGGCGATTATCAAGGAGGGAGCTACTGGATGCGGTGGAAGACGGCGACATAGGAATGCGATGGCTGGACGCCGTCGGCGAGACTTGCGAGTCTTCTTTATGCCTATATAAGGCGCGAAGCGCACCCGTTGTTAGCACTTAGGAAGTCTGTTGGGGGCATCTCTATACATAAAACAGCCTTTCTAATGCCAAAAAGCCGAAGCATCGATTGCCTCCCATTAATCAACGTAATTTAGATAGGAAACAGGGCCAATGCCTCCTGGTAATTCATGGTACTCTATATAGAAAAAAAAAGTCGAGGCACGCCATACCTGAGTTTGCCATGTTCGCCCGTATGGATGGGTTTCGGCGTAGCTTTGGTCGAGGCTGAGGAGACCGAGACTGAGCGACTAGGTGCCGATGGCTTCAGGGTGATGTTAGAGTGTCCACTGCTGGAACTCGCGAACGAAGTGATGCGACCGTCATCCCTCGTCATTGTCACTCGTACGCCGGACCTCACAGCTTAGATTAACAGGGCGGCGCCATCAACGAGAGATAGGTAGAGCATTTCCCTCTAAAGAGTTGTGGGCTCGGTGTATAGCGTGGAAGCTAGGTAGATAGGTGTCTAAGTATGTAGGTAGCTAATATGTGGCAGACGTAATCCAGATTGCGCGGAGTGCGGTGGGCGTCTCAGAGAGGGTGGGAAACGTTGGTGGGTATACAAAAGAGTATAGGTAACCAAACAGGTGAAGTGAATAGACGAGATACTAGAGAGGAAAAATATTGTATAGCCCAAAGCCTTGATTGAGGGCTGAAAGGATTTGGTTTTGGCAGACACACATTGGGATGCGGCAAAGTCAAATCAAGTTCAAGTCAAAAGTCAAGCAAAAGCAGGGCGGAGTGACATGAGTGGTGGTAGGCAGGGCAGTTGCAACTGCTGCTGGGGCTAGTGCTGGTGGGTTGGTGGTGTCAGATTGACCAGAAATGGCTCGGGCTATGACACGGGTGGTACGTGCGATAAAACGGCTACAACCTTCGCAGCTTCGGTACAAAGCCGATGTGAGGGAACGGGCTGCCCCCAGCAAGCCCACGCTGCCCACCTACAGTACCACGCAGCTGCCACGGTGGAGCCAAACTCTTTTTTTTGGACCATGTGAAGACTTTCCACCAACTTGTTACTTGATTATCACACATATTAAACCAATAAAGTTGACACTATAAGACATTTTATTGATATTAGATCCAGTTCAACTCATTCAACTCATTCAATCCATATTCTAAATTTTTATGTTCATCATTCCCTCGCTTGGAAGGCTGAGGACGATGCAGCCGCGTTGGTATTGAAGTGTCCTCGTCACCGTTTCAACTCATCTTCGATCGTTTGGGCTCGTGCTGTTAATAGTATAGCGCGCAGAAAGCAACCCTCATCAACAAAAAAGAAAAATCTGCCTTTTCAAATGCAACAAGCAGGTTTCCGAACACCCAGATCGAGCCTGTCGCGTTTTGCAATTTGTAAATGCATCGAACGTTATTTGTTGGCGATCACATCATCCTACATAGTAGTAAGACTGTGCTGGAAAGGCAATGCCCGCTTAGGGATACCGAGTCTCACTGGTACAGGCGAATATAATACGTCTGCCTTTCTTTGCATGTTAGCCAAAGCACTGCACCTCGTTTCCTAACCAATTAACTGGATCTTAACAAAGAAAAGGCGACTTGGCAGTAGAGTCATATCCCGATCTTACCGCTCATTCATGAAATCGAGGCTACGAATAATTCTGTCCTTTTGCTATCTTTCTGCTCTCTCTCGTCAATATATCCGTGATCCGTGATGACTCGGTCGCAGATAACTCGTGACTCGAGCCATCAGCCTCATTCGCTTACCTACATCACCTACATCCGTGGTTCGTACGAATGAGGTACTTGTCCAGTTGCTACTCCACAGAGGGTTGACGGGATTTTAGCGTGCTGTAATAGCTGTAATAGGTAGGTAAGGTCGGTTTTTAGTGTCCTGTGCCAGGGCCTCGGTGAAAGTCAAAATTGCGGGCTTCTTGTGCCTTGACCAGTTTGTGATCTCTGCCCATCTATTTACCGCCCGCAAAACCGGGTTGCGAGCTCCGCAGATTGTCGATAAACCCCAGAAAGTCCTAGCGTCGCTCCTCAAAATCCTTGTCGCAAGAGCGAATTAGTTTCCAGGTTTCAGTCGGAGACGCTCCGTTTTCCTCAAGTATACATCAGTCCTCCGTATTGGTGTCAACTACATACACGTACATTTGGAGGTATTTGCATATATACATACATAATATGTAGGTAATATTTTCTAAATATAATTCCAATATTGACACGCACCAGTCAATTAATTCTCCTTGCTTCCCCCATTTCCGGGTAGCCTAGCAGGATTAGCATCATCCCTTCCCAAAAGTCGACCTGTCACTTGGCGCTATACTATGGGTGGGAGAAAAAGGAAATTGGATTCGTCTTCGTCCTACAACTTATTGCGAGGATTACACAGGTACTATTTCCGGGGACTGGTCCGGCATCTGACCCACGGTCCGACAGCGTGCGTAGGGCTTATCAAGTCACATTAGGATGGTGTTTGAAAGCTTGAGTGAAAAAGCATTTGTTGGTAACTTACCCGGTGCTTGTCAGATGTCATGGGATGCACCCAGACTGCATCCGGGGAGTCTGTGTGTTGTAAAGTTGCCGCAAGTTCCCGCTTTCGCACATGCATGCATGTACTTTTAGATATTTGTCAAGATACTCGTACCTAATAAACCCGCGTGTGATAGCTGGGAGGTTTATTAAACTCTCCATAATTACCTTATCACCGTAACTTTGAGATGGATAGGCGCCGCACGGCCATTAGCTCGGTCACATTTAACGTGGCGGGCCGCGAAGTCAATTGCATGGTATCAAGCTCAAAGTATCTCGAGACACAAGTCCTCAGATTACGTAATACATCCTCCAGCGACTTATTCGCAAATATGGAAAACAGATGTTGCAGTTGTTCAAATGGTTCAAATGTTCGAAAGAACACCAATATCTTACTTCCTCGATTTTAATATTTATATGAAGACAATTGCGCCTTTCATGGTTATGCAGAACCTGTCCCCTGCGTGGACATGGACAGGTTGAGCAAGAAGGTACTTGAGAGTCGTGCTGAAGAGGAGGGTAATTGAGACCCGGCGGGATGCCATGATACTACACGACTAAGTGTGCGCAACTTGCGACATTGGTAGACCTAGTTGTCCGTCTAGCTACTGGGCAATCTACGGTTAAAGAAAGGTATCCGAGACCATTCATCACCTACTATGGCTCTACGCCAAAGGAATAAGCCCATGTGAACAAGGGCTTTTCATATGTGATTGGAAATTGGACCTAGATGAAAGTTTGCTATGTAGGTTATCTTGTAATCGACGAATAAGCATTGCGCTTCATATGGCACCCGAAGTATCCCAGCGCAAGATTTCCAGACCTAAACGCACATCATAGCAAAATCGAGGCTCTGTGCTAAGCGGAGCTCGTATTACAGTGAAAATCGGGCTGCGTAAGCTCATCTTGCGAGCTCATCTTAATAGCCTAGGTTCTCTAGGACCTTATTATTATATGGCTTCGTCATCGCTCACGCCAGCAATAACATCTCCTACGTCTTCGTGCAGGAGTTCTCCAAATTCAATGCTATCTTCCATGATCTTCCGCGCATCTTCTTCCGCAACGCTCATGTCCTCCATAATCAGCCGGACTGCTAATTCAGGTACTAACACTACCTGGACATATCCAGTATAGCCTCTAGCAGAAACGAGTCGGTCTTCGACTGCGCGCTTCCGAACAACTGCAGACAAAGTCCGCATGATGTATTCGGTCATGGCGCGGAGCCCTCGTGGTCCGTAGTAACCTGGTGTAAGGCTGTCTTGGGTCTTGAGCAAGGTTCGATTCTTTCCAGATTCGACGTTTTCTTTTAAGATCTCGCGATAATACGATTGTCGAGTTCCTTCCAAGATGCCTTTCAACATATCTTGGTGCTTTTCTAACCTCGTATCGAGTGTTCCCCAGTTGATCTTAGGATATCCTTTCTGAGACCTAGCACTTAAGGCTGTCTGGCGTTTATGCAGCCTGCAAAATGCCGCCTGCTTCCTAATGTTCATTCTGCCATGGTCTGAGTGTTTCGCCAGGAGCTCGGCGTCGACAACTTCGTGACACATGGGACACCTTGCCGTAACCGCCACTGTGCCTTCTATACTCACATCGCCTGTTTCATCATCTGATACGTTTTCAAATGCAGCAATGAACTTATCATCGCTGTCATCTAAATAGTCTAGATCGTCTAAGGCGTGTAACTTGAATGTTGGTCTTTGGGAAACCTCCTCCTCCGCAGGTTTTGGTGAGACCCGTTGAGCGTTGGCTTTAGACCTCTTCGACCTCTCTGTTTTGGTAGGCTGCCGACTTGGCCTCTTTTCAGTAGATGGTTCTAATTCTTCATCTACATCGAACAATTTCAATTTGCTCCTCGGTGGAGACGTATCTGACGGTAAATTGCCACGTCGAAGCGTGGGTCTGTCCCGAATTGGGCTTAAATCCGCTAAAGATGGTGGTTTGAATGCTTTAGATGGCCTCGACTTCTCTGGACTGAGACTCTCAGGCTTTACAAACCTCTTCGTAGGCGGCGACCGAACACTTTCTGGGCTCCAGCTAGTTCGAGGATGCTTGAACGACTTTGCTGGTGGAGACTTGGCCGAAGACCTAGGCGCAGACTTCTGTGATGATTTCAACTGCGAAGATCTAGGCTGAGATGACTTGCTGCCATAGGTCATGGCACTTTTAATTTTCTTGGCTTGCTTGCTAAAACCATAAGTATTCACCAAGTGGCTGCTCGTTTCGGGAAGGGATTCCTCTGCAGATCTCTTTGAGCCAGCGGAACTCGAAGGCTCATCGTTTTGATATGACGGCTTAGATCTCTCCCTTGTATTTCTCCTTGTACTATTTGTTTGTGAGGGGGCTGATCGGATACTGTTGAAAGTGGTGGGTTTAATATCTCCTCGTCTGTTCTCGTCTTGATCGTCATCAGAGTCTTGCAAGTGCCGGTAGTCCTCCTCTCCATCGCTGCTCTGAGGGGGTGCGTCGATGGAATCAGGCTCCCGAACCTTCGCACTTTGTCTCATTTTAGAACCCGGAGTTTGATTTTTAACATTGACAGAACAAGAATCAGACAGGGGATTATTTTGACCCCGTATCTGTGTCAGAAGTCGTTGCGGCTTTTGATTTCTATTCAGTCCAATAATACGCTGTCGATGTTGTGACTTTCCCGGGTCAATAATAGGCATCGGAAATTCTGCAACTTGTCTATTACAGAGGTGGAGCAACACCAAAAATTACCGGGTCCAAATGAGAGGCCCGATTATTTCCTATCAAGAGGTGCGCAGACATATGATGGTTGGGATTGCGGACTGAAGGCCAGCTGAAGCTGATATTCTCACAATGAAAAGTGCAGAATGAAAGAGTGTGATTCGTGCACGTAGAAGTAGAACAAAGTAAATAGTAAACGAGAGAATAGGAGAAAAGGGTGAGATATTTTCAAAGAAATCCACGGAGAGCCGATCCTAGACTCTTGACTCGTTGAAATACCAGCTGTAGATATCCTTCGTTTGAATTGGTTGACGTTGAATTGAATTGAAAGGTGACTCTCAATGATGAGTGAGCAAGAACAACGCGTTTGAGACGCGTCAGGGTGCAGATGGAGTAGGTAGCCACAGCTTCAGCCACAAGCAGCAAACCAGGTGGATCTTGGTAGCTTTGTACTCCACAGATCCAGTGTCCACTAAATTCAACCTGCATTGACGTTTGTTGTTGTACTTCACACAGTAGGGACTTTGTGAACCTTATCTCCCTAACTGCAATATTTCCAAGCTGATATTGAACTTCAGAGATCAAGGGGGCCAAAATATCAGGGCTAAGGATTACCAAGAGTCATTGCCTTCAACATGGCCCTAAATCGGAAGTATGCTGCACTACCAGATCTGGTGGGTTCAAGCTCCTGAAGCTTCCAAAGCTCCATTTACCGTGCTAACTGAAACCCAGGATTCTGCGCCCGACATATACGAGACTCCAGAGCTGACTGACGATAATTCTACTATACCGGTAAGATTACACTTGTACTCTATTACCCAGGCTTGCACTATTCTAAACTCCCCCTTTAGACAACCGCAGGTCGATCGCAGTCAGACAACGAGTTCGACGAGGACGAAGATGATGATGCTCCAGGGATCTCCCATTCACGGCTACGAATAGATCAAGCCCGATCCCGATTCATGCCCGCGCAAGTCGATGCTCGCGGCGTAGATTTTTCAGATCGACTAGACGGCAAGCGAAAGTCATACAAAACCTCAAGCCGAAGACAACGAATCCTCGAAGATGGTACCGAACAAATTGGCGATTTGAGCGATGACGATGAAGATGAAGACCTGGCAAGAAAGATCGCGCGCCTCAAGCGAGAAATTGAAGAGGCCAAGGAAGAATATGGCAAACGGAAAGCAGAGTCGAAGGAAGCTGCGCCAAACCAGGAGGCAGACTTAGTATCACTAAGCCAGGTATTGGAGGAGATATCAATACTTCCAGAGAGAGGGATCACAACCAGAGACCATCCAACAGTTGCCACGGGAAAGCCAGTGAAGACTGATGGCCAAGCACCAACTCACTCGGTAGTAGATGGCGTGACTTATACAGTTACTTATGCTCCAGGCTACGAACAAAGTCATGCGCTTGCTAAAGCTGCCGATTTTGATCGGCGACTTGCACAACTCGAAAAAGCGATTGGTATTACCTCAGCAGCCGTGCCAGAGTTGGAGGGCAACGGTTTGCCTCGAGCTATCATACCTACACTAGACACGCTCCAGACCCAGATTTTGACCTTGTCGGAAGCATCTACTTCGTCACTCGATAGTATCAGCCGCCGAGTACGGACGTTGACCCAGGAGGCGGAGCAACTGGAGAAGGCAAGGAGAGCGGCCAAAGCGGCCCAAGATTCCTTAGCTTCCTCAGGCGCCTCCCCGGTTGAAGTAGATGATTCGGAGCAAACAGCCAAGATCAATGCACTCTATGGGACTCTACCGACTATTGAAAGTCTAGCACCCCTTCTTCCTCCATTGTTAGACCGACTTCGCTCGTTGAGAGCCATTCATGCGGATGCAGCGACAGCCAATGAGACCTTGGAACGTATCGAGAATTCACAGAGCGAGATGGCTGCCGACATTAAGCAATGGAGAGAAGGCCTCGAGAAGATTGAAGCGGCCATGGGGGATGGAGGATCTGCTATGACAACCAACATGAAAGTGATAGAGGGTTGGGTAAAAGACCTGGAGGCCAAGGTGGCTGCGCTGTCGTGAAATGGAGATACTACTTAGTGTGCTGTGACTTGTGTTGGCCTTGATACCCTATTGCATAGAATTATGTGATATCCTTAAATTACATATGATAAATAGATGGCTCTATTGGTCTATTATTGCTGGAGATGTGCTCGTATTTACCATCCATCATCATATTATACCGAGTTGAGAGTCCCCTATTTGTCGTGTGCTACTTGCATTATGCATTTCGGGTGGATATTCATGTGCTGAGTGGTGTATGCATCTAAAACGGCAATACCAATCGCTTGTGAATGGAAGTGTTATCGATAAGATATCTGGATACCTGAGGCGGCCAGGGCGGTGAGAGCGGAGTGAATAAAAATGGCCCGTGCATAAGGCAGAAAAAAAAGCCCTACCCACAACAATCACAGAACAGCTTTAGCGAGACTGGATCTTTTCGACCAAAAATCCAACCAACCGCCGACTTTGACAAAACTTCCATATTCGCGACCAAGTATCAGCACCCTTGCAAAACTTCATCACCAGTACGATCAACGCTCCTCGAGACATCCATATCATTCAAATCTAACCTGATTACTCAGATCGCCAATATGGAGTCTTCTAAGCAACCCGTCAAGCTTGTCAAGGTCACCCGCGTCCTGGGCCGAACCGGTACGATATTCTCATCGCATTCGTCTATTCGAGAAAATGCGATTCCACAATACCATAAATGAGCAGCGACTGACGGCTACAGGTTCTCGTGGTGGTGTTACCCAAGTCCGTGTCGAATTCATGGACGACCAGACCCGAAGCATCATCCGAAACGTCAAGGGACCAGGTGCGAATCCACAAATTTCTATCAACTGCGACAGGACGATATAACAGAAGCTAACTTGGATGATCTACAGTTCGTGAGGACGACATTCTCTGCCTACTCGAGTCCGAACGTGAGGCCCGAAGACTGCGGTAAATGGGAGTTCGTTTGGGAGGAGATGAGAGAACGGGAGTCGGATTTTTGCTACTGGCCAACGACTATGGTCTAAGAGAAGTAGCATCGCATCATACAGCATCCACGCTCGCGATTCCTTTTGTTATGGGAGTCACTGGACTATGATGGGCATTTTGCTTTGCGAATAAAGAACAATTCATACCCCGAATATTCCTCTTCGTGATAGGGTCGTTTGCCGTTTTACAACTTCTAACATTACCCAACTCCATGAATCACACTTAACTAGGCTAAATCGAAGGATACTAGGGAAACATCTAGTCGAGTTATCGCACAAAGGTAAATTTGTCATGATGGGGAGAACTGATATTTCCACAGAACGAAACCACCCTGCTTAGTAATCAACTAGTTCCAATTTCAGCGCCCAAGCGCTTTTTTCTCTCACTTGGACCAGAAAATTTATTTTTCTTTTCTTTCGTTCTTCGCTCCTCAATTCCAATTCCGGCTTCAACAAGGAATTCTCAACCGGACCTATTCAACTGATGCTTGGTAAGTTTCTCCTCTATTTCCAATCATTACTTTTTGTTGCATGATGTATTAAATAGCATGTATTACCTGATCATCAATGATGTTCTACCATTATCACCAAGATCTCTGAGTCAACATATCCATCTAAATTCTCTTGCTTCATTTTCGTTACAAACAGTAAAGCTAACAAGAAATTGTTTAGTAGATTGAACTCTATTGCCTTCGTAATACCAAACTAGCAACCATGGACGCTATTCCTAAGCCGCCACAAGGTCACTTCAACATTCTTTACTTCGCAAGTGCAAGCTCCTTCACCTCGAAAGAATTCGAGGCACTACCCGCCCCGCTTCCTTTACGGAAGCTGTTCGACACATTAGAAGAGAAATACAATGGCATCAAAGACAAAATCCTTAGTTCATGCCTAGTGACAGTCAATTTGAACTACGTTGATATTCCCGACTCCAACGACGAGTCTTCCCAAGCCGTGATTCAGGAAGGTGACGAGGTCGCCATCATTCCTCCAGTCAGCTCCGGGTGAATGGTCATATTCGAAATTAGATATTATAATTATACAATTGCATAATCCAACTACTCTCCCTCTCTCTCATCAAATACTCAAGACGGTAACAACGGCTCCGGTTCCCCATCTCTCTGTGATTCTCGCGCATGCATATCATTCCTCATCCCCGCCTTGATGCGCAACCACCGCTGCCAATCCGACGCAAACCGTCGCCAATCGTACCTCCACACTCTCCAATACCCGGGGTTCTTCTTCCCGTACGCCCTCAACTTCCGCACCCCCCAGACCGCCAGCGTGACGAGCAGCACAAAGATGAGCGTCGATGCGATCGAGACCATCGAGGTTAAGGTCGTGATGGTCGATACTTGACACCCGAGCGGCCGCGTCCGGATCTCCCACCGCTCTGCCCAGTGCGGACAGATGTACTCGTCCCATGCCGGCGCGAGGAAGGGCACGCGATACGAGTTCGGGACGCAGGTCCACGACTATAAAGATACCGATATATATTAGATAAAGACTCAATCGCCTCACAATCCCCGTGGAAGATATAAATCAGAATGCGGATGTGTTTCCTAAATAATCAAAAAGTCACGGGTGAAAACGACACGTACGAATGGACACCAGCTACAATCCGGCTCCAACGTAAGACAGTCTTTGCAGTTCTGGATCCTCCAGCATCGCCAAAAATGGTCGTCATCCGCTTCCTTGCCCATACTTGTTTGTGGTATGTTCATATTGGTAGATGGAGGGGTGATGAATAGACCGAGGCTGGGAAACAATAGACTTAATTACAAATGATTAATTATGTGTAAATTTTCTTGTGATATATATAATTATAATTTGTGACACTGGTAAATATCGATCTGAAAGAGGGCGATTGCGATGCCTCGTAACAATGCCCGGCGAGGGTTTTACTTTAGCTTGTGCTACGCCGTAGTTCAATGGAAGGATGCGGGGCAGGTTCAGAGCTCATCAGGCCACCACTGTCAGCAGCTATTGAAGCTTCCTGTCAGAATTACATATATCTTACGCAGGTTACGCAGGTTAGTAGCTGTAAAAGCTTGGGTATTTATAATCTATAAGGATATCAAAATACGACCGGGCATCATTTCAGGAGGAAAATTCTCTAGTATCTTGTTTCATTCTCTAGTAAGTAGTATGCAGTACGTCTACTATTCTATAGAAGACTCTCGAGATTCAGCTATATCTCTCCCTCCCTCTCCCTCTCCCTCCCTCGCATCGTATCATTATCGCAGGAATGCTGGACGTCGTTTCATACGAACGTTTAGTTGCCAACCAAATCACACTCACACTCCTCAACCCCATGCCTCATGAATGGGACCTTTGCGGTCGAATATCAATCAACGCCGATTGTGCCTGCTCCTTAATCTCAAGATGATGCGTTTTTTGCGGTGAAGACAGTGTTCATTGACCTCTTTTTTTCGGTTTCCTCCCCCCGTGGTTCGTGCCGATGGGTGGACGTGGAACGAACCAAATGCGAGCTAAGACGTTATACCTCAACCATACAAGTCCTCGACGATTTAATATCGCCGCACTGCAAGATAGCTAGGCGCTCTCTATGCGACGTTCGCAAGCTGCATCAGTCGTTCACCGGCCTTGTGGTTGGCGTACTCGTACGCCTTGGAGCCGGGCGGGAAGGTACCATTGCTCGCCCAAAGGTCGATTAATGGTTGCATGGGCTCTAGCTCTTGGGGCTTGAGCATATCCAACGCGCAAGCTGTGAGTACGAAGTGACTAAAGCAGCTGTTCAGCTGCTTCTCGAGGTTGAGGTGGTAGAAAGGATCGATGAAATGCGCCCAGTACAGGTGAGCGTATACTCGGAACATCTGTCTAAAGATGGTCTGGCAGACTTCAACGAAATTCTCAGGAAATCCACTGGACTTCCCGATCCAATCTTTGTCTTCGGGGCTAGAGAGCTGGGAGAGGGGAGTGGTGGTGATGGACGGATTTTGCGCGTAAGAGACGCCATTAGTATCGGTAGGGAAGATATTGGTGTCATCGATCTTGCCGGAAATCCAACGCTGCATAAGCGTGATATATTCATAAGCGGGTAGTTCGACGGGTTCTCTCTTGTAGTTCAGCCATGTGAAAGAATGGTTTCTATTTCACAAATTAGACACACCAATATGCCTGCATCTCACTTCGTAGGTTTACTTACGCGCCGGCAGACATCCGAGGACAGGTTTGGGGATTGCAAATCGTGGTTCCGTCCTCTTCCTTCTCGTGGATCACTCGGACAAAGTTCCACAGGTTACGGTAATGCTCGACCACTTCAACACGTTAGAAGCTATGTGTCCCAAATACACTGAGGCGGTGTTATAGTTTACCTTGATGGGCAATCCATTCTCCCTGTTCCACGGTCTTGGGTCGCGCGCTAAGGGTCATGAAGTTACCCTTCACGATATGTTTGGCATATTGGGCATTGAGCCATAGGGGAAGAGGCCGAGGCAGGTGATAAGAGCTGAGCACATCATCCCCGTTGGCTCCTGCATTCCCGGCGTCATCCATGCCGATATTCTGAGCTAAGGATGGTGAGCTTGGAAGTGGAGGTATCTTTGGTGCTAGGCTTGTGGATGACTGGCTGCCTTGGGAGAGGTTGGTGGGAGAATTGGGTTGGCCGCTGCTGGTTGAAACGGGGCTCTTGTTCTGACCTGGAGCTCTGTTCGAAGTCCCTCTCAAACGAGCGTTTCTGAATGTGGGCAGTTAGTATTATTTTCTTTGTCGTATGTTGAGAAAATCTGTATGGAGCTGACAAAGATGGCGGGGAAGAACCAGTAAGGATGCGTGAAGAATTCGTCTAATATATATGGGATGTGAAGTAGATAGGAAAGGCTATCGTAGCTTCATATTCTTTGTCACCGATTCGATAGATAAATTCTGAAACGGGGTACCAATGTTTAGAGAATTGCGCTTGCATATCATTGACCCATACGAACCTAGACCGTCACTTGCTCCGTTATGTGTCTGTATTTTATTGGGAAACACCATTCTGGGACCCTTTGCTCAGGCGCCTTGACCCTCAGGACCAAAGAAAAAAAAATAAAACATCGACCAGGATTCTCCAGGACAACCTTAGACAGCCTTAGGTTGGTATAATTCGAAAGTCCATCTCACAGCAAAGGTGAGACATTATAGTAGAGCTAACAATGGCTAGCTTGCCTTGCGTTGTGTGCTTTCCGGCAGCGTGACTTCACGCGTGCAGCACCTAGTTTAGAGCCTCTCAATCCCCTAGTACAGGACGCCGAATGGTTGAGAGGTTTCTTGGAGGTCATGGGGAGCAGTGATTGATCTGCAAGGGAATCCAATTTTATCCAAACCACCATCCTAAACGGCTAAGTCCAGGAATTGTATGCGAGGCTGACCCAAGCCGGAGCTGAACATGTATTCTGTGGTGAGAGACAGGCAAGTTCTGTTGGTTAGGGTACATCCATAATAAATGAATAATACCCTAGCATCTTGCAGCTAGCTCTAGGATCAAAACGGCTGGTCCTCTAAACCGGATTTCATGCTTCGTATTCAAGCAAGTCGCCAGGGATGAATTGCAGGAGTATTTAGACCGAACAGGAATAGATATATGAGAATTATACATAGGAGAAGAGGTATATAGGAAAGAGGGATGAATACCAAGAATTAAAAAAAGCAAATTACCTACATTCCAGAAAACAGATTAGACATGATTAACCTAACGACTGCCACGTCGAGGTACCGGTAGATCGAAAAGCGCGAGTAAATATGATGCTGGAGGCTGGTACTCGAAATTCGCAAAGAAGGGAAAATCAAGACTTGCGACTGCAAGCGTACGGCCGGCCGAATTCAACGTAGAAGAATCGATCAAGACTTGGTAAAGAAAAGGGGCAAACTGGAGGTGTCGATGTCTTTGCGATGTGTGGAAGTTTCCCACATTTGATTTGGCCCAATGATATTTTGAGCTGTTTCAGGAGATGCTCGTCTAGACGCCCAACGCTAGTCCCTTTCTAGTTGCATCCTTGCTTATCGATAGTGACTATCTCTTATCGGTACGTTTATACTGTACATGCGCCTAAACATGCAAGCTAAGACCCTGCACTTTCTTTCACTATGGACCGTACATACAGTGCGGCGGCTGGTAAATCGTACGCCCTTCCTTCAATTGGAACATTTCCGCGCGCGTTAATTCCCTTTCAACATTGCGGCTCCCATCAATATCTCAATCGCAACTCGACGCGACTTCTTCCAATCGCATCGCCCTAATTCAACTTCATCTCTAATATCATCCTTACAGCTTCTTCCTTTTTTCGCAAATATCTATCATCACTATGTCTGACTCGGGCGGTGATGACCTCTTTGGCGATGAGGGCGATCAGATAGATCAAGTGCTTAGTGATCAAGATCTTGGATCCGAACAAGATGAGGATGATGATCGCCATCGCAGCCGCGACCGCGACAATGACGACGATGTGGATGAGGATCAAGAAGTTAAGGTCAAGCGCATTATGGGTGTTACGCTTCATCGACACAGGATCCCAAGAACCACTAAAGATGGCAATGGCTTCGTATGTCCGCCTCAGCCTTCCGTGGTTTCCGCTTCATTCTAACCTATTTTAGCTACAAACCATGAAGGTGCCGAACTTCCTCAAGTTAAACGCCGAAGAATACAAGCCCGACACGTTTGAGCCGACGGAATGGGATATTCAGAACGCGCGGGCCGAAAGGCCCAAGAACGTCGTCCGTTTTCAACGCGACCCCGAGACCGGCGAGCTTCGAAGTAACGCGGTCATGTACCGATGGAGCGATGGATCTCTCACCCTATCAGTCGGAAACGACCACTACGAGATCCAGAAGAAAAGCATGGCCCCATCTGCCGACAAGCCGTTCTACGAAGAGCGAGAGGATGCTCACTACTACGTCGCGGCAGCACATTTTACGAGCGAACTATTCATGACGGTAGGTCACGTCAACGAACAGTACTCCGTGAACCTACCCTCGAACTTGAAGGACGAGGCTATACTCAAGTTCAGCCGCGAGATGGAGGCGGCCGCAAAGGCTAGAAAACAAGGCGCTGGCATGATCTTCACGACTACTAAGGATCCCGAACTTCAGAAGAGAGAGGCCGAAGCAGCCGAGAAGGAGCGCATGAAGGCGCAGAGACGACGAGAGAATGCTTCCGCGCGACTCGATGGACGAGCCGGAGGAAACTATAGGAGTGGTGGTCTCTCGATTGGGGACTTAGAGGGTGGACGAAGAGCTGGTGGCAGCCGCAAGAGAGGTGCACCAGGGGCATCAAAGGGAAAGCGACGTCGACCAGAATACGATTCAGATGATGACTTCGCCTCGGGCAGTCACCGCCAGAACGAGTATGACCGCGAAGACGACTTCATCGCTCCTAGTGATGACGAGGAGGAGGGGATGAGTGGAGATGACGATGAAGAGGAAGAGGAAGACCTCCTAGACGATGAGGAGGAGGAAGAGGCTCCTCGCAAGAAACGTCAGAAGACGGCGGAAGCTGAGGAGGATGCTGACGCGGATGCGGATGCTGACATGGATGATGACGTTCCGGCTCCGGCTACCGAGTCCTCTCACCGACGAAGACGCCACATCATTGCCGAGGATGATGATGACGAGGAATAGGAGGAAATTAAATGGCGTTATATTATTTGGTGCAGCAACATATGCAGATGCCCTGCAGTAGTATAGCTTGTTTGACAGGGGATTTAGGATTTGATCCATCGAAGCTTTCAAACCCCGGAAGGAAAAGGAAGCTCGTGCATAGAGGAGTTAGGAAAGTGATGTTCTCGGCTTGTATGATATTTTCATTGCGGAAGCTTATAACGCCCGACTAGCTAATGCCATACCACGTGAAATTGCATATAATTCCGGTTTTCTTATTATTATAATACTATGTAAAAAAAGCTCGGTTTTTATTCGTATAAGCCGCATTATAAATTTTAAACATATAAAAATATAATAATAAAAAACTTATTATTACTTATAAAAGTTAATTAATATTTAAATAAAATATTAAATATTATTTACTTATTTATTTAAAGTATATAATTAAAGGAAAATTTTTAAACTTTTAACTTTATTTTATTTATTAAAATAAATTTTTATATTTAATATTTAAATAATATATATAAATATATTCGTTTTAAAGCTTATAAAAACTAATTAATAATTTATTTTTAATAACTTATTTTTTAATTACTTATATATAAGTAATTTTTTATTAATATATAAAATAAAAGCAATATTAAACGTACGGTATAGTTCTCCTTTTTTTTGCTATGCGGTATGCGGGGTAGCTCACCGCCTTCGCAGCTCCACGGCTTTAATCAATTGTATTGTAACGGGGCCTTGATCAAATTTGATGCAATTTGATCCATTAGATAGATATCTCAAATACGTACAAAATGAGCCTGGTTGCACTCTTGTACGATGTGTATAGCCTAAGCTATTTAGGTTTGAATATAGGAGGTCTCCAAAAGGTCTCACGTGATACCCTTTTGAGGGCTCCTAGGGCACCTAGGGCTCCTAGGGCACCTAGGGCACCTAAGGCACCTAAGGCTCTTGGATAGGGCCTTCTTCAGTGATCTCAAGCCCCAAAAGGTAGCTGAGAGGGGTGTCACGTGAGGTCCTTTAGAGACCTCCTGTCTTTAAACCTGGATAGCTCGGGCTATACACATCGTACGAGGGTGCAACCAGGCTCATTTTGTGCGTATTCGAGATATCTACCTAATGGCCCAATTTGCATCTTCATACGACTTAAACTGGTGAAGTTATTCGGCTTCGAATAAATAGCCCCGCTTTTTAATTCTGCCTACCGCATAGCAAAAAAAAGGAGAACTATACCGCACGTTTAATGTTGCTTTAAAATAATAACTTTTAAACGTTTATTATTACTTTAATAATTTATATTATTTAAACGTTTAAATTATTTTTAAACGTTTAAATTTTATTATATAAATATAATTATAT